>MU224911.1:79905-116739 GCA_018584345.1 Thuja plicata | reverse complement strand
CTTGCAGTAGATTAGATGAATGAATGGTTAAATATATACAAGTGCTGAAATGACTTAAAGTTTTAAGAGTTACTGATTCACCCCTCCCCTCTCAGTAACTTGGTTAGTCTTGATTATTTCCAACAATGAGATCTTCCAACCCTGTTAGGAGTTGTTCTTTACAATGCAATAAGTACAGAGACCTGGTTAAAGGTCAGACCCTGTTAGGAGTCTTTTACAAGTAACCCTATTAGGGATGAGGACTCACTGTCCAAAAGCTCACTACTAAAATTATGAAGGCTGCAACCTTCAGTAGAAAAAACACTATATCTGATAGATGAACTATTTGAGTAGACATGTTGTCTTGATCAGTTCTAGTGTATTGTATACTTCCACTTCTTCTTCACATAGATCTTTTCTTGATGAATGAAAAGTCTCTACTGTCCCAAAACAATGGACATTTTGTTCTATACTTTTCTTGTCTTTATTCTTTTCATTCACACTTGGCGTTCATCAAATGAACTATTATAAGTATCTTCTCCAAAGTATGTGATCTTCGTCAGCTCTAGGAGTCCCTTCAATACTTCTTTAGTCGGCCACATCAACCATGCAACCTGATTAGAAACACGCAACTCAGACTGAATAGACGCGACGCTTCACAAAGTTGAATCCACCAAATTAACTCCAACTTTACGATTCTAATAGAACATGTTTGGCGCCTTTAGATAATTATCTTTAGCTCATAACTAAACATGCATATCCCAAAGATAGGCGCAACTCAATAAATAATGTAATTACGTTGGCTCTTCACAGATAGTCTTCAGTCTCTGTAACTATCATAACTGATTAGCATAACTCAATTGAAACTTCATATCTGACTCGACGTGAATGCATATAGCATCTAGAACATGTATACACCATATAAATGAACACGCATATCTCCAGAACATCTGTACTGATAATTGCATATAGAACACTGATGTATATTATGTGTTGTCATCAATGACAAACATACAATCAATTATTTGCATAGAAGCAAATCTCCAACAATAATAATCAAACAATAATGGATTAAAATTGATAAATACAAAGTAGATTTTCCTGAATATATAGGCAATGCATGATAACTAGGAGATATGCAAGTGATAACTAACTCCACCTCAAGTGGAATTTATCCTACACCATGTGCTAAAATAAGATGCAAAATCCTAAGTGTCTCATATGCAAACTACTATGGAATGCATTATCCTAAGTAAGCTTAAGTAAAGTGTAATTAAGAATATTTAATTACATTAACAGCCCCCCCCTCCCCCTTAAGTGCAACTTAGGGGAATGCACTTAAACTCACAATTCAAGATGGGTCTCGGCTATTAGGTCATGTTAGTTACCCATGTACACTATATAAATGAAATCTCTCATAATGTGGAGAAAGAGGGAAAACCTCATGGGAAAAACCCTCCCCCAAAAAGAGAGATTAAAAAAACAAGATTCATGGATGGATGGAGTAATCAATACCCCCCCCCCCCATTATGACATAAATCATGCATATACAATCAAGAATCACTCCATAGGAAGGAAATAAGAAGACATGATATCCCCCCATAAAAAATAATCTCCTCCAAGGAAGGTGAGTGCTTCAAGGTAAAACATAGTACAATGCCTGCAAATAACATTTCTCCCCTTAGGAAGAAGATACACCAAGTACAAATGTAAGAATGATTCCCATTGTGGATAGCAAGAAGGAAGGGGAATACAAATGAAGTATGATGTATTTGTAGTGTGCTCATGTGTCACTATGTCCTTGGTTGATGAAGATTCCACGAACCAATCAGGAACATACCCAATAGAGGGTGATAAGCAAGGAACAAATGGTAACTGATCCATATAAGAATTTGGATCAATCTCCAAAGACAAGGATGCCTCCTCAAAATATGAAGTAGGAAGAGAGACAAATTATCCCCCCCCCCCTCAATGTAGAATGTAAACCAATGGTAGACGCTCCTGGATCAATGTAGAAACCACACCAAAAAACTGAATGATGTTCCTCCTCTTAGAAAGAAACAATGTCATAGGTGTATTAATGAATCCTCCCCAATCTGTAGGAAGAATCCTCAAAATGTATGATGTCTTAGGAAACTAAATAGGAATCTCCAACACATGAGTATGATAAACTTGAACCATGCAATATGTCATATCAAGTGAAGTTTGAGACTCATGAAATCCAATCTCCAAATACTCAAATGTCTTCTCTAAAGATAAAGATACATCCTCCAAATATTGTATCAAAGGATCCACAATCATATCAAACTTGAAATAAGGATCAAGTGGAGAATGATGAAGGTCAAAGTATTCCCTTGCAACAAATGAAGAAGGATCATCCTCATTAAATAGAATATGAATGTCATCAATTATGTCTCTCAAATCCTCAATATAGGACTCCACAAAAAAACCTGCAATGTCTGTCAAGAAGTCAACCCAAGGAACTATTTCTTGAAGACTAGGAATATCCTTCTGCACTAAATCATAAGAAACTATGGCTGAAGCAGTACAAGAATCATCAGGAGCAACAATAAGAGTGATCTCAATAGGATAAGTAGGAGCTACAATTGGAGGTTCTAGAACTTTTGGGAGTGGAGGAACATGTTGATCTCTATACATTGCCCAAAGAAAGGTTCAAAGATAATGAATAGTCTTTATCTTCTCATCATCAATTGAAAGGAGACAATCTTCATCCCTATTAAAAGAAATAACATTGAGAAATGTTTGTTAGAGTTAAAAAGGTATTTTTACTTATTAATTTAATTGTTATTGATTTAATTATTAAGTCACCTTTCACTTATTAATTAAATCATTCTTGATTTAATTATTAAGTCCCTTTTTATATCTATTTCACTTAAGCTAAACTTTAAGCATGCAATAGTTGATTCTTTTATCAATTATTCATGCAACCTAGGGTTCTCCATCCATCTTAGGATTTTGATCTCCTTTATAAGAATTGATCACTTTGTAATTCTCAATCTCTCTTGAGAATTCTCTCAATTCCTTCTTGGAATGATATTTCATATTTCTTGGACATTCAGAGTTGTGTCTCCATTCTTTTCTTTGTGACAAGTTATTTTTTTGCAGGTGATCTTGGCTTATGAATTCGATGAATTCTAACATGGTATCAGAGCCTTGCTAGAGCAGCCCATTCTTAGGTTTCTTGAAGATTTTTTGTAGCACCGAGGATTTCATTTTTCTGAGGTTCTTCTTTGGATATGGAGGGGATTTTTTATTTGGAGCACTTTGAGCACAAACGGACATCACGGATGTGCTCAAAAGGCCCCAAAACCCTTATTTCCATATAAGGCACGTCATATTTGGGAAAAGTTGCCATCTGGGGCAAAAAAAATGCACATGCCCATTTTCTAGGCACGCAAATCAAGGCAGAAAAGAAAAAAAAATAAAAAAAATAAAAATAAAAACAAATCCAAAATTTGAATTTTTTGGTAAAAAAAAGAAATAAATTTTGGGCACTCGCGGGCCCCAATGGGAGCCGCGTAGGCCCTAAAGTTGCGGGCCCCTTGGGATTCGTGAAGGCCCTAAATCCATGGGGCCCTTGGTAGCCATGATGGCCTGAGGTCGCGGGCCCCAGCCCCAGGGCAATTTTTTTAAAAAAAAAAATTGAATAAAAATATATATATAAAGTTTTTAATGTTTTTTCTTTAATAAAAAAAGACATGCCTTTTTTATTACTTTTTTATAAAAAAAAATCAATTTTACTTTTTCTGCCAAATTTGGCCGAAAATCTAGAGGCAGACTAGATTTGGAGGATTACCAGTTTAGCAAGGCTCTACCAATTTTAACTGAGGCTTCATGAGGTTCATTTGGTTTTTGACCTCCTGGTGGTTTTTTGCTCATAACTTGAGCAAACGGAGGCGTTTTTCGCCAAACAAGATATCGACAAAAAGCTGGTTCTAAGACCAATCTGACTTTTTTGGTTTGGTTATCTAATTTTTCCATCTTATAGGTTTTTTTTCCAGTCAAATTCAAGGTTCCCTTTTACGCTCTGCTCACTATATCTTGCTCCTCCGGACTCTATTTTTCAACTTCCGCATGGCGTCAGAAAATTGGTTCTATTCTCCTTCTTCTTGTATGGGTCTCATTACCAGAATCTACTCCAAGTATTTTTTATTTAGTTTTTTGCATTTTTGCAATCTGGTGGATATCTTGGATGTTTCGGGTCATGGGATCGTTTTCTATGCATGGGATGACTCCTTGAGAGAAGTTACATATGTTTCTTTAGCTTTCTATCATTCCTAGATATTATATACATATTTTTTTGTAGCTTTATTGCAAATGCACTGAGATAAAGTGCCATCATGCATGTTTGGGATTCTGCACATTTTGTGCTTGATTGTACTTGCACTATATTATAAAGTGCCATGGGGGGTTGTTTAACCTTTTTCAAGTGAGTGTTCCTTCTACAACATTAGCCTCTTGTGTGTCAGTGACTGATCATCCTTGACACATACATTATTGGTGCTTGTACGTTCTTCACCATGCAGTTATTCTTGGTAGGCTCTTAGTGTATCTGTTATACCTCTCCCTATCAGCATTATGGGGGGTATCTACTGTTGGTTCTAATACTTCCTTGGTTCGATGGAGTGAGATATGTTTTCAGTGAATGTTCCTATATACTAGGCAGATGCAGTGGCTGGTACTTATGCATTTCGGTGAGATGGATCATTCACCATATGGACACTCTTCTTTCGTTCCTATTTTGGAGGCTTCAGACTTGGCATTTTTGCCATTTGTATCTTTGATTTTTTATGTTTGCCTTGTTTTCCATCCTAATTTGAGTAGTACCATTTGAGGGCACTCATATAGAGCAATTCTTTGATAGTGTTTACATTTTCATGCTTCAGAGGTGTTCTACATGTTATTTCTTTGTTCTTATTTTCTAGGACATTTTCTAGTTTGGAGGCTTCTTCAGTCCTCCAAAAGGCTTCATCTCTTTTCGAAGAGGGGTTTTTCCCACTGGGTTTCCTCCTTTTCTCCTCTTTACAGAGATTTTTTGTACTTGGGTACCTCATCAGGCCATGTTGTCGGGACCCATCTTTCCTGCTTTCAGTAGTTGTTTCTAGGTTTTTAGCTTCTCCCTAAGTTTATCTTAAGGGGGTTGTTAGAGTTAAAAAGGTATTTTTACTTATTAATTAAATCATTATTGATTTAATTATTAATTCACCTTTCACTTATTAATTAAATCATTCTTGATTTAATTATTAAGTCCCTTTTATCTCTATTTCACTTAAGCTAAACTTTAGGCATGCAATAGTTGATTCTTTTGTCAATTATTCATGCAACCTAGGTTTCTCCACCCATATTAGGGTTTTGATCTCCTTTATAAGGATTGATCACTTTGTAATTATCAATCTCTCACGGGAATTCTCTCAATTCCTTCTCTAAATGATATTTCATATTTCTTGGACATTCTAAGTTGTGTCTCCATTCTTTGCTTTGTGATAGTTTATTTTGTTGCAGGTGATCTTCGCTTATGAATTCGATGAATTCAGACAATTCTCTCCAAGATTTCCAATCAAAATGATGACTAGAAGGTCTATGCATATACAAATAGGGAAATAGATTATACTCACTAAGATGAGCGAGATCTAAATCACTCCATTGCTTATAGTTTCCTTTCATCAATTTAATTAAACCATCTATGATGCATTTCTCACATGAAATAATGAGATCAACAAATCAATGCACTCCCAAAATGAAATGAATCAAACACACACCCCCCCCCCCCCCNAACCCCCCCCCCCCCCCCCCCCAATAGATGATTTTGGCACTTTATATGTAGTACATGTACAATTTCCACTTGCCAAAATGAACCAAAGTGGACTTCTAATTTTGATGATTATGACAAAAAATATGAATCTATAACAGACTCAAAAAAATTAGGACATAAGATCACTCAAGAATCCAATTTGTTACAAGTACCAAAATAGGCCAAAATTGACCAAATGTTGAAAGTGATATGTCAACTCTCAATGGCTGCAGACTGATAGAAAATCTGAAATCTTATAATGATTCAGAATAACTGAGAGGGGGTTGAATCATTTATCCTAGGTCTAGATGTCCCAATTGTACTTTCAAACACTTCAATAAACTCAGATCCACTTAGCAATCCACTTGGTCTCTATAGCATATAATCAATAATATAAACTTGTAGTTTGTTGTCCTAATGTAATCAACTTGCAGAATATTAAACTCTTAATAGTACAACACATCAAATAACATTCACACAAGTATGACACCAGGATTTAACGTGGAAACCCAATATGGGAAAAACCACCAGTAACATGCAACCAATTTTTCACTCTTCTGAAGCGAAATTGTGAAAATCCACCCCAGTTAAAGGTTACAATACACACTATTAATTGTGACCTAGTTAAAGGATTTAATCACCCTGTTAAAAGTGAGCCTTGTTAGAGGGCTTATACCATTCCACTATAATGTCATCTTGATTAAAGGATTTAAAAATATGGTTGTTAGGTCAACCTTGTTTAAAAGGATTTTGCAACTGATATAATGGTTAGAAAGTAACAGCAAATTATGATCTAAAACATACAACTCACTTTGCAAATATAGATCCAATTATAGCTCAAAATGCTAATTCACTTACTGGCCTTCATTTTCATCTCTATCATTCATATCTTCTCATAAACCCTTCAAGCAATCACCATTGTGCAGTCTTGTACTGCTCTCTTTAGCCTTCTCTTCCTTCTTCTTAGATTTTGTCAATCAACTTAATTAATCTCATACCACACACACATAACCTAAAATTAGGTTAATCTTATACCTCTTTGATCAGGTATCTCAATATGTTTCTGCTTAATCATCACCATAGATTTTAGGGTTTGGTCATATCCAACGAATCCTTCCAACATTTCATTTCCATCTACATTGTAGAATACATCCTAAAACTCCTTCTTGAATCCATACATGAAAATGGTTAAACGTATATTAAATGCTCATTTAATTCTCCACAATAATCATCCTTATCTTAAATATGCTTCACATATCCCAAGAAAATCAACTATGTCGGCTAGGATCTCAAATCTCTCTCAAACTGTCAAAATACTGACACTCGATCAATACTGTGTTCTTTCGCTCGGTCATCACTAGATAACTCAGTAATTTACTGATACTTGGAAAATACTGATGCTCGGTCGACACTAAATTTTCTCAACATGTACTAGTGCTCGGTCGACACTCGCATCACTCGGAACAAACATAAGTTCCTTAATCGTCTGCTATGTAACTCGGACAAGACTAATCTTGTACTTATCCAAACTTCACTTAGACTTAAGATAAATAATATATTACCTTGTCAAGGTGTGATCTCATCAAGTACCCATTTTAGTTTCACATAACTCAACCATTTCACCAGATCTTCTTGTTGTCTCTTCTTTTCAAATCTTCTTCATCAATCAATTGATATGGCAATTTACAAGATAGCAATTATCTTACTAGTTAAGGTTTGACATCAATGGCAATATAAAAATTGTTTCAATTTTAGTTTCCAACATGAAAAAGTAGACAAAAAAGAATGCATTTTCAAAAAAATGGGACCTGAAAATATGTTTTTATGTGTTAGAAATATTAAGAAAACAAATAGAGATAAGGAAACATGAAATAATCTAAGAGAGAGTTGTAAGAAGAATTTTACCATAACCAAGTTAAAGAATGGAGATTCAGGAACTTTCACCAAAAGCACCAAGAAGCTCAAGATCAACACCAAGACAATGTTTTTGAAAGGGGAAAACTAAGAAAAACCCCTTGTGCATAAATATGAATGAGGAAAGAATCCAAGAGAGAGAGAGAGAGAGAGAGAGAGAGAGAGCTTGAGCAATAGCTCATTACAATATTCCAAGAATGAGAATGAGAGAAGAGAGAAGAAATCCAACTTGTGAGAACCAACTTAGAACCAAGTGAAAACTCTAGAACCCTAAGAAGTGTGTGAAAACCATCTCTTAAGTAGAGATGAGTGGGGGAGTTTGCATGTAACTCCCACACTCTATGTGTGCCACATTCACATTTGGTGTGTGCCATGTGTAGGAATCCTCTTAAGGAGGAATATATAATTTCCTTATTAAAGGAATTACAAATAATATTCCATGTCCTTGGTATATCTTTTAATTACATAGTTACCAAGGAAAGATTAATTTTAACATCCCCTTTAATCTTTACTTGGAGAGATGAGATCAATAGGTATGACACCCAAATTTTTACAATGATTTTGAGATGTTTCTTTTGAAAGAGTCTTTAGGAGATTGTCGATAGTTTGATCATCATGTATTTCTTCAACTGGATTGGTGGAGCTTGAATGGTACATAGGAATGTTTTCTAAGTGGATAGCACTTTGACAATACAAAGATGTAATTTCTTGCGGAGGGGGGCCCAAATCTTCAAGTGACCATTGAGATTCTTGAGACGCATTTATGCATTCTGTAGAGTCATTTCCAGTAGAGAATAGAGGTGGAGCATGATCAACACCTGAGCCTAAAATAAGGAAAGAACCACTAGTAGAGCGCCCATCATTGGGATATCCTAGTGTTGAATCAGTAACACTTTGGAAAGAAAATTCATATTGCAAATCATCAATCATATAATCAGGAATGCAAACTTTAGTTGCATAAAACAAATCTGTAACATATTCATCATAATATGAAACATCAAGAGGAGGAGAGATACCATCATTATCATTAATCTCCATAACAATCATAGGATTAGTACCATCATTATGAATTTCATTTTGAGGAATGCACATATCTTGCAAAGTTACATTAAGAAAGTTAGAGATAATTTCCTCTTCTTGTTCAAGAATATCATCAACATAAGAGCAAGGATCATCAAATTGCAATGCATCATAAGGAGATAACATATAATCATTTTGAGTAGGAAGATCGTAATCAAGAGGGTTATTCCAAGAGTAGTCATCATCATATGGTTCATCCCAAATAGTGGTATCATCATAGTGAGAATTAGACATCCCATAACGAATAGAAAAAGGTTGACGAGTGTTATGGTTATGATATTTCTGAGTATAAGGATTAGACAACTTCTCAAGTTTAAGTTTCTTAAAAAAAGTATTGATCACATGACCATCTTTCCCACAATAATTACAATGACGTCTATTAGAATTGTTATGATAACCATTATTATGATTATGATTATTAGATCTATTATTATGAGATCTAGACATAAAAGCATGTTCATTAGATTTGATTGAGCCAAATTGAATTAACGTAGTCTCTTCTTGACATAAAAGTTGTTGAAATATAGCATAAGTTAATTGATTTGCTAACAAAGGAAGAGCTAATTGAGATTGAATATTAGTAATGAATTGCTAAAATTGTCTAGGAAGACATTTTTTAAAATGATATGAATTAACCAAATTTTAGATAAAGTAACTCCTAAACTAGTTAATTGACTTCAAAATGAATCAAACTTAAGTAAAAAATCATCCATAGTTGAGAAATCTGTATACCTAAGATCCTCCAATTGATCTTGGAGTTGAATCTTTCGAGATTCAGTTGCACTGTCGAAGGTGTTTTTCAAAATAGTCCATGTTGCATGTGCTTAGTACAATGGGCAATTAATACATATAAATCTGGATGTAAAGAAATGCCTATAAGGCCTAAAGCCTTGTCATTTTTCTCATTCCAAGCATCAATATTTGCCTTAGAGGCAGTAGTAGCGGTAACAGAATTCGCAATAGTTGCTACATCAAGAATATGTTTAAATCGAAAAATAAATGTAATATGAGACTTCCAAGCATGATAATTGGAACTTGTTAATTTAATTTCTGGAATTAACATCGACATAATGAGTTAAAATAAACTTAAATACAAGTTGCATAAAATAATAATGAGCTTAAAAGCCAATTTAACATGATTAGTAAACACCAATATGCAAGAATATTTAACAATTAATAAAGTGTAATTTTTTGTTAAATGAATGAAACAAATTTTAATTACAATGAAATAATGAAATAGCTATTGAAAAATGTTTATAATGAAAAATGAAAGTGGGTTTAAGATGACTTTTAAAAAAAGATAAATGAAATAAAATGTATAAGCGTTTAACTTTAATGTTAAAAAAGTAGAATAAATTTTGTTAAATTTAAACAAATTTTAAAATTAAGCAAATTTGAATTGGAAGAATCTAATGATTAGACATTCAAAAGAATATAATGATTAAAGATAGACTAAAATTAGAGCTGAAGAAACCTGCAAAAAATTATAAATATGTTAAAAGAATTAAAATGATTAGATGGTAAAAATAGATTGCAACTAAAAATTATTCTCGAAAAGTGCAGAGATATGATTGTCTCAGAAATTCATTCCTAGTGCGGGGGAAATATCTCCCAACTCCACCATTGGATTTGGCTGAATTTTGGATATGTTGGTAAGAGGCAAATTACAAAGGATCTCACCAGAGAGATTGACAAGATAATATCAAAAAAAAAAGTTATGATCCTCTGAGTACGGGTCTATATAAAAGTAATATAAACAGCAAACAAATAAAGAACCAGAGATGAAAGAAGAGTTTTAACCAAATGAATCCAGAAGTGTGTGAAACCCTGCAAGAATAATGTTATGCCTACAACAAAACAAAGAGATAAGCCTGCAACAGAGATGAATTTAAACATTAGAAATACATTTATAACAACAAAAGATATATGAACAAAAATGTATGAAATGGAAAGATTTGTGAAATTGAAAGAACTAGATCTCAGCATGCAAAGATAAATAGATAGAGAAATGAAAAAATAGACAAAAAGGTGGTAGAAGAAGCTTATTTAAATACTGATGATAAAAAACCTACAAGACAGAAGTTGTGAGATAATAACAACTATAAAACCTGCAAGAATGATAAACCCTGAAAGAATGTTATAGCATGCAAGAATGAAATCCCTTGCGGTTTCCCGACAGAGGGTGAATATAAAATGAGATTGAAATGGGTTTGGCTAAAACCAGCCAAACCAAAAAAAATTAAAAATGAAACTCTCTGGCGGCACGCCGCACAAAGAGGGTTAGAAAACAAAGCAAAAAGAAACCTGCAACAAATGTTAGATCAATAAAGCCTACAAACACTCAAACAAGGATTAACAAACTCTGATACCATGTCAGAAATATTAAGAAAACAAATAGAGATAAGGAAACATGAAATAATCCAAGAAAGAGTTGTAAGAAGAATTTTACCATAACCAAGTTAAAGAATGGAGATTCAATAACTTTCACCAAAAGCACCAAGAAGCTCAAGATCAACACCAAGACAATTTTTTTGAAAGGGGAAAACTAAGAAAAACCCCTTGTGCATAAATATGAATGAGGCAAGAATCCAAGAGAGAGAGAGAGAGAGAGAGAGAGAGAGCAATAGCTCATTACAATATTTCAAGAATGAGAATGAGAGAAGAGAGAAGAAATCCAGCTTGTGAGAACCAAGTGAGAACTCTAGAACCCTAAGAAGTGTGTGAGAACCATCTCTTAAGTAGAGATGAGTGGAGGAGTTTGCATGTAACTCCCATACTCTATGTGTGCCACATTCACATTTGGTGTGTGCCATGTGTAGGAATCCTCTTAAGGAGGAATATCTAATTTCCTTATTAAAGGAATTACAAATAATATTCCATGTCCTTGGTATTTCTTTTAGTTACATAGTTACCAAGGAAAGATTAATTTTAATAGTATGAGCCCAAATTAAGACTTTGAAGTTGCATAAATCAGGATTGGACAGGAAGAGTCATAAAAAACTACAAATTTTGGAAAATTTGTCCATAAAAATCAGAAAACACCTACACAACAACAAAGAGTGCAAAATTCTACCCCAAATAATAAAAAATTAGACTCAAAAAGGAGTCTGGATGGCCAAGTTATGACCTCTCAAAGTTGGACTGCAAATCTGAAAATACAAATGGTGAGGGGTCCAAATGGTCTATTTTTTCAATTGGTATGGCCATATATGGAATGATACAGATATAAATATTATATTTTTGGATAGCGTAATTAGTTACCTTTCATTTGGTTTTGGTTTGGTACAATTTCATTGATATTTTTAGAAGTTATGGTCATTTTTGTACAAACCACTAGTACATTTAACCCTAAAAATCGACCAACATTCCCGACCAAGCATTAAAATGGTTTTGCTTGGTCGGATGATAGAAGGAAAAATTTGGTTTTTTTTTAAGTTATGCCCGTGTTGGTCAGAATTTTGATGCACTAGTACATTTGACCCACATTTTTTATGAACATTTCCGACCAAGCATTAAAATCATTTCACTTGGTCGGTTTATAGAAGGAAATTTTTTATTTTTTTTAAATCCATTCCTATGTTGGTCAAAATTATGACAACCATGACATGTCATCGTAATTATGACCAACACGGGCATATAACTTTTTTTTAAAAAAGAGGGTTTCATTTTATTTCATTACATTATTGTGCAAAGCAGGGCTGAAGGTGGGAAGGAGGGCACACATAACGCATCTCTCGACACCACCTGTAAGTGTTTCATTTTGGACGTGTGTTTGCATTTGATTTGAAGTTCATTTTAATTTTGACCAGTTTTTCCATTTATATGGCTAGTTAAGAAATTATTACTCACTTTCCCTTTTCCACTCCACAAATATGCTCAGGATCTCCCTATGGCTTCGATTGACCTAATATTCCTTCCACCATCAACAATGCAAGTTTGCAAACCCTTGGCGGACATAGCTCCAAAATATGAATTAAAAAAATAAAAGAAACTGTTAATTTTAGGGTTGCAAAAAACATAGATGAGAAGCTGCAGGTTACAATGCCTTAGCTATAAGGGAGTCCTCATGACCATCGTGACAATCACTTACTTTTGAGGAACAATATCTGCATAGATTTGAAACAAGCTCTTACTTTCGAGGAACAATATCTGCATAGATTTGAAACATCTCATTAGTGGAAGGTTTGGTGATGCTAGAGTTGGGGGAGAAGAAGCATCTGTCGGTGCTTCATATATGGAAACAAAATTAATAAAACCTTTTTTTACATTGAATAATCAGGAATATCTAATATTCTATAAACATCTATAGGCTATTAGATACATATAATATTTATATTTTGAGACCTATCTCATGGGCGAAAGAAAACACTTAATCTTTGGAAATAATATTAATCTAATATGGTGAGATGAAAGGAAGATTGAGGTCATGGTTCCTATTCCTAAGCTATCCATACCTTCCTCTGAGCTTGTGTGTCTTCTTGAGCCACACTTTGTATTGGAAATGTATCTTTGTTATTCTAAAGGAGATTATTCATCTCAATTGACCCTCCTTGCTACAAATTAAACTACATTAATACTCTTCCCCATGTGAATCCCTTTCATAGTCTCTGAATGAAATTATTAATGCATGATGAAGGTGTCTAATAATTACTCGCAAGTTTGATCTAGAATTAATTATATTATAATTCATTGTTGATGCTAATCATTAATGATAGGGAATTGGAAAATCTATGCATTGATTTATCTTCTATTGACTTGAACCACCACAATAATCAAGTTCTCACTATTTATGAAGTAGATGATTCACTTTCCACTACAATCTGTAGATTGTTCCTTGCAAGATGGTGGTCTGTTGGTGAGAGTATAATCTTCAAGTTCTCAATTAGCTGCAAGTTGATGGATTGATGGACGAACTCCTTCCTATGTAACTAAAAATATGAAATAAACAGGAATGACCACAAAGCTTTCCATTAAGAAGCATGCTTCTACTCGTGAAAAGACCATCCATGACTACAGTAGTAAAAATGGCCAAACAAATATGATAAATAGGACATCCCATGACTCTTTGTGGAGGGAGAGAGGCACAATTATAGGGAAAATCAAGGAAACTGAGAGGCACAACCATTTGAAAGAGTAGTTGTTCCAAGCCTCCTATTACGATCATTACTAGTTATTCTTTGTTCTCTAAGCATCCTTATATTGGTAATATGTCTTGAGAGTATTGATATGGTTGTAATCACTTGTTCTTAATTAAATAAAATTATTGTTCAATATCATTTACTGATTGGTGGCTTGAGGTCTTTCTCTCAATATTATATCTAATTTTTTATGCTTTTTCTTGAAAATGGGACAATTGTGAAGTCTTATAAATGAGAGAATTTTCCATTATAGGATCGCGTATTCAACTTTTCTCTTGACCTTGTATGTGCTAAGTGATGTTATGCTAAGGAGGGTAACATCACAGCATAGTGGTATGTTCTTAAGAGCATTAGGCCTTTGTTGGTTAGAGATAGATAACTCAAAGGTAACTGGTTAGATGTAGGGTTTTGTACCTCTATATCAGCCATTATTGAGGGTACTTCCTCTGTTGTTGTAGATGCTTCTCGTTGATCATGTTTCTAAAAAAAAAACGGATCTCTTGTAGTGTTAAGTGCATCTTCTAGCACCCTTGTTATCTCTAACAAATCTTCTAGCCCCATGATCATAGTCAGCATGTCATTTTAACTTTCTAATTAAGGGAGGAACCTTCTTAAAGCATCACTCTATCACCACATGCAATAAGAATTTGGAACTTATAAACTACCTTCTTGCACTTGTTAATGAATAGTTTGAGACTAATCTCAAATTCTAATAGTCCTAATGTTAAACAAAAAAATATCTAGCTTAATGAAAGTAGATAACATAATAAAATAACAATGAATAAAATCTAAACATAGGAATCCTAAACCTTAGTGTCATCCTTGACAATGATGTCAAAAATGACTAGTCTTTGTTATGTGCACAAGATTGGTATAGACAATTTAGTGCACACGCTTAATGGAGCGAGGAACACATGTCACATTAGGTAATCCATTGACTTGGAGAGGCTCAATTAATTATCAACTAGGAATGTATATACATAAATGATGCTGACACTACATGTGTAGCCAAAGATTCTCTTAGCCACCTATTAGTTGCGTAAAGGAAACTAACTAAATTCAATAATTAACTAGCACAAAAAAATGGGTAGAGCGGAGGAATAACTGAATTACAATTAACTTCTAATCTAACTACCAACTCCATTGAGAGATTATATCAACTTAAGAAGCATAAACATAATAATTCTGATAAAAAAAAATTTGTTAAAGGAATTTTAAGAAACATTTTTTTTAAGTAAATTTGATTTGAGAAAAAAATATTTTTTTAACATCTTATCAATGAATTTTTCAAGTATAATATGCATTAAGTTTTAGATTAATAACAATTATTTGTTGTACATTTTTTACTAACTTGTATTTTCTATTTGATGATTAATTTTCATTATTTGTAATGGTCACCTTTCTCTCTTTTTCTTATGTATTCAATTAACATAGATATCAACATTTTTACATTTAAGTTTATTACAACATGTTTAGTAAGCATACACCTATTCTAGAAGCATCTTTTTCCTAAGCTGCCATGAGAAAAGGAATTCAATGTATCAAAGGCACATTAGGATTGGAATTGAATCAATCACACATCTAGAGATTTTGAGTCTTCAAGGATGTTCTAATGCATCACCAACCTCACTACTTAGGCTTAACCCCTTTGATATCTTTCTCATTTTTCAAAAAATTTAAAAAAAAAGATATCTATTCATTATGTTTCCTTAAGCGCACGCAGAGTAACCAGCAGAGGGCATGCAGAGTAACTAGAGTAACCAGCAAAGTTGAAGGAGAGCGTGCAGAGTAACCAGCAGAGGACATAGCACAACAACTCCAAGATTTATAAATCTCTCTTAATCTCAGGTACCATGAATTATTATCAATGCAAGGTTTGTCACATAATGACTAACATTGTTAAACATTCATATGATTTTCATGGGAAGCTCCATTTTTTCTCTACTTTGAAAGTGCCTTATCATCTCGCGGACTGTGTACTGACATTGTAATGACCACCAAATGAGCTCTCTTCACTTCTGTCCCCTCTTGGAAGCACATTATTTTCTTGACTGTCCCAATTGTTGTTTGTAACTTGTACTTCATGTTTGATGGGTATTGTATTGGTACATGACTAAACTTTTGTTGTATGTTGTGGTATCATGACTGTCCACAGAAAATTGTATTTTCCCCAAGTCATACACTGTTTTTCTTTTGCATGTAGACTAGAATTCAAACCTTTCACTTGCTTCATAGTTTATTGCTTTCTTTACATCTTCTCCCTCTTTATATCTATTGTTTCCTGCCCCATGACAGTCTAACTTAGCATGATAAATTTTTTTAAAAAAATTGTATCTCTAGCATTTACATAATTATGTGTATGTTTACATAATAATTTGCATCATTATGTTAGAATACTTCTTCATTATGTTGGCATACTTATTCATTATGTTAGCATACTTATTCATTATTTTCATTATTGTTACTTTGTTTTAGGTCTTCTCAATGGATAGAAATTTTGGTATTGAATGTTGTCATTTGGATTCCTTGGAAGAATAGTACTCTAGATTATTTAATGTGTGTGATGATGACATCAAACATGCTATTCAATACCTTCTGAAATATAATATTGTTGGCTCGCATGTACACGATGGGGTTGTTAGAATAGTCCCAAGGTATAACTGAGAGGGGGGGTGAATCAGTTATCAGCTAATTTAATTCTTTTCATTACTTAGATATTAGTTAACATAAATAAAATGCACATTCAGATAACATAATAGAGAACACAAAAATTTTGGTTACGGGGAAACCAAATAGGTAAAAACCCCGGTGGGAATTAGCACCCACAAAGAACTGTACTTGAGTATAATTATCCCTGTTAGAAGATCTTGCAACCATGTTAGGAGTTTTTCTTTACAATGCAATAAGTACAGGGACTTGGTTAAAGGTCAAACCCTGTTAGGAGTCTTTTACAAGTAACCCTGTTAGGGGTGAGGACTCACTGTCCAAAATCTCACTGCTAAAATGATGAAGGCTACAACCTTCAGTAAAATAGATATGCACTATATCTGATAAATTAACTGTTTGAGTAGACCTTCTATCTTGATCAGTTCCAATGTATTGTATAGTTCCACTTTCTTCTTCACATAGATCTTTTCTTGATGAATGAAATGCCTCTACTATCCCAAAACAATGGACATTCTGTTATGTCCTTTTTCTCTCTCTTTTCTTATCATTCACACTTAGCGTTCACCAAATGAACTACTATAAGTATCTTCCCCAAAATATATGATCTTCATCGGCTTTAGGAGACCCTTAAATACTTCTTTAGTCATCCATATCAAGAAAGCAACCTGATTGGAATCACGCAACCTAAACTGGATGGACGTGACGCTTCACAAAGTTGGCTCCACTAAATCAACTCCAAGATCACGATTTTGATAGAACATGTTTGGCACCTTTAGATAATTATCTTTAACTCATAACAAAACATGAATACAAACATACATATCCCAAAGATAGGTGCAACTTAAGAAATAATGTAATTATTTCGGCTCTTCTCAGATAGTCTTCAGTCACTGTAACTGGCATAACTGGATAGCATAACTTAACTAAAACTTCATATCTGAATCAGCATGAATGAACATAGCCTCTAGAACATGTATACACCATGGAAATAAACATGCATAGCTCCAAAACATCTGTACTAATAATTTCATATAGAACACCATTGTATATTATATGTTGTCATCAATGACAAAGATACAATCAATTATTTGCACAGAAGAAAATCTCCAACAATCTCCCCCTTTGACATTGATGGCAACATATGATATCATTAACTCAAAGTGTCTTCCTTATTTTTACAATATTCTCAATATCCTCATTAAAGGTTCCTCTTCAATTATGTTTCTCTTCTAACTTTATACTCCCCCAGAGTATATGCCCCCCCTTACTATATACTCCCTCTTTTACATCAATGGAAAAGGGTGCCAAACACCATTAAGCACAGGCACTACTCCAGAAGTAGAGTAGTTAACCATTCATCAATCACCAAGGACTAATGTTCTTTACTGCAAATTCTAATCAGACTCAAGAAAGGGAATTACTCCTAGCTTCTCCCTGAGATACTCAAAAGTATCTTTTGATAATGTATTTGTAAAAATATCTACTAATTGTTCTTTAGTGCTTACATAATCCAACTTTACTTCTCTGTCTGCAACTTTTTCTCTTAGAAAGTGGTATTTGATCTCAATGTGTTTTGTCTTTGCATGCATCATGGGGTTCTTTGACATATTGATAATGCTAGTGTTATCACAGTGAATAGCAATAGGATAATCAATCTAAATATCAAAGTCTTTGATCATCTATTTGATCCAAACCATTGTTGAACAATTTAATGTTGATGCAACATACTCAGCTTCTGTTGTCGACTGAGAAATACAATTCTTCTTTTTACTTGTCCAAGTGACCAACCTGTCTCCAAGAAATACTACTCCTACTGATGTGCTCTTTATGTCATCAACACAACCTGCCCAATCAACATCAGTATACACATGAAGTTGGATATTCTCTGAGTCAGGATCCATAAACCATAGTCTATAGTCCCTTTTAAGTATCTAAATATTCTTTTTATTGCCATTAGGTATTTTTCTTAGGTTCAGCTACAAATCTTCCAACAATGCCAACTGCATTGGAAATGTCAGGTCTAGATTGAGTGAGATATATGAGTTTTCCAATCATATACTTGTACAGGGTCTTGTCTACTACTATGGAATTATCATCTTTAGAAAGCTTTCTTCCTGTTATCATGGGGGTGCTTACTAGTTTGCAATCTTCCATTTTGAATGTCTTCAATATCTCTTTCACATACTTAGACTGATTTATGAATATGCCTTTGTCTGTTTTTTTTACATTCAATCTAAGAAAATATTTGATAGGTCCAATCATGCTCATTTCAAACTCACTTTTCATCTCCTTGGTGAATTCTTCACTTAGTTTGTCATTACCTCCAAAGATAATGTCATCAACAAAAATAGCAACTAGCAATAATCCTTCATCTGTCTCTCTTATGAATAAATTACAGTCTACTGATCCTTTTTGGAATCCTATCTTTGTTAAGTAACCATCAAGTCTCTCATACCAAGCTCTTGGGGCCTATTTAAGTCCATAAAGTGCTTTCTTTAATCTGCATACCATGTCTGGTTTATCTGAAAGTTTGAATCCTTCAGGCTGCTCTATGTAGACTTCTTCCTTCAAGTCACCACTCAGAAAAGCTGACTTGACATCCATTTGATATACTTTAAAGTTCTTGAATGTTTCATGGGCCAAAAAAAACTTGATAGCTTCAAGTTTTCTCATAGGGTAAAATGTATCAGTGTAGTCTATACCTTCTCTCTGCGCATATGCTTTACATACTTAAGGGTTCAATCTGAGAGAGTAAACATACCTCTTCATCAGCAGTTGAACCTTTTTCTCTGGATCTTGTCAAGAATTTAGCGCTCTGATCTCCAATGATGTCTTCCTTATAGTGGTATTTGGATGTGTGTTTTGAGTTCTTAGGAGTGACACTCTCATCTATAATATGTGATTCTTCTTGACTTGGTTCAATATTGTTGCATGAAACATCAATACAGTCAAACATTTCTTCAATAACTATCTTTATTGATAGGTCTAGGTTCATCTTCAATCATAGGAGCACATCCATAGTATCTCTCTTGAATCATAAACTTGTCATCAATCTTCACATGAGTACTTTCAATGATCTTCTTTAATCTTAGATTAAAACATCTATAGGCTTTTCTTTTAGTAAAGTAACCAATAAAAATACCTTCATTGCTTCTAGCATCAAACTTGCCAATGCTATCATCTCTCTTGATGTATCACTTGCTTCCAAAGATTCTAAATTATTTTATAGTAGGTACATTACCAAACCAAAGTTCATAGGGTGTCTTGTCTGCGCCTGGCCTCAATTGTATTCTATTGATAGTATAGACTATTGTATTGACTGCATCTCTCCAATAGGTATGGGCAACCTTTCCTTCACTCATGATAGTGCGCGTTGTGTCAAGTATTATTCTATTCCTTCTTTTTGCAATCCCATTCTGCTGAGGGGTTTTAGGTGCACTTAGTTGTCTCTTGATTCCATGTTCTTCACATTAATCATAAAACTGGTCAGAGGTGAATTCTCCTCCTCTATCAGATCTCAAACATTTTATCTTCAATCTAGATTCATTCTCAACCTTAGCTTTGAACACTTTGAAATTCTCAAAATCTTAAGATTTTTCTTTTAGGAATGCAACCCACATCATCTTTGAGAAATCATCAACAAACAAAATGAAATACCTTTCTCTATAGTATGATCTTGTTTGAGTAGGTCCACATAGGTCTATGTGTATTAGATCTAATTTGTTTTCAAAAGAGTCTTGTTTGCTCCTGAATGAGGTCCTTACATGCTTCCCCATCACACATTCCCTGCACATGGTGTCAACTAGTCTTGCAATACTTGGAAGGTCTCTTACTATCTTTACATTACTTATCTTGACTATGTTGTCAAAATTGATATGACAAAGTCTCTTGTGCCATAACCAACTGTCATCCACTTTTGCAACAAAATAACTTACTTCAGAGTTAAGATGGAAAACATTACCTTTGGTCTTTGAACCTAATGCAATCATGTCTCCTTCTTTTTTGTTGATAATACAACTGTTGTTCTTGAATTCCAACTTATATCCTTTGTCTAGCAGTTGTCCAACACTTAGTAAGTTATGATGCAAACCATCAACATAAAGAACATCATATGTCTTGTTCTTTCCATCTAAGGTAATAGAACCTCTGCCTATGATAGGTTTGGGAGTGTTATCTCCAAATCTAACCATGTCAACTTTGTACTTGTCCAAATTTACAAATTTTTCTTTGTCTCCTGTCATGTGGTGTGAACATTCGCTATCAATGATCCAATCTGTTCTGATGTTAGCTTTTGAAACTAATGCTAACTCTTGTTCTTTTTCTTCATCTTCTTTGTCCATTTCTTCAAGCATCTTCTCAATGTCTTTAATGGAAATGAAACCAATTTCATCTTCTCCTGAATCATCATCAATTACACCATCTTCAGCATGATAACATTCCTTAGTCTACTTAGGCTTGTAATCTGATCTGAACTTCTTGACTCTTGTAGGACAATTGGATGCAAAGTGACCAACTTTGTTGCATGAAAAACATTTGAATGGTAGGTGTCCTTCATATTTCCCTTTACCTTTCCTTTCTTTCTTGGAAATTATAGCAATGATTTCTTCTAGTTTTGTATCCACTTCTTCATTGTTACTAGAGCTTCTTATATGCTTCTTGCTATGAACTGAGGCTTTGAAGGCTGTCTCACTTTTAGGTTTTGTCTTCAATCTTGATATCTCAAATGCAGATATTTTGCTAATCAAAGTTTCCCTCTTAAAGTCTTTTGAATATTGCATAGTCTCATCTAAGATATTGATCTTGCTATCATAGTCTGTTGTCAATGTGGTCATTATTTTTTCCATTATATCATCCTTTGAAATTTCTCCACCATTGTTTCTGATACCTAAAACTACTTCATTTATTCTCTGATTGTAAGCTCTGATGTTTTCTTCAGTTAGCATCTCTAAGTTGTTGTATCTTTTCTTCCATGTCTTTCTGTGTGCATTCTTTACTTGAATGTCTCCTTCAAACATATCTTATAAGTATTTCTAGATAGTATATGCTTTATCTGCCTTCTTGATCTTAGAAAACTCACTGTCGGATAGGGCACTGATTAGGGCTTCTTTGGCAATTACATTTTGAGTGAACTCTTCTTTTTGTTTGGTTGTAGAATCTTCTTCTGCAAGGTCTTTCAAGGTGGGAACATCAATTGCATGAGCGGAAATCTCATAGATCTCAAATCCAACACACTAAAGATGTGTTATCATTTTGTTCTTCCAGTCAAGATAGTTTTCTCCATCAAACTTAGGACTCTCTTTCCTGAAGTATGCCATGTGATCTACCTTAAGCTGTTAGGATTTCTCTCCAAGGTACTTAGCTCTGATACCAATTGTTAGAATAGTCCCAAGGGATAACTGAGAGGGGGGTGAATTAGTTATCAGCTAATCTAATTCTTTTCTTTTCTTAGATATCAATTAACATAAAGCAAATGCACATTCAGATAACACAATAAACAACACAATAATTTTTGTTACAGGGAAACCAAATAGGTAAAAAACCCGGTGGGAATTAGCACCCACAAAGAACTATACTGGAGTATAATTATCCCTGTTAGAAGATATTGCAACCCTGTTAGGAGTTGTTATTTACAATGCAATAAGTATAGAGACATGGTTAAAGGTCAGACCCTATTAGGAGTCTTTTACAAGTAACCCTGTTAGGGGTGAGGACTCACTGTCCAAAAGCTCACTGCTAAAATGATGAAGGTTGCAACCTTCAGTAAAACAAATATGCACTATATCTGATAAATGAACTATTTGAGTAGACCCTCTATCTTGATCAGTTCCAATGTATTGTATACTTCCACTTTCTTCTTCACATAGATCTTTTCTTGATGAATGAAATGCCTCTACTATCCCAAAACAATGGACATTTTGTTCTATCCTTTTTCTATCTCTTTTCTTATCATTCACACTTAGCGTTCCCCAAATGAACTACTATAAGTATCTTCCCCAAAAGATATGATCTTTTTCGGCTTTAGGAGACCCTTCAATACTTCTTTAGTCAGCCATATCAAGCACGCAACCTGATTGGAATCACGCAACCTAAACTGGATGGATGCGACGGTTCACAAAGTTGGCTCCACTAAATCAACTCCAACATCACAATTTTGATAGAACACATTTGGCGCCTTTAGGTAATTATCTTTAACTCATAACGAAACATGAATACAAAAACACATATCCCAAAGATAGGCGCAACTCAAGAAATAATGTAGTTACGTCGGCTCTTCTCAAATAGTCTTCAGTCACTATAACTGTCATAACCGAATAACATAACTTAACTAAAACTTCATATCTGAATCAAAGTGAATGCACATATCCTCTATATAATGTATACACCATGGAAATAAACACACATAGCTCCAAAATATTTGTACTAATAATTGTATATAGAACACCACTATATATTATATGTTGTCATCAATGACAAACATACAATCAATTATTTGCACAAAAGCAAATCTCCAACAAGGGTGATCTATAAACTAGTATTTTCTACTCTCTTTCAAGTTACCATTCGGTTTGAATGGGCCTTGAAGGTTGTTAAGCATGTGGTTGTTTCCAACAATTTGGAAAATGTTACGCAGGGGATTCGCACGATCAATCCAAACATTATCTCTAGCAAGCTTGGCTCAATTTTTGGAAATAGAGTTGGCTTTGAAAATAAAATGGTGGAGGTGTGGGAGATCTTCAAACTATCTTGCACTAATGTTTTAGAATAACTAAGAGGGGGCTGAATCAGTCACCTCAAAATATTCCAATAAATCAACCCAAAAACTTAGTACCACAATATTAAGCCTCTACTTATCTTCAATCCTACAAGATGAATGCCTTGAAATAAACTTATCAAATAAATACTGCTTAGAGTTCACTTTTAAACCATGTTCTTACTGTTTACCAATTAACAATCTTTCATTTACCGAAATAAAATAAATGACTTAGTGTATATCGATCAATCCAGATTTAGTTGTGTAATGCAAAACACTAAAGTAATGACTCATAAACACATTTGACACATGGATTTTTAACATGGAAACCCTGTTAAGGGAAAAAACCTCTTGGGACCGGTAACCCAAAATTTTCACTCTTCAGAAGTGAGCTTGGTGAAGATCCAACCCTGTTAAAGGTTACAAACATATTGTTAGGTGTGACCTTGTTAGAGGATTTAAATAGAATAGTTTGTAACTTGATATCTGGCATCTCTCTGCTACCTTCTATGACCAAAACTAGTGTAGTTTGTCAAATGGTATCTGGCATCTCATGCTATCTTCATGATCAAACTTTTTGATACTCCTTGGGATGTATCTCAATATAGAAAGGATTGTTAAGGCCTGCTCAATTAAGATACTTTTTGATCCAATGGTTAAATTGAAACAATAAATATCTATTCACATATACAACTATAGACTTGCAGATTTTCAGATCTATTATAAGCTCATTATACCTTTCTTATCAATGTATATTTTCAGTACCTTTGCTCCACTTCTTTATGCTCTGTGATGTTGTTCTTTGTTGCTAGGTGTCCATAGAAATATAGCTTTGTTCTTTATCTTAATTGATCAGGATTGTAAGAAGTTTTTCTTCATCAGTTTCTCTTCAGTATCCTCTTTTTCTATTCACTCCCCTTTTTTCATAATGAATTAGGTTGTCTCTTTATAAACATGATTCAACCATTTTTTAGTTCTTGACTTTCATTTTCTTGGTGTGATCCACAATCTTAGCCAATCTTGTTTTGAAGCTTTACTCATATTTTATCTCGTAGATATCTCTGACAACTAGAATAAAACAACTTTAAATATTTCACTTATCTCTAGCTTTAAATTGTCAATGAAAACAATGTTAACAACCAGTTAACTCCTTCTTTAGCTCTTGCCAGCTAAGTATGTTTTCATTTCTAAACTTCAGTTCCTTTCAATGTTGTAACTCTTGTTAGGTTTGGTCAACACTTCAGTCTCCTCAGGTATCTTCGTCGGGGTTGTCTGTCCGTCGGGTAACACTGTTGTTCTGTCCATCGGTAACATTGTTGTTTTGTCTGTCGGTAACACTTTTGTTATGTCTATCAGTGATGCTTGTGATTCTTCTCTTCGGTAATGCTTTTTGGGTTTCTTGCTCGGGCATCACTGTGACTTTCCTCTTAGGGTTGTCTATCCGTCGATGTCTATTTTTACTTTGTGAATACTAAACTTTTATGCATTACATATAGCATAACCTTTATCTTCATGGTTCTCTGAAGTCTTTGACACTTTGTATTATAACCAATCAGATTATATCAAGTTGACATATATGACAATACAATCCATTGACAAATTTAATGTCTTGCTTTGACTTTTTGCATTTCATTGATCGTCAACTTAACATCTTCCAACATTCAATTAGTTATGGTTCATCAATCTCTCCCTTTGGCATTGATGGAAACACAATACATTATCACACTATATTATTACTAATACAATATGAAATATAATAGTTGAAGTTCATCAAACTACCAAACTTATAGTTTTATAACCAATACAAATGTTTGGCTCTTAATAAGCTCATATAGCTTAGATTTGTTTCTTGCAGAGTGCCTTCTTCAATCTTCAATCCTTTTACTGGATAGATGTATCAACTTCTAATTCTGTTTCTGATATGTGCTTTCCCTTGACTGTTCCTCTCCTTGATAATCTCTTTTTCTTTTGACAGCAATCTCTCCCTTTGTATGAATTATCTTCCTCGTGATACTTCTCTCCCTTTTGATATTCCTCTCACTTTGATGGATATTTCATATGTATATATATAATCTCTCTCCTTTGGATCTCCTTGGGATAATCTCTCCCTTTGGATATTCTCTCTCCCTGAGTCTCTCTCCCTTTGACAACAATGCCAAAGTAAACATTCCAAAGTTGTATCTTTTTTAATTTTATAATATACTCCTTGAATTTCCCTTCCATCAACAACATAGCTCTGTAGTAGCCACAATATCTCTGGTGTTTGGTGTATATTTGTACCTTGTTGTGTACAGATGTATCTTTGCAGTCCATTTCTTTTCTTGCATCAACATGAATAATCTTTTGATTTGTGCATAGGTTGATGCAATCTCCTATCCAGCTTACTGACCAATAGACAAGGGTTGGACCCCTAGTCTCTGTCTCATGTACTCAAATGTATCTTTTGGTAATGTCTTGGTGAATATGTCAACTAATTGTTCCTTTGATTGGATATATTCTAGTATCACTTCTTTTTCTTGCACTTGTTCTCTTAAGTAATGATACTTGATTTATATATGCTTAGTCTTAGCATGCATGACTGGATTCTTTGATATGTTGATTACACTGGTATTATCACAATAGATAATCACTGGTTCACAAATTTTCATATTCATACCTTCCAATAATTGTTTGATCCATGCAATATTTGAGCATTTTGCAGCAACAGCCACATATTCTTCTTCTGCAGTAGATTTTGAGATGCATCATTGCTTCTTGTTGATCTATGTGACAAGTCTATCACCCATGAAGAATGCTTCTCCATTTGTGCTCTTCCTTTCATCTAGATTTCCATCCCAATCAGCATCTGTATAGACTTGAAGCTCAAATTTGCACCTTTTGTTTTACCATAATCCATAGTCCTTGATGTTCTTTAGATATCTCAAAATTCTCTTGATAGCAATCATATGTGATTCTTTGGGATTAATAGAGAATCTTGCAACTATTCCAACTGCATGTGCAATATTTGGTTTGGTATGAACAACATACATTAGTTTGCCAATCATTAATCTATATAAGGTCTTATTTACCTCATTTTACTTATCTTCCTTTGTCATCTTACATCTGGTAGCCATAGGTGTTCCCACTAGCTTGGAATCTTCCATCTTGAATATCTTCAATACTTCCTTGATGTATTTGGATTGTGCGATATAAATGCCTACATCTTGTTTAAGAATATGTAGACCATGAAAGAATTTGATCTCCCCAAACATAGACATTTTGGAAATGAGATAAGTAACTAAGAGCGAAGGGGTGAATCAGTTACTCCAAAACAAATCCTTTGTCCCTTAGATGTCTTAAATACTTTAACACTGTTACTCGGATGATTAAGATATTCTTCTGTAACTCGGGTGTCAAAGCAATCTTTATAATATCCAATGCAATTATAATTTACTGATTAAGTATAGAAACATAAATCATGAAATAAATTACATACACACAGGTGAGACCAAGATTTAACGTGGAAACCCATTATGGGAAAAACCACCAATGTAACTAGTTACTATTTTTCACTCTTTTGAAGTGAGACCTATTAGGAGCCAACCCTGTTAAAGGTTACAATAACACAGTGTTAGGTGTGACCCTATTAAAGGATTTAATCATCCTGTGAGGAGTGGCCTTGTTAGAGGTCTTCAACACTTCAACATAGAAATACTACCTTGTGAGAGGATTTACAAAAATACTGATAAGAGATTTGAGATCACTACTACAATTGTTAGAGAGTAACAATGAATTGGATTGTTTGTGTAAGAATGGTGTAGGAGCACACCTAACTCAAACCTCTAGCTCCTTATTTCTGGCATGTACTGACTCTAGCCAAGTCAGGAGAGTGTGTGTGGACCTTAGAAGGTCATTTGTTTTTCCCTAAGATGGATATGACTAGGTCAATCCATGGCTAGATAGGTTGCTTAGTTGGTTTCCTTTAGTTGTGTGTGTGTGTGAGGTAGTTTGGAAGCCTCTGGAAATCCAACCAAGGCATCGAGAACCTTGATAAGCTACCAAGTTAACACTAGGGCTGAGTTAACACTGAGTGTTGAGTTAACACTGAGGCTGAGTTAACACCGAGTGTCGAGTTAACACTGAGTGCCAAGTTAGCACTGAGGCCGAGTTAACACTACAGCTCGGCTTGCATTCATGTTGCTTGACAATATGCAGTCGTAATGGCCCGTGAAAAGTGGATCTTGTCTATGGACAGTATGGTTAGTGTAACGGTTCCTGAAGAGATTCTTGCAAAGGAGTGGACCGTTAGGGTTGTTTCCTATGAGAGGATGGTTACTAATAACATCTAGAGCATTCATTGTAGAGATATAAAAGGTAGAGATTGAAAAAAAAAGAGAAGCTACAGGAAATCACAGAGTTGCAGATTATTGTATTGTTTTGTTTTGTTTCCAGTAATGAGAAGTTGTAGATAGTGTGTTTAGTGGATATCAAACTTCTTTGTTCATTTTGCATGCAAGTAGATTAGTTACTTTATTTTCTACTTTGTAAGTTTTTAGTTCTTCACCCATTCTAGGTTGTAAGCAGTAATGGCCCCTCGAGGTTCCTAAATCCATGGTGAGAGTCATGTGTTGGGATAGAACTCAAGAGGAGCCCTTGTACATAGTTTCCTTTTTGTTTTCTATAGGAGAAGAAATAGAAAAGAGTCTGGAGATCTTACCCTAGGCGAGCTTGGAAATAGTCCAGCTAGGGAAGAGAATGAAAGCAATGTTCTAAAAACATTGATTGAGTGGAAAGAATGAATCTATTTGTGTAGGTTCAGTAAAGAGGAGATGAAAAGCATTTCGATGGGGACTGAGTCTTGAAGAGGAGGTAAATTTGAGAGTGACTTACCTTAGTTTGGGGTTGTGAATACCCTAAGGGATCTAGGAAAAAGATCTCAGAACAAAGCCAAGTTGGTTCTGTAGCAGCAACAAGACTTCTGTCCACATCAGATTGGTATCAGAGCCCTAAAAGATTTGGGTGTGTGTTGTTTGGATGTTATCTACAGAAACTTCTGTCAAATCATCCAATATGGTGACCAATTCGGAACTCGCAAAAGATGTTGAAGAGCAAAAGGAGGAGAATAGACTCCTGAAGGAACAGTTAGCTAAAATGGTGACTAAGTTGGAAGAAGTGCAGCTTAGGACTATAGCAGTCAATGAACAAATGAGAGAAGCTGATGGAAAGGGTAAAGAAGTGGCAGAGGAAGACATTATTCCAGAGCCAAACCCTATGCTTCAAGAAGAGCCATTCTTGAAAGCATTGAAGGCAATGAGTGGTAAGTCCTTAGAAGGTGTGCCTCTATTTAGTGGCAAGATGGAACTAGAATTAATCATGGAATTGATAGAAGGTCTTGAAAATAACTTTGACTGTGATAATGTGACTGAAGCTTAGAAAGTAAGAATAGCCAAGACAAGGTTGAGAGGAACTGCTCTCACTTGGTGGAAGTTTGTCCAAGATGAGAGGGAAAAAGAAGGAAAGAACCCCATAACTGGTTGGAAAGGTATGGTGGCCAAGATAAAGGAAACTTACCTTCTTGATGATTATGAAGTGCAGTTGCATAAAAAGAGATAGAATCTAAGACAAAAAGATTTAGAAGTCAGTTCCTACACTGAAGAATTTCACAAGCTATGCTTAAGGTCACATGTGATGGAAGAAGAAAGCCTAAAAGTGGCTAGGTACTTGAATGGACTCAAGTGGAGTATCCAAGAGGAAATTATTCTTTTAAACCCCAAGACTATACACCAATGTTACCATCTAGCCCTCAAGGTGGAGGAAAAATTCAAGAAGAAGCAAGATTCAAATAGCAGAGGAAGAGGAAGAGACAACAGAGGTCATAGAGGAGGATATGGAGGAAGAAATCAGAGTGAGTCCAAACACACTAAGAATTAAGGAGAATCTAGTAACACAAGAGGTGGTTACAACCGTGGAATAGGTTCACATAGTAGTTCAAGAGGAAGGACTAATAAACAAGGAAGAGGATCTTACTTCTCTTCAATGAAGTGTTACAACTGTCAACAATTTGGACATCCTACATATCGGTCTCCTGAGAAAGGTTCTACTTCTCAAGGAGGTGGGAAAAGAGTTAACTATGTCCAAGAAGAATCAAGTTGTAGTAGCAAGCTATCTGAGGTACCATTAGAATCAGAGGAAGGTGAGAACCTCATGATAAGGAGGACCTTAATCAGAGAGCCAAGCAAAGAAGAACCAAGCCAAAGGAGAGCACTCTTTAGAGTGAAGTGCAAGATTATAGGAAAGGAGTGTAGAGTCATTATTGATTCAGGCTCAACTAATAGTATCATTAGTGAAGAAGAAGCCACGAAGTTAAATTTGAAAAGGATTCCACATGACAACCCATACAAGGTTACATGGCTCAACAAAGGACAGCACATGTTTGTAGGATAACAAGCATGGGTAGAATTCACCATTGGAAAGTATAAAGAAAGAGTTCTATGTGACATTCTTTCCATGGATGCATGTCATCTTCTACTTGGAAGGTCATGGCAATTTGACAGCCAAGCCATACATGATTGAGCCAAGAATGCATACTCATTTAAGAAAGATGGAGTGACTTTCAAAATTCAGTCACTAATAGAAGAAGGAGAGGTGAAAACATCAAGTCCAAGTGTTCTCATGGTTGGTGAGAAGGATTTCTTGAAGAATCTAGAAGAAGGAGAAGGAGTTGGTTTTGCTTTAGTATTTAAGCCAAAAGATGAATTTGTTGTCAAGAAAGCAGAGATACCGAATGAGGTAAAAGAAATACTTGAATAATATAGAGATATTGTGAATGATGGCCAGCCCACTCCCCTACCTCCAAAAATACTTTTTAGCCACAAGATTGACTTCATACCAGGAGCTACCTTACCCAACAAAGCTTCCTATAAGATGACCCCTCAACAGAATGAGGAAATAGCCAACAGGTTTGGAATTTTCCATATCAAATTTCTTAAGTATCTCCTTGATATATTTTGATTGAGTAATGTAGATACCATCCTTCATAGTTATAGGTTCAAATTCACTTAGTAAACATGTACCTTTGAGTTTTTTCCTTTTCATTACACTTTCTGTCTGATCTCCAATTATTTTCTCAGGTGCATGATGCCTTCTAACATATTTTGAAAGTATTGGATCCTTCAGTCTAGATTCTAGACTTGATCCACTAGGTCTTTCATTCTCAAACATTCTTTCATGTTCTTTTGTCTGATGCTCAGGTTCCACTATCTGTGACTCAGGTTCCTCTGACTGAGACTCAGTTCCCTTTGTCTATACTCGGTCTCTTCTACCAGTAGCTTGGGTTGCACAGTTTGTGCTAGTATATTTAGTGGTTGACAGTTATGTTGTCCAATCACCATTGCTCAAGTCATAGGTATAGTATCAGGTTCATGATACACAAAGTTCTTGTAGTCTTTAGGATCTTTACTACTCTTCTCTTTACATTTTTCTACAAACTCGTCAATCTTGACATGTACACTTTCTATGACTTTATGAGTAGTAAGATTCAAGCATTTGTATGCTTTGCTTTTACATGAGTAACCTAGGAATATTCCTTCATTACTTTTTGTATCTAGTTTTTCATTTCTTTCTTCCTTCAAGATGTGGCATCTACTTCCAAATGCTTTGAAATAATGAACATTACGTTTATAGTCATACCATAATTCAAAAGGTGTCTAGTTACTACCTTTCTTCAGCTGAACTCGGTTCAAGGTGAACACTATAGTACTCATGGCCTCCTTCCAATATTTGGTAGCAACATTCTTTTCAATCATTAGGGTTCTAGCACAATCCATAATGGATCTTTTTTTTCTTTCTGCTATTCCATTTTGTTATGGTGTACTAGGGGAAGATACCTATCTTTTGATTCCTCTCTCATTACAGAATTTATTGAACTCATTAGAAATTAATTCTCCTCCTCTATCAGATCTTAGGAATTTTAGTTTCTTTCTTGTTTCCTTTTCAACTCTTGCACGATACCATTTGAATTTTTTAAAAGCTTCTGATTTCTCTCTGAGAAACATGACAGTCATCATTCTAGAATGTTCATCAACAAATAGAATAAAATACTTCTCTCTAGTATAGCTTGTTGTTCCAATTGGTCCACATAGGTCAATATGTACCAATTCCAAGACTTCATCATTGTTTTAATTCTTTCTTTTGAAACTTGTCTTGCTCATCTTTCCAATTTGACATTGTTTGCATATTGCTAACTCGGGTTTCTTCAAGATAGGAATACCTCTAACTCTCTTATTCTTGCTTATGTTTACCAGATTATCCAAATTTAAATGACACAACCTTTTATGCCATAACCATCTTTCTTCTACTTGTGCAATAAAGCATGAACCTTCAGTGAGATCAAGATAGAATAGATTACCTTTTTTTTGCCTTCCAGTCTTGACTAGGTTCCCTTTACCATCCAAGAGCTTGGCCTTACCCTTCATGAATTCTACCTTGAAGCCAATGTTGTTGAGCTATGCTACACTGAGTAGATTTCTCCTCAATCCTTCAACCCAATAATCATTATCACATTTGATTCCTTCTATCAGAATAATGCAACCTTTTCCTTTCACTAGGCAAGGTTCATCATTCCCAAAACTGACACTCGCACCATCATAGTGTTCAAGATGTTCAAATTTTGTCTTATCACTAGTCATGTGATGAGAACAACCACTATCAATTATCCATGTGTCATTTTTACTGATGTGTGAGAAAAGTGTTGTCTTTTCATCTTCTTCATCTGACTCATCCTTGATAGCAATATAAACTATTTCATCTTCTTCTTCATCGCTATCAGAGTCTTTAGCAATATAATAAGACTTCTTACCTTTATCCTTGTAGCTTTTTTAGTTCTTGAAATCCTTGAATTTTTTGAAATTTTTCTCATCTTTGTCTTCTTTGTTCAGACACTTTGCAGTAATGTGACCAACCTTGTTGCATGAAAAACAAATCAATGGTATATTTCCTTTGTATTTTCCTTTTGTGTCTCTTCTTGCAAGTAGTGCTTCAATGATGTTAAGATCTTCATCATCAGATTCATCATCACTATCACTTTCAATCTACTTCCCTTTTGAGTATCTATCCTTCTTACCAAGGTTTAATTTAGCTTTGAATATAGACTCAAGATTGCTAGAGCTAGGAGAGTAATTATCAAAGTTGTCCAGCTCAAAAGTTGTAAGCCTTCCCACTAATGTATCCAGAGTTATGTCCTTATTTTACCTCATCTCTTGAATAGTTGAAACTCTAATAGCATAGGTAGGAAGTAAATTTATTAATACCTTGCTGACCATTGTTGTATCTTCAATTATTCCACCTGCAGCTCTAATCGCACTCACAACCTTCTTGATTCTTTCACTGTATCTTGTAATTTCTTCTCCTTCTTTCATTTTCATATGGTCAAATTGTCCTCTTAGACTTTCTGCTTTGGCTCTCTTTACATTTTCATTTCCTCCATGAATGTCCTATAATTTCCTCCACATATCATAGGTTGTAGGGCAGTCCTTGACTTCATCAAATTCTGAGTAGCTAAGTGAAGAAGCTATATCAATCATCATTATGTTATGAAGATTTCGTTCCATCATTTGTTCCACAGTCATAGTCCCTATTGGTTCCACATAATTTATTTCCAAAAATTGCAAACCAACATCTCCTGTAGTAGATAGATGTAGCTTCATCAGCTCTTTCCATGCTAGGAAGTTTTCTTTGTTTAGCTTTGGGATCTCCCTTCTGTAAGACATCTCTGATCTTTAGCTTGGGTCTTGAAACCTTCTCTAAAAGAACTTGAAGATCTGATACCAATTGTTGGAAATGAGATAAGTAACTGAGAGGGGAGGGTTGAATCAGTTACTCCAAAATAAATCATGTGTCCCTTAGATGTCTTAAATACTTTAACACTATTACTCGGATGATTAAGATATTCTTCTATGACTCGGGTGTCAAAGCAATATTTATAATATCCAATGCAATTATAATTTAGTGATTAAGTGCAAAAACATAAAGCATGAAACAAATAACATATACACAAGTGACACCAAGATTTAACGTGGAAACCCAATATGGGAAAAACCACCAATGTAACTAGTTAATGTTTTTCACTCTTCTGAAGTGAGCCCTGTTAGGAGCCAACCCTATTAAAGGTTACAATAACACACTATTAGGTGTGACCCTATTAAAGGATTTAATCACCCTGTGAGGAGTAGCCTTGTTAGAGGTCTTCAACACTTCAACATAGAAATGCTACCTTGTGAGAGGATTCACAAAAAGACTGTTAAGCCTACTCTATTAAGAGATTTGAGATCACTGCTAAAATTGTTAAAGAGTAACAATGAATTGACCTGTATGTGTAAGCAATTGTCTTTGTTGATTCAGATCTCTATTTTGATTATGACTGGATCCTTGCTGATCATATTTTCTATTGTAGCTCTGAGTGATCTGTACTCAATCATAATCCTATCTAATTTTTCCTTCACTCTTCATGTTATAGAATTCCACACTTCTGCTTTTGTACTTATTCTTCCACTTCCACTTCCACTTGCACAAATTCAATCCAAACTTGACCTTTCATATATATGAAGAGCCCTGTCAAGTCGGCTTGAATATACTTCTAAATAATAAATCACAATTCAGTCGGCCTCATATAATCAATTAATTATAGAATGTAAATCATTGTTAGTCAGCTACCACTGAATGCCCAACCATGACTGAAATGCCTGAGTGACTTGGTCAACACTGAACTTCTTCAATACCCGACTGAACTTGGTCAAAACTAAAATAACTCATTCTATTCACCAACGGTGCTTGATCTGAATGTAGATATTTTTGTAACATCACTACATAAGTGTATATATATGTGTAACATCAATGACAATACACAATTGAATAATTGTCTTCAACAAGAAATTTCAAACTCTTTTCTCATCTCATTAGCAAATGATATACATAACATATCATTTCCCCCAAATATGATATCATCAACAAATATTTTAGTAATCATAATATTATCATCAGTATCTTCTTTTAAATACAGATTGTTATTTTCACTTGTTCTTACAAATCCAATGCTTATGAGATAGGAGTGAATTATTTCATACCATGCTCTAGGTGCATGTTTCAATCCATACAAGGCTTTATGTAGTATACATACTGTTGGTTAACAGTTTGTCCTCTCTTAAGATTTTCAATCTTTGACTCTCTATACACCCAAGGTGAGAGAACAAAAGGATGTCCACCAACAAATGGGTCAGTGTATGTCTTCTATCACTGCCCTCTAAATTTACAGGTATAGCTCCCTGATTGTGTATGATATTCAATGAATTTTTTTTTATACTGATCACCAGGTCGTCTCTTGTGTGATTTAACCAAATTGCTTGTAGACACAAACAATTCAGGCAAGGATAATGTTTGATTCTATATTCAAATCTAATCTACCTATTCTAGAAATGCATATTCTACTGAGGAGAACAGAAGCAGAACCATACATGGGCAGAAAATAGAATTGCTTATGCTGCAACTTCTAACATGAAATAGAATCCAAGAAAGAATTACAGTTCCACATACAATTGTACTTTCTATTATGATGCACCTAAATTACTGAATGAACAGAAGAAGAATCATACATGACAAGCAAATAGAATTACTTTCACTGCAATCACAGACATGAAATAGAATCCAGCATGCAACTACGGCTTCACATATAACTGTTCTATCTATTAAAAATGCAAATGATTCACTAAAATGGAGCAACAAACATGAGACAAAGCCTCTGCAAATAGAATCACTTCTGCTTCATTAACAAGTTTGCCCACCCTTGTATTTACTTTTTCAATAGTATTTATAGAGTTTACAATGCATAATGTTTGTAGGGACTCATGACCTTTCCACTCCCTAAATACAAAGAGACAGAAAACAAAGAAAAAGACTTTTCAAATCTGAGAACTCGAACAGTCACTACGGAATCTGAAACTCTTCATCTCCAACCAGCATTATCGATCTGAATCCATTGGGCTGCGGAGTCAAATAACTGCTTATGTTTTTCACATGTTTGATGCTATTCGGTTTCGATTTCAACCTCAAATGGTATCGAGAATCCTCATCTTTATCTTGAACTCGAGCCTTTAATGCAATTGGAAGAAAATCCCAAACTGAATGCTTCCGGCGGAAAATACCAAATCTGCTTCTCCATTGCGAAAAATTTGAAAAGAGCTTCTCCTCGCGGAAAATGAGACTGAAGCTTCTCCTCGGCAGAAAATTGGAAAAGCGCTTCTCCATTGCGGAAAATGGGAAAAGTGCTTCTCCTTGGCAGAAAATTGGAAAAGCGCTTCTCTTCGCGAAAAATGAGAAGAGGGCTTCTCCTCGCGAAAAATTAGAAAAGGGCTTCTCCTCATGGAAAATGAGAAAAGAGCTTCTCCACTTAAAGCACATGCTTTATTTGATCTCTTAAAGAAATAATATTCCCTTTTAATACATCAGGCCCACCTTACTATAACTAAGCTTGCGGAAAATCACCAAAGAGGTGCGAAACCCGCAAAGTGCTAAGTTCTTCTTTGCAGAAAATCACCCGAGAGGTGCGAAACCCGCATAGTGTAAAATTCTTCTTTGCGGAAAATCACCAAAGAGGTGCGAAACCCGCACAGTGTAAAATTATTCTTTGCGGAAAATCACCTGCTTAGGTAGAATTCCGCCACAGAGAAGATGATTTCTAAAATCCTACCGAGCTCGTTCTCGCTCATTTCTTAACCAAATTGCTCGCCGTTTGTTGCATTAGGATCGTTGAGACCTATAGAATTGATCCATACCAGTCTTCGATCTCTACCTGAGAAAGAACATCAATTAGAGCACAAATCTTTGCTGGGTTAGGATCTACAACTTACCCAAAATAATGAGACCTCAGAACAACCCGCCCGGCTAAGAGAAGGAAAGGCAATGACAGGGAAACCTGACAAAGATAGCCTACCTAAGAAAGACTTAGACTTAGACTCAGACTGACCAGACTGACTATATGACTCCAATATTGGATGACTGAAAGTCAGACAACAGCTGGCTCTGACTGGGGGATCATGTACTGCAAAGTGCATGAAGAATTCATCTTCTCTGGTGAGACAAGTGCCTTATCCATTGGGTTGTGGAGTCTAGACCAAAGAAAACAATGAGAAAATGCGTACAGGGAGAGCTGAGGAGAGCAGGGCAACTTGAAACAAAGCAAGAGAAAACAACTACTGACTACAAAACAAAAAGAACACCTACCTAACTAACTACTACGCAGGGGTTACCTGCTCTTCAATTATGCATCTGGTATAACTTCAAATCCTGCCCATTATAGGAATATGGCAGGGTCTCTCTGGAAGGATATGCCAGTCTAAAAGAATTATTCTGATTCACCTGCACAATCTGGAATGGACCTTTCCATAAGGATTGAAACTTAGAATGCATTCCTTTAGGTTCATGTCTCTTATCCCACAGCAGCACCATGTCACCTTCCATGAATT
>MU224911.1:57972-72714 GCA_018584345.1 Thuja plicata | reverse complement strand
CCCGGCTAAGAGAAGGAAAGGCAATGACAGGGAAACCCGACAAAGATAGCCTACCTAAGAAAGACTTAGACTTAGACTCAGACTTACCAGACTGACTATATGACTCCAATATTGGATGACTGAAAGTTAGACAACACATACCATGTTTGTCTTGTCTGGATCAACAAACCCTTCTGTTTGTTCAATGTATATCTCTTCTTCCAATATTCCATTTAGGAATGCAGATTTGACATCCATCTGGTATACCTTGAATCCTTTGAATCCAGCATAAGCAAGTAATATTCTTACCCCTTCTAGTCTAGCAATGGGTGCAAAGGTTTCTCCATAATCAATACCTTCTTCTTGTGCATACCCATTGCATACTAACCTTTCTTTGTTTCTTGTGACTTCTCCATTCTCATTCAGCTTGTTTTTGAATATCCATTTGGTATCGATGACATTCTTGTCATCTAGTCTCGGTACTAGTGTCCATGTATTGTTCTTCTCAATCTATTCTATTTCTTTATTCATAGCACTTACCCATTATTCATTTTCGAGTGCAGTATTAACAGATTTAGGCTCAAAATCACAAATTAAACATCTAGTGTTTAGTGACTTACTTCTTGTTCTCATTCCAGCCTTCTTGTCTCCTATGATCTGATTTTGTGGATGATGTCTTCTAACATACTTGGAAAGTTTTGGTTCAGCTCTTTGTCCATCATTCTAATCATCATCTTGACCTTCATTCTGATCTGTATTTCTCAAAACATCATCTTGAGTATTTTCCTGATTTTTGGTAATTGCAGCCTGATGCTCGGGTGCAATGTTCTATTTCTCAAGAGTGATATACTGTTGCTTAGGTGGAGTGTCAGGTTCTTCGGTGTAAACAAAGCTATTTTAGTCTTCTATTTCTTTTCTATTTTCCTTATCATTCTTCTCTACAAATTCATCTATTCTTACATTTGCACTTTCAATGATCTTGTTTTTTATTAAGGTAACAGCAGGTTTTGAAGGGGCCCCAAAACCCTTTACAATAATCCAAAAGATAAACAAGGAAGGACAAGGAAACAACTATCTATCAAAAGAGACAGAAAATAAAGAGAGGGCTAAACCCCAGATATAACAGAAGATTACATTACAAAATAACAAAACAGAAACAAGCTCCCAGCCAATGAAAAGCCAAAAAAAAAAGAAAAAACTTACAGCAACCCAGACTAAACAACTTCTAGCTGATCTTCTAGCATCTAAACTTCAACCATCTGTAGCTCCATACTCTGGATCGAGTCCCGTAACTTCTTAATATCTGGAGTATGGACTTGGGCTTTCTTTTTAGTATTGGAACAGGTCCTAGATCCTGGGCCCAAAGTATGCACTTCTGGAGGGCAATCTGCCTCCTGCCTAGCCTTATTTGTCACTGTCATTTCCATCCAAAAGGGTATATAGAGATTTCAAATTATCCAGGGAATTATTATTACCCATTTTTCTAACCGCAGTCAACTTTTTAATGAGAATCTTGTTGTTGTTAATCTTGTCATTAATGTTTCTGAGCTTATTAACAACAAAAATACTGATCTTGTTATCAATATTGTTTACCTTATCAAAAACATTATGCCCCTGCTGATACATAGTAGCATCATTGTGCATTTTATCAACAATTTCCTCCAGCAAAGTAGTCCTATTCTCCAGATTCTTATAATTATCTTTGATCTCCTTTATGTCATCATGAATCTATTTATCCATGTTATAGCTATTCTTTGCTTTTTTACCTGCCATTTGCAAAAAAGAGATAGTTTCCACCCTTTTGACATTGACTTGTCTGTCATGAAGATCATCCTCAAGGCTCCTCTTATTGTAGACATTTTTGTAATCTAGGTCACCTTTCAAGTTATCCCGGATGTCATCAAGATTCTCACTGTCCATGTTATTTTTCTCATTTTTCTTTTTTTCCTTGTCGAGGACTATATCCTCCTTAATGCTCTTTGTTTTGCCTTTGTCATTCTCCAAATCCCCTATTTCCTTATGGTGATCCTGAAAGTCTTGAATCTGGTCTTCACCATCTTCAATGTTAAGAATGTGATCCTCAATGTGGGTTTTAGTATCCCCCGACTCCCTCTGAGAATCCAGAGTGTCCTGCTTTTTCTCCTCTTCACTATCCTTATTAACTGTGTGGTCTTCAATGTGGGTGTCAATCACATTGTCAATTTCTTCCTTTATTTCCTCCAAATCTTTTTCCTCCAGATTCTAGATTTCCTCGAGAGCATCTTTACCACTCGGAGACACATTGGGAATCATGTCTTCATTTTTATGCAACTTCCCAGTGAAACCCTCATCCTTAGATGACACAATATCTTGTTCATCATCTATTTTCATTCCCTCAATATCATCATAAATTGATAGAGATATATCCGCTTCTACAGGGCCTTTGCAGATTTTTTTAGCAATTTCCTTATTAGGGCTTTTACCCTTAGACTACTCCTGAATTTTCCTCTTAGTATTCATAATACTTTTGGGGATGGGGTCAAGGATATGGTTCTTGACATAGTCAGTAATCAGCAGGGTTAATTCCTCATGTAACATAGGGGAAGACTTACTCCTATGGTCATTGATGCTCTGGTTGAGTGAGCTTAAGAGAAAGAAGGGAAAACAAACCCTAATATTATGATGGAAAGGTTTTACCATGAAAAAATGATAATTATAAACCTTAGAATACCTACCGTCCAAAGTGAAGTACTCCATGATGGCCTGGATCACAAATGCCCAGATCTACTTGATATTTGATAGGTTCACATAATCATTGTCACCCTTCACAAGCATAGCCCTTTCTTCGTCAGTCTTAGGGAATTTTTTATAGCCTGTGTTACCTTCTTTTTTATCTTTCAGAAAATGCTTCCCATCCTTCGAAAGGCCAGTAATTTCAGCAATCTTTTCCAGAGTGAGCTTGAGAGATTTTCCCAAGATATTGGCAGTGTCATTCTCCCATCCCTTTACAAAAGCTTTCATCACCTCCTTGTCATTTTCATGGAGCCTTTTCAAATATCTATGAACATTACCCTTCTTAAGCTTGTTCCACACATCTTTTTCTTCCCTCCATTTACACTCTGCAGGCTCTTCTCTCTTCAAATCTCCACCCATGTCTTCTTCTTCTGCAATTCAAATACTTTCTCTGCTTTGTTTGATACTAGTATTAAGAACACAATGAAAGCTGATTTTTGCAATGACAGAGTACTTAATGATAATCCAGAGACCTTGCGTCTTAATTAAGTTATCATTAATTTGATGTCTCACAATGTGTGACGTTGTCGTCGTACACCTAATCAAATCATCATTAGTTAGAATGATTAATGCGAGTGACCTCACCTACCTTATGATTGAGCCTATCATAATTAAGTAATAATTCCACCTCATTATTAATTCTTGCATTCCCATGCCACTTACATGTGATATCTTTCTTAACTCAATTGTTGGCTAGACAATCAGCCACTTGGTTTGTTTCCCGAAAACAATGAGAAACATAAAAAGATTTAAATTTTGAAGCCACATTATTAATCTTAGCAATGATATGTTCTAAGGTCCAAGAAGCTTTATTCTTGCCTCTAATGTTATTAATGATATTTAGAGAGTCTCCCTCCAGCCAGACTTTTTCACATCCCATATCCTCTGCCAGCATAATAATGTTGAGAGTTTCCATAGCTTCGGCCCTATGGTTAGATTGTGTTCCCAAAGGAGAAGCAATGGCCCCAATACTATTACCATATGGTCCCTGATTATTCTACCTCCTCCAGCAATAACCGAGTTGCCCTTTGCAACCCTGTCAAAGTTAGCTTTTACCCAACCTTCAGGGGGCGATGTCCAAGTTGCCATAGATCTCTGATTGATTTGGTTATTATTTCTGTCACTTTTCTTCTTACCTAATCCCTCAATTTTTGAAACAGAGAAATTTTCTTCCAGCGCCCTACAAATCTAATTTCCAACAACTTTAGGAGAGGCTTGCTTTTCTCTAAAAATTTTGTTGTTGCGCTCTTTCCAAATTCTCCAGTAGACATGAGGAGGAATGAGGAGCCATTGGTCTTTATCAATAAAGTTCTGAGGTGGGTAACTCCATTGAGCAAAAAAATCCTACCAGACAAAAGGAAAACACCAGCAGATATGCCATTTTCTAAAAATGGTCTCCCAAACCTTTTGAGTGAAAGGACAATGGAGAAAAATATGTTCACAAGACTCAAAATTTTCAAATCAAAGGCTATATCTATTAATAATGTGTATACCCCTCCTAGTAAGGTTATCAAGCATCAACAGTTTGTTATGAATTAAGAGCCAATAGAAGAAGTTAATTTTAGGTATAAGATTTTTGTACCAAACAAAAGAGAAAGGAGGCCTTTCCTCTCTTTCTGAAAGAATATTAACAGCAGAGGCCACATAGTACTTCCCATCAGAAGTAGGATTCCACACAATTGATTCCTTGATGTTATCTTTTATGTTCTAGGTCTGTAGCTCATGCTGGAGGGAAATGAATCTAGCATCAATATCTCCTAGGTTCTTCCAGCTACTCTCCTACCAGTAATCAGTAACTTTGGTGCCAATGGCTTCTTTGCTTCTTTCAATAATTTATTTCTAGTCTTGATTAGTTGACAAAGGCACTGAATGGATCCATTCGTCATCCCAAAACTCAATTCTACAACCATCTCCCATCTTCCATATTTTTCCTTTCACAATAAGATCCTTTGTTGATTTTGTACTATTCTAGATGAACAAACCATTAGTGTTGTTGTCTTCCACTATAAAGTCCTCCAAAGAATTGTTGTGAAAGAGATACTTGCTTTGAATGATAGAATTCCACTCTTTTTGATCTCCATAAATCCTCCACAATTGTTTAGCCATGAGGGCTTTATTAACTTTTTTAATAGTCCGCAACCCAAGACCTACCAGCTTTTTAGGTCTACAAACTTTTTCCCATGATACAAGACTCATTCTTTTCTTCTCCTCAACCCCTGACTAGAGGAATCTTTTCTAGATTTTCTCAATTTCATTAGCAATTTTATGGGGGATTTTAAATAATCTCATAGCATAATAGTGAGGTTCTGGAGGGTAGATTTCATAAGTTGGAGTTTTCCAGCATTGCTGAGTAGCGCCCCTTTCCAGCCAGAAATTTTTTGTTGTATCTATAAATAAGAGTGTGCCAAAAACTTTTAGGAGGATTGGAGAAAAGGGGCAATCCCAGGTAAGAAGAGGGGAGTTTTCCAATAGTGAAACCAAGAATATTAGACATTTTTATTTGTCTATTATCAGGGGTATTAATAAAGAATATGGAACTCTTATTCCAATTGACAAGCTGACCGGTAGCCTCAGTATAGATAGATAGTCCTTTCTTGAGGTTTCTAGCCTCTTTAATTGTCGACTCTCCCATAATAAGAGTGTCATCCACAAATTTCTCATGAGAGAAAATGAGTCTTGCTGAGGAAGGTTGAATACCTTTTATTTCCCCTTTTTCCACCATCATATGAATATACCTCCCAAGGCACTCTGCAAGAATTACAAAGAGGATGGGAGATATAGGATCTCCTTGTCTTAAACCTTTGGAAGGTTTAAAAAAGGGAGAAGATCCCCCATTAACAATGACAAAGGAGGAGATAGTAGTAGCAAGTTGCATGATAATTTTGATAACCCCCTTGTGAAAGCCAAAAGATGCCAACACCATTTGCAAAAAATGCCAATCAACTCTGTCATAAGCCTTTGAGAGGTCCATTTTCATCATGAAGCCCTATTTTTTAGCCTTCTCTAGGGAATGGATATTCTCATGAGCCACAATGATATAGTCAAGGATTTGTCTCCCAGGGACAAAGCCATTCTGTTGAGGGGAAATAATATTTGGTAGCAGCTGGAGGAGTTTGGAGGTAATAACTTTGGACATGATTTTGTAAAGAGAGTTGCACAGGCTGATAGGTCTAAATTATTCCACCGTGTTAGCACCAGGTTTCTCAGGAATTAGGACTAGGAAAGTAGTATTTAATTCCCTGAGAAGACACTTAGACCCAAAGAATTATTTAACAGCTGCCTGGATATCTTGGCTAATAATATCCCAGTACTGCTAGAAGAACATCATAGTGAAACCATCAGGACCCAGAGATTTTTCTCTTTCGAAAGAGAAAACAGCATTTTTGATATCCACATTAGAAGGGATAGCTTGGAGCATCTTGTTAGAAACTTCATCTACCATTTTAGGGATGGCATTAAAAATTTCTTCCTGATTAGGTCTATCCATATTATTATCCTTTGCAAGAAACTCTAAGAAGTATCTAACCATTTCAAATCTGATTTCTTCCTCCTTCCGGATAGTTTTTCCTTTGGAATGGAGATTAGTTATCCTATTAATAGCTTTGTGTTTCAAATCCATCATATGAAAAAATCTAGTGTTTTTGTCCCCTGCCTTGAGCCAAAGAGATCTAGATCACTGTCTCTAGAAAGCCTCCTCCTTGGATATAATATTATGATAATCCACAATCAGAATGTTTTCCTTGGTTTTTGTTTCCTCTGAGAGACCCTCTTTCTGGATGTTTTTTTGAATTTCCTTAATATCATTCTGCAACTTACCTTTTTGACTGAAAATATCCCCAAACACTTCTTTGTTCCAAACTTTCAGATTTCTTTTAATAGTGTTCAGTTTCTTAGCCATTCTATACATTGCTCCCCCTTCCACCGTGTAATTCCACCATTCCTCAATTTTTTCTTCTAGGTTAGGGTGAGAAATCCACATTCTTTCAAATCTGAAGGGAAAGTTCTTTTTGCTCTGGATTTTATTGATGTTTAGGGATATTGGATAGTGATCAGATTCAATACAAAGCTCGGCTGAAAGAGTACAGTAATACCTAGCCATCCAGACATTGGTTAAGAGGGCTCTATCTAGTTTAACCTGAATTAAGTCTTTCCCAGTACGTCTATTAGACCAGGTATAGTCAATGCCCTCTAATTCAATATCTAATATAGCTTCCTCATTGATAAATTCCATAAGGTCAGATATACTATCAAGTTGGGAGAGAGTCCCTCCCATTTTTTCCTCATTCTTGATTGGAGTGTTGAAATCTCCCATAATTATCTAGCTAGTTACTTGGAATACACTACGGAGAGCTTTCAGTCTTTGCATATAGTTCTGTCTACCACCTCTAGTGTTAAGGGCATAGACATTGATCATATTCCAGCAATAGTTATCCTTAAGATATGTGATTTTGACCAAAAGAATGTTTTTTCACTATGAATTAAGTTGCACACAACATTTTTATTATTCCCTAATATCCCTATTCCTCTTGAAGCTCCATCTAAATCACCACCTAGACTTTCATAACCTTTAGAAACATGCAATATTTCTAGTTTCTCTTTAGTCATTTTAGTTTCTTGTATAAGAAGAATATCAGGTTTCCTATCTCTAACCATATTCCAAAGAACATCATGTTTCTGGAGGCTATTTAGCCCTCTTATATTCCAATAAATGACTTTCATCTTAAAGACTTGGGGAACATATTTCAGGGATGGTACGTTGTTTTCCATCCGCGATATTCTATTTTTCTTCCTATTCTCTTTTCTTATTTTGTGATTCCCTTCCTTTCTTACTCTTGGGAGTACCGACATCAGCCTTCATTTGTATTCTAGTTTGAACTCCCCCTAGGATGTGATTTTCTTGTTTTTTGGCTGATTCACATGAATTACTGTTGTTTTGGTCTCCTTTTTTACCAGAAGATTTGTTAGAATTTTTATGGTTCTTGACCTGTGACCAAGGAGATTCTTGACTAACCACATCTAACTTCAAGAAAGACTCTAGTTTTTCTTCACCCCACAAATCAGTAATGGGGGAAAGAGAGTAATCCTCGCTGTCTTCAGAAGAGGTCCCGTTGGGATCAATTTCCCCACTTACTCTGACATTGGGACTGGAAGGCCCAGAAGAGGATGGTGGAATGTTTTCTGAACTAATCAAGATGGTTGCAGTATTAGAATCTTCTAATCCCTTTAGCTTAGACTGACACTATTCTTGACAAGAGTCAGTGATAGCTTGATCAGGCTCATTCTTTTTTTTCAAACAATTTATGTTTTCTATTTGCATCATTGCCTCTGATTCATTGGTAGGTTGATCTAGATTAGTTTGGGTTACAAGAATAACCTCAGACTGATTAATAATCTCCTTTTCATAGTTTTTCTCCTGAAGAACATGATTCGCATTATCTAAGGAACTTATAGCAGTATTGACTTTCTGTTTCCATACCTTTGTAGGTTCCCTTTTATGTTCTTCTTTATCCTTTGTTTTTTTTAATCAGGCAGTGTTTAGCCCAATGACCAACTTTTTTGCAAGAGAAATAAGCAAAATAAAACGATTCATATTGAATAGTTGTGATGTACTTACCCAATTTGGAGTTAATAGTAATGATCTCTGGGAGATCCGCCTTATGGTGTATGTTCACACATATTCAGGTATAGATTAATCTAGATCTGTCAGCCATCATCGGATCAATCGATAGCAATTCCCCAAATGCACTCGCTAGACCAAAAAAAACATCCTCATGCCAGTATTACATTGGTAGACTGGGTAATCTCACCCAAACTGGGATTGTCTCAAATATCTCTGCATTTAGATCCAGATTTGTTACCCATTTTTGAAGAGCCAACAATGATTTTCCAAACATCTAAGGTCCTCCACATAGCACCTTTGATAAATCTTCCATATTTGAGAAAACAAATGAAAAAAAACCCCTTTGGCATTGCTTCTATGTCTACTTGTCCCTTGAGTTTCCATTTCTGATAGGTAAACTCCCTAACAATCTCAATATTAGGTCTTGTCCTAGTAAACTTACCGACCAGAGTAAGAGCCATCAAGGACATAGTATGGTTGACAAGGAGATCAGGGATTGTTATACCAAAATAGCCCTTGCTGATATCTGAGGTATTGCTGATTTTTGGAAAAGAGGATTTTCCTGAAAGTTTGATCCCAAATAGCGATGACCAACTTCCTTTGAGAGGTCTCTTGTTTAGGACTTGAACATTTGGATCATTCAAGGCACCTTTAGATGAGCATTTTGGCCCACCGTATCGGAAGGGAGGATCCTTGACATCATCCAAATCTTTTGTGGAGCCCTCCTCTATTGATCCTTCCACATCTTACTGATCTCCTGCAGCAGTAGATGCCTGGATTCCTCCAGCATCACAGTTCCTGCCATCACGAGAATTCAAATTCCTTTCTGCCCACCCTTTCTCTCCGACTCCTGCACCCGCTCCCGCTCCTTCCATGTTTTTTTTAGAATATCAATGATCTTGTTAGAGGACTTGTTAAGACACTTATAATCCTTTCTCTTGGTGGAATACCCTAGAAAGAAACCTTCTTCACTTTTGGATTCAAGCTTTCCATTTCTATCATAATTCAAAATATAACATTGACCACCAAAAATTCTGAAGTAACTTACATTGGGTGTGTAACCATACCATAGCTCATATGGTGTCTTCTTTGTGTCCTTCAATTGTACTTTGTTCAATGTGTAGACAAAAGTACTGATAGCTTCCCTCTAGAATGTTTGAGAGATGCTTTTCTCAATCATCAGTGTTCTTGCACAATCAACAATGGATATGTTTCTCCTCTCAGCAATCCCATTTTGTTGTGGTGTTCTTGGTGCAGAAACCTATCTTTTAATTCCAGGCTCATTGCAGAAGTTAGTGAATTCATCTGAAATAAGTTCCCCTCCTCTATCTGATCATAAGCATTTCAATTCCTTACCTCTTTGTTTTTCTACCATAGCCTTATTCCATTTAAACATCTTGAATTCTTTTGATTTATCTTTTAAGAACATAACTATCATCATTCTAGAATAATCATCTACAAAGAGAATGAAATATCTATCTCCATAGTAACTCTTTGTTCTCATGGGTCCACATAAATCAGTATGAACTAATTCTAGAATTGCATTAGATGTATGGGCTTTACTCTTGAAACTAGACTTTGTCATCTGACTTTTTTGACAAATCTTGCACATGATATGTTCGGGCTTTAACATGCTCAATAAGCCTCTTACTTTCATTTTATTGCTTATCTTTATCATGTTGTCAAAATTTACATGGCATAGTTTTTTATGCCACAACCATATATCTTCATTTCTAGCCATTAAACAAGTGGTGTTAATTTCATCAAGATAGAAAATGTTACCTTTTGTCTGTTCACCAGTTCTGATCAACCTTCCAAATTCATTGAAGATCTTTGCCTTCTTATTCTCAAATGCTACTCGGTGACCTGTGTTATTCAGTTGTGAAACACTCAATAGATTATAATTAAGTCCTTTTACCTAGTATGCATTTTCACATTTGATCAGGTTGTTCAACATTGTGGTTCCTTTACCTTCAACTAGACAAGGTGTGTCATTACCCATTCTTACTGATCCACCATTATAGTACTCAAAAGTTTCAAACTTTTGTTTATCACCAGTCATGTGGTGAGTGCAACCACTATCTATAATCCAAACATCATTCTTACTAACCTTAGATATGAGTGTAGTCTCTCCATACCTTTCTTCTCCTTTGTCTAAATCATCCTTCATGGCTACAAATTCCATCTCAATGTCTTCATCAGATTCAATGTCAGTATCATCAACTCTATTCTCATCCAGGTAACAATCTTTCTTCCCTTTTTCCTTGTAGTCTCGGTTATCTCTTTTTTCAGATTTTCAATTACTTCGGTAATCTCTGTTATCACCTCGGTCAAACTTCTTTTCATATGTTATGTCATTACTTTTTTCATATTTTCTTCTATTAGGACATCTTGCAGCAAAGTGTCCAACCTCTTTACAATTAAAACATACAAGTGGTAATTTACCTTTGTATCTGTCTTTTCCTCTCTGCAATTTTCTTTCCATTAGTGCTTCAATATCATTAAGATCTTGCTCATCACTATCACTTTCACTATCATTCCTCATAGTGTTTTTATGACTTGACTTACTTATTTTCAAAGAAGATTTGAATGCAGACTCTATAGATGGTAAGACATTGTTATCAAAGTTATTCATCTCGAATGAAATCAGTCTACCAATCAAACTATCTAGAGTAACAATATTGTTTGCAACTGATCTCATTTCTTTTATAGCAGATACTCTAATAGCATATACAAGCAGTAAAGTTCTTAGGATTTTACTTACCACTGTCTCTTCTTCAAGTACACCTCCAACTCCTCGGATAGCATTGACTATGTCTTTGATTCTGCAACTATACTGAGTAATATTTTCTCCTTCTTTAATCCTTAGGTCATAAAACCTACCTCTTAGGATTTCTTCCTTATCTCTGAGTACATTAGCATATCCTCCATGTACCAGCTTCAATTTATCTCACATTTTCTTAGTAGAGGTGTAGGTTTTGACATCTTCAAAATTAGCATCAAAGAGTGGGGAAGCAAGCTCTATCATCATGCAATTATGCTCACGCTTTTCTCTCAATCGCTCAAGTGTGTGAGGTCATGTAGGTAACACATATTCAATATCTAAGTATTGAACAATATCATTTCCAATGCCTGATAGGTGGATTCTTATTCTTCTTTACCATGATGCAAATTTGTCTTTGTTCAACTTGGGCACATCTCATTTGTTCATCTTGTGATCTTTTGCTTGAGCTGTTAAACTCACTTTCTAAGCACACAAGCTCTGATACCAATTGTTAGAATAATTGAGAGGGGGGGTAAATTAGTGGCCTCAAAATATTCCAATAAATCAACCCAAAAACTTAGTACCACAATATTAAGCCACTAGTTATCTTCAGTCCTACAACATGAATGCCTTGAAATAAACTTATCAAATAACTACTGCTCAGAGTTCACTTTTAAACCTTTTTCTTACTGTTTACCAATTAGCAGTCTTTCATTTACCGAAATATAGTAAATGACTTAGTGTATACCGATCAATCCAGATTTAATTATGTGTAATGTAAAACACTAAAGTAATGACTCATAAACACATTTGACATGTGGATTTTTAACGTGGAAACTCTGTTAAGGGAAAAAAACACTTGGGACCGGGAACCCAAAATTTTCACTCTTCGAAAGTGAGCTCGGTGAAGAGCCAACCCTGTTAAAGGTTACAAACACACTGTTAGGTGTGACCTTGTTAGAGGATTTAAGTAGAATAGTTTGTCACTTGATATCTGGCATCTCTATGCTACCTTCTATGACCAAACCCAGTGTAGTTTGTCAAATAGTATCTAGCATCTCATGCTATCTTCATGATCAAACTTTTTGATACTCCTTGGGATGTATCTCAATATAGAAAGGATTGTTAAGTCCTGCTTAGTTAAGAGACTTTTTGATCCAATGGTTGAATTGAAACAGTCAATGATCTATTCACATATACAATTATAGACTTGCAGATTTTTAGATCTATTGTAATCTCATTATACCTTTCTGATCAATGTATATTTTCAATACCTTTGCTCCACTTCTTTCTGCTTGGTGATGTTGTGCTCTGTTTCTTAGTGTCCGCAGAAATATAGCTTTGTTATTTATCTTGATTGATCAGGACTGTATGAAGTTGTTCTTCATCAATTTCTCTTCAGCATCCTCTTTTTCTATTCACTCCCTTTTTTCATAATGAATTAGGTTGTCTCTTTATAAACATGATTCAACCATTTTTCAGTTCTTGAGTTTCTTGTTCTTGGCATGATTCACAATCTTATCCAATCTTGATTTAAATTTTTACTCTTGTTTTATCTCGTAGATATCCCTTTGACAACTGGAATAAAATAGCTTTAAATATTTCACTTATCTCTGGCTTTATCTTGTCGATGAAAATAATGTTAACAACCAGTTAACTCCTTCTTTAGCTCTTGCCAACTAAGTCTTTTTTTTTGTTTCTGAACTTTAGTTCCTTTCAGTGTTTTAACTCTTGTTAGCTTCGGTCAACACTTCAGTTCTTCTTGGGTATCTCCGTCGGGGTTGTCTGTCCATCGGGTAACATTGTTGTTCTATCCGTCGGTAACACTGTTGTTCTATCTATCGGTAACACTATTGTTCTATCTGTCGGTAATGCTTGTGATTCTTCTCATCGATAATGCTTATCGGGTTTCTTTCTTGGGCATCACTGTCACTTTCCTCTTGGGGTTGTCTATCCGTCGGTGTGCACTTGTCCGTCGGTGTCTGTTATCATTTTGTGAATACTAAACTTTTATGCATTATAGATAGCATAACCTTTATCTTCCTAGTTCTCTGAAGTCTTTGACACTTTGTATTATAACCAATCAGATTATATCAAGTTGACATCAATGACAATACAATCCATTAACTAATTTAATGTCTTGCATTGACTTTCTGCATTTTGGTGATCATCAACTTAATATCTTCAAAAATTCAATTAGTTATGGTTCATCATAATGATGACTATGCTTCTATGAGTATCTTCCATGGTCACAATGAAGATTTTTTCACTTGTGATGATACGAATGTTATGATGGACTACTTTTTTGGAGTTGGCATTTTTGTCAACAAACTAGGTCATCTTTAGATGATTACAAAAACTTATCTAGCTAATGAAATTTATATCCTTACACATTATAAATTTCTATCAAATTGCAGTTTAAAATTCTCAAAATGTGAAAAGATATGTAAAGAAACAAAACATGGTAGGAACAAATTTTAATTTGATATTATAGAAGTTTCTATCATGTTGAATGTTTGAAAAGATATGTAAAGAAACAAAACATGGTAGGAACAAATTTTTAATTTGATATTATAGTTGGATAATGCTCTGGTAGATATGCATGCCGATGGTGGAACCATGAATAGGGAAATCAAGAGAATTGTTTGACATTATGCCTCGATAGATACCTACACATGTAATAATGATTTTTTATTGAAGCACATTAATATTAAGTTTCCTATTAGATATTAGTTGCAAATGCTCCAATAGATGCACTTGGAAAATATGAAGTTATTATAAATGGAAAATTAACTTTTTGATAGTGTAGCTTCTAGGGGTGGCATCCCATAGAATAAAATGGTCAATATTTTCATTAATATGGCTTTAGAAACATCCAATGAAATGCAGATGATGAGGAGATGGTTAAACTCCTCCATATTTTACTATTATTCACACTACTTGCACCGAAATGTAAGCTTTGTAATATTAGATAAGGTTGGAAACACATAAGCTTTGTAATATCAGAAATCAAAGACAAATATCCCATACATATCGATACACACACACACCCACATACATATATATATAGAGGTGTGTATGTATTCTGAAAAAATATATCCAACTATATACATAGATATACATATATAGGTATTTAGGAGACACTACTTGTGTACATATAACAGTGTATTTTATTGATAATCAAAGGGAAATGCATGAGGATAACTACCTAGAAGATAAGTGGACAAGTGGATTTTGCATTGCTTGTCAAACCAAGCAATTAACCCACTAATTGTGGTAAGAACAAATTACACAGAAGAATATATAAATATGGAGGAATCGTGGTACATTAAGATAGATGGATATGAATTATCATAGAATAAGAGAATATTGAATACATATACGTATATGATATATATTGATACAGATCAATGAAAATCATATATCAATATATATGGTCTAATATAGATACATAATATTAATTTCAGTTACAACAGTGAAATTAGAAAATAGATATATTAATACAAAAAATTTGTATATATATATATATATATATGCAATCATAATTTTACATACATGTGTGTTATATTTCATAAGTGAATATACATATACATAATATACAAGATAT
>MU224911.1:44159-57885 GCA_018584345.1 Thuja plicata | reverse complement strand
TATATATATATAAAGTATATATAAGAGATTGTGATTATATATATTTTATAAAGGATAAACAACCTTATATAGTCTATCATATATATTATATATTAATAAGGATGAAATCAGAATCATCTATATATAATTTATATATCTAAATGTTCTATAACATATCTCTGAATGATCTAATATTTACATCTGTAATATATATTCATTAATAATAATGGAATCATAATCATATTTGTCCATGTTTAGATTTGTTACTATTTAGTACCTGAAGAGGAAGGGACTAAAGTGTTACCAAGGAGGGGCTTGTATAAATCCAAGCAATGGATCTTATCCCAATAGAGGGTAGGGGTCAACATTCTGTAAGCCTTCATGATACAGAATTGGACCTGTAAACTTTGAGGGAGTCCATTCTCTGGTCTCCAGGCAACTTGGAAAGACCTACACCTTCCATTCATTAATCCAAATAGTAATATTATTGGATATACAGGAACTAATGTTACTTCCTATTTATGAATATTTTTAATTGAATTATTGTGTTCTTGGGACATACAGTGTAAGTTCAAACTATATATATAATAATTATGTCCAACCTAGCAAGGGACATTACACTAATCTCTCAACAAGAAAATGTCAAAATAGAAAGATGTTAAGACACTTCTTTAACTTGGTCTCACCCACTCTAAGTCGTTAAACACCCTCTCTAGCTTAAGGGATACAAACACAATGATCAAAGAAGACAACAATCATCTCCATAACAGTGAACATCTAACAGTAATATCCTTTCTTAAATAGTGATAGAATATACAACAGCAATAATTATAAGGTGACCGTGTTATGTGGCGGCGATAATACCACAATAGCGATATTACACAGTAAGTCAAACTAATGTGGGGATATTACCTATTAAGTAAAAAATACTATCAAGTGTAAACTCTAGGAGGGATCGTTGGCATTAGTCAAGTGTGACTTTGGGTTATGAGTGATCTATTTGACATGCCAGCATGGAAGGGATATCGATTATTAGTGTAAACAATAACTAGTTAATGACTTATATAATATTGGGTAATAATGTAAGTGTGGCCACTAAGATTTTTTAGGAATATCTAAATTTTAGTGTGGCCCTTTACTCACGGTCATAGAATTAGGTAATATGTATCTCTCATACAATTATAAATCTTGTAGGTTTGGGATCATGTATATTACCTTAATATCTTACAAGAATTGGTTCTCCATCATAGTTATGAACTGTTGGGTAGGTAGCCTTATGAGGAGATCTACGTATAACTTATTTGTAGGTAGAATCTAATTAGGATCTCATCCTTGTTCACCTAATTGGGTGGCAGACAAGGGAGACACTATCTGGGGAATCTACCCTAGAAAGGGGTTGTGTAACCAATTCTACCATCCTTTAAAAGACTGGTTTTAAAGTTAAACATGAACTACGATGTCTTTGTGAGTTACGTAGGCAAGGTCATCTATGATGAGCCCCCAAGAGATTAGGTCTTGCCCTTAGGTCTTGTACTTTTGAGTTCTTCCTTGATCTTTCCACCCCTTACCAATATTTTACATAGTTTGCATCTCTTTACGAAACTAGTTTTATATACCTCATGATGACTTCATCATCATTACAAAAACTTATCTAGTTAATGAACTTTATATCCTTATGCATTTTGCTGTTGTGATTTTGCCTCTTTTTTTGGACACTACTAATCATTGGTTTCTCTTTTTCCCTTGGAAATGGTTTTCAGGTAGAAATGTAGGATATCATCTATCTTTCTTAAAGACTCTTTATCAAAAGGGGATCAATTTCATTTATCTTCAATCAAATAAGGGGTGCAAAAGAGTGCTTTGCATCAATTGGGTATAGAAATTGAGTGATATACCCAAATGATGTAGAGCACCTTCTGCACCCTTGATTCCAGTGAAGAAACATAAACATGACAGCTGAGAAACATAAATTTAGATATCACAACAGTTGAGAAACATAAATGTAGATATCATGGTCACAATTGTTTGGAGACACAACATAATTGAATGGTATACCCAGACTATGCAACACAACCACTACTCCTCTGGTTCCAAGTTGACACTGCGGGATCCAAGAATAAACTTAGAGAGTGGAGGAGGATCATAACGACCAAAATAGTACAATGTCCCTATTTTTTTTGGTCATTATGGACCTCCTCCTCCGCTCTTTAAATTTATTCTTTATCTATAGTTTTTGGATCCTGCAGTGTTAACTTGGAATTGGAGGAGTAGTAGTTGCGTTGCATCATCTAGGTATACCACTCAATTATGTTGTGTCTCCAAACAATTGTGACCATGATGCCTACATTTATGTCTCTCAATTGTTGTGTCCCAGGACCCCTTATGACTCTTTATGACCCTTTACGATCCCTAAGAATACATCTTAGAGGTCTTAAAGTGTCATAAAGGGTCATAAGAGGCTCCTAGGAGGGGCCAAATGAGCTTCCACCTTCATGTGGTTGGCCCTATTAAGTAGAGTATGTTAAAATATTCTCGAAACAAAGATAAGCTCAATATTTTTTAAAAAAAATATAGCATATCGTCACAATTGCGACGGTGTTCAGAGAATGACCAACGCCAAAGCACTGCATGGGACGTCGAGATGTCAGAAATTGCCGATAGATGGACATCACATGTACAGCATATCCATCACATACTCATCATAATTATGACACTTATAATGTGTAATGAGGGCAGGTTGACCATCCTAGATGGTGCATATTATGATGGTCAATATCATCCCAATTGTGACGGTATTCAGAGAAAGAATGGATACCCAAGGAGCTACCTCCAATTAACACTGATTTTTGTGTTAACGAGAGGATATATCACATAGATCCATCCTTATTACATGGTTTGGACCTATTTTCCAAGGATTGGATAAAGATATGTTACAACAAAGTTGTTGAATTGATGGATTTTTTTGCACCTTATTACAATTGCCACGATTGGATGCGGATTTCTCAATATAAAAAAAAAAGTATGTGTAGGTATGCACTGTCATCAAATTATATATTCAATGGAAATAAAATGGTCAAAGTAAAATAGTTTCTATGTACATTGACGGTGGACCAAAAACAACAAGGAATATTGCGGGTTTTCTAAATAGTACGTGACCTACGACAACTAATAAGCAACCCAAATTGCATATTTGAGGTGCGTGAGGGGAATCATGTTTTTGTATGTGCAATAAAATCAATAAGTGCAGGGGAAGAACTGCTAATAAATTACCATTTGAATCACATGGATAAAAAAAAAGTTACTATCATGGGGGGGTAGTACTATATACCATTTAAACTAACCTCAAGTTTATGACTCCAATATACCATTTTATTAATAAGTTTTTTTGCTAAGTCTATTGCTTTCAGTTCGCAGAAGTTTTTATATTTAATCTTTGTCACAAGACGACATAGATCCCCACATGATAGAGGCGGTGGGGATGCTCCACCCACCCATTCTTCAGCAAAGGTAAACCTTATTGTAATTGTACAAATTAGATAGTTGAAAAATGTTATATTATTATGTTCTTTTATTTAGGGTTTTGGAGTTATTCTGATAGTTTTACTGATATTCCTATTACAAATTGATATTCATGATAGGGGAAAAGCACCTGCAACAATAGAGGAAATAGCTCATGTAGATACAGATGAGCTCCCAAATTTCCTTAACCCTTTAAATATGGTGAAGAAAAAATTAAAATTTTCTTCATCCTCCATGGCAGTCTAATCAAATGCAAAGCCTTTGAAAAAGAGGGTGAAAGAGACCTCGGGACAGAACCTACAAGAATCAAAACTGAGAGAATGTTCAGTGGAACTTTTGGACAGACTCATACAGAATATGTGAGGAACTTTATATCATTAATGAAAAGGATTGTGTCATAAATGATACCCTAATTAAGAAAGATACATTAATATAGAGATATGAGTGTATCTTTCTTAATTAGGGTATCATTTATGACACAATCCTTTTCATTAATGTTATAAAGTTTGTCACATATTCTGTATGATTCTGTCCAAAAGTTCCACTCAACATTCTCTTAGTTTTGATTCTTGTAGGTTATGTCCAGAGGTCTCTTTCACCCTCTTTTTCAAAGGCTTTGCATCTGATCAGACTTCCATAGGGAATCTTTTGACTGCTTGGTAAACCAAAAATTCCCTCTTCAATGTTGTAAGATGCAACCATGGTACCCTTGTGGCTATTCTTCATGAATTTTAGACTTCCTTTTTATGGTTTTCATGTTTAGAGGATTGTCAAATGCTCACTATTCATCATATCACCGATATATTGATACTTTATGATAATTCTGCTAGCTAGGCCAACTATATTATCATATATGCTCTGCATTCATGACTTCAAGAAAAAAAATTTTGAAGAGAGCGGGTGGAAAGAGCATTGAATATAACCTGATGTATTCATCTTGTGAATACCATTGGTGAAACTCCCACATTTCCCTTTGGATGTTCCAAAACTAGCAAATTTGGTTGACGAGATGAGTTGTCCAGGTGATGAATTAAAAAAATGTTTAGAAGATTTTTGTACATTTGTATATCTTTTGTATAGATATAAATTGAAATCTTCTACATTGTTACTTTCCAAAATATTTGTAGTTATTATATCATGCACTGCGAAACCTTTATTTTTTAGAAGTAGGCACATTATATTTTTTACAGTGTTTGCAATGGTTTGCCATATTTATTGCACATTTATCATGTAAAACCATTGATGGCTTCATAATTATTAAGTGAAAGGGAGTTATCTGATCTAGAACCCCCTTTGGTGAGCATCCTTCAAGTATGGCTTTGAGCATTGGATGCCCAAAGACAGGAAGATAGAAATACAAATGAACAATGGTTGTATTTGAAGCCAGGTAATTTGACTAAATTAAGTTTATGTTCTTGTAATTTGTTTGTTGATATTGGGTTGTAACCATAATAAAACAGATGCATTTATCATGTAAAACCATCTCTATCTTGCAAAACCACCTTGCCTGCACTTGGAAGGAACTATGCTACACTCCAGCTCTTATTTTATTTTAGAGTTGTTTGTGCAGGTTTGTACTCATCATAGAACTGAACGGGTGGATGGTAGATTATTATATTTTTGTGAGCTTCGTTCATAAATTGGAATGAACTCAAGGTTGTGCTTCATCATGCTATGCATATTTAGTCCTTTCAAATATGCATAGGATAAAGAAGCACAGCCTTGATTTTGTTCCACCACAAAAGCGTAGTCCAAATGCTACAGGACAACCTAAATGTAAATCTCTTTCCTTAGAAGAATAAAAAATTATATTCAAAAGAGGGAGAGTGATGTTGACTACCAAATGAACTTGTGGTATGATATACAAAGAAAGTGTGTAATTGAACGTAAATGCATAATACACGGTGTTAAAAATTATGAGGAACTCCCTAACAAAGCAAAGAAAGAGGTTGTAGCTAAAATAGAATAATATTGTTGAACAAGAGAAAGAAAATTGATTGAAAGGTAATTTGAAATTTTACTCTTAAATCCTACTGTTTGATTAGTTTACTTGTGTTTGTATGCATGCAAATTTGATCTAATGTTCATATTCATGGCATTGTAGAGCGATGGTCAAGAAGGAACTGATGGGAATTAGCAGGGTCTCCAATTCAGAAGTGCAGTAATCCACGTTTATTGCTTTCATTTTACTTTCTTCAGTTGTTTTATGTTTTTTGAAATATTTTTTGATGAACCAATATAAGTATTCTTTAGTAATATGTAATATATTTCTTAACTAGTAATTCATTGATTTTATTCATGCAAACTGTTCTTTTGCTGGAAATACTTATATGGGAAAGTAGAATTTTCTCAATCACCATCTATGTTAAACCTCTTAAATATTTGGTATGTATATGTTATCTGCATCTATCCACTTAATACATTATTTGAGTAATGTGTCAATATTTATTTGATTTGGGTGATTGAATGAGATTTGGATTATTATGATTTAGAAGGTAGTATAGGTAGAGTTGGAGAGTGAATAACCAGTGTTAATAAAAATGAAGCTTTCTTTTCTAAATGTTTGGGTGTTTGACAAATTAAATATATTCTAGATTTGACTATTGATATTAAAAGGAATAGGTAGCTTTTATAAATTAAATCAGATCTTTATATATTCCTTCTACAGCTGAAAAAACCTTATCATGGGTGATTTCCTTTGCATTCAGTGTTGTGTAAATCTGAAGCAACATGCAAGTATCAAATAGAATTATGTCATGCAATTTTTAAGATAAGTGGTCATAGAATTAGGTAATATGTATCTCCTCTCATACAATTATAAATCTTGTAGTTTTGGGATCATGGATATTACCTTAATATCTTACAATAATTGGTTCTCCTTCGTAGTTACAAACCATTGGGTAGGTAACCTTATGAGGAGGTCTACATATAACTTATTTGTAGGTAGAATCTAATTAGGATCACATCCTTGTTCACCTAAGTGAGTGACAGTCGATGGAGAGATTGTTTGGGAACTCTACCCTAGAAAGGGGTTGCGTAACCACTTCTACCATCCCTTAAAATATTGGTTCTAAAGTTAAGCCTAAACTACAATGTCTCTATGAGTTACGTAGTCAAGACCATCTATGATGAGCCCCCGAGGCATTAGGTCTAGCCCTTAGGTCTTGTACTTTTGAGTTCTTCCTTGATCTTGCCACCCCTAGTGGATTGTTTACATTAGATGATTCTATACAAGATCGACCATCAAAAGACTAAAAATTGCACCCTAAATTCACTTGAAGCATCAGATGCCCCAAAGATAGGAAGAGAGAAATACAAACAAACATTGTCTATCTCTTCCTGTCTTTGGAGCATCTAAAGCTTCAAGTCTATCAAAAGAGGGAGAGTGATGTTGACTACCACATGAAGTTGCGGTATGATATGAAAAGCAAGTGTGTAATTGAATGTAAATGCAGAATACACGGTGTAAAAAATTATGAGGAACTCCCTAACAAAGCAAAGAAAGAGGTTGAAGCTGAAATGCAATCTTATAATAGTGCTGAGAAGGAGGAGGAAAGAAGGAATAGAATAATATTGTTGAACAAGAGAAAGAAAATTGATCGAAAGGTAATTTATAATTGTACTGTTAAATTCTATTGTTTGATTAGTTTAATTGTGTTTGTATGCATGCAAATTTTATCTAATGTTCACATTCATGGCATTGTAAAGTGATGGTCAAGAAGGAACTAATGGGAATTAGCAGGGTCTCTAATTCAGAGGTGCAGTAATCTACGTTTATTGCTTTCATTTTACTTTCTTCAGTTGTTTTATGTTTAACATTTGGTGTACAATATTCTAAATTGCTCAATGTTTGACATGTTTATATGGATCCAAATTATAAACAAGAAACTTAAATGGGTGAGCTTAACTGGTAATATATTTTATTAGTTGGGCTTCCAAATTGGAGCCCTGGTTAGTAACATAGTTTGAGATGTAGATCATTAATTTGTTAAATTTGGAATGGTGATGTTATGAAATTATGTTTGATTATCTACCGATGAAGAAGGTGTTCTTATGATAGGTTAAGTATCATGAAAGCTATTAGTAATTATGTTAATGATAATTTAATGATGTCAGTATTCAAATTTTTTGGCTACTAAGCATTAAGATAGCACTATTAATCACTAGTAATTAGTAATTAATAATTATTGTTGGAATTATTAATAGTATTAATCAATATCAATATCTTCCAAACAGGTATTATGACTAGTTTATTTGTTCAAATTCATTATTATGTTGTTCATTTGGCATTTTATTGTAAAATAAGTGTAGGTTTAGTTGTATTAACATCTTCATGGCATTGCAAAATACCATATATAGATATCAAATTTCAAAAAAATAGAATTTCCTTACTTGTGCTAACATGTGTTACAAAATATTCATTATATTGACACGTGTAGATATAATTCACATAGGAGGGCATAATAGTGCATTAGATTTGTAAGCATTTTGGAGCGTAATCTAATTCAACTACTATACTTTCAATGAAAAGATTAGTAAAAGGAAATATATTATATATATTAATAGATGATTAATATATATATATATATATATATATATATATATATATTTTAAATGAAAATGTTGTCGCTATTTTGATGACCTTCCAATATATTAACAAAATAGTTTGACCAGAATGCTAGAGTCTCAACATTTTTTGACGTCTCTATTTTGATGGCCCGAAACTAGATAAGCGAACAAATTCAACCGGAATGCCACAGTCTCAATGCATTCTGATGTCTCTATTTCGATGAAAATCACAATGATCAATGAACTATTTCGACCAAAACGCCACAGTCTCAATGCCTACTGAAGTCGATAGTTTGACAACGATGATAACTATCAATGGACTGTATCGACCAAAATGTTCACAGTCTCAACGCATTATACGGTCGATCATTCGACCACTATTGTGGTCAATAATTTGACACAACATTGTTTGGGTCGCTTAATCAACAAAAAAACTCCGACAACAAGAGTGGTCGTTTGGCAAACCAATCGGCATCAAAAAATTGACCAACTTGTGTCGAAAATATGGCCAAAATTTACTAGTGGACAGATTTGATTTTGTCCTATGGTTAGCAGTTTTGGGAAAAATGTAATAAATTTTGTTTTAACAGTTGGATTTGGTTATAACTTGGAGGAAATATCTATAACTAATTTTACTATAATCTCAATGAAACGATTGGATTCATTATGTTATATGTGAAAGTTATGAATGCATGTTTGTAAGTGGCAGATTCTAGCCTAGTTTGTTGATTTAGTTAAAAGGTTGCAAAATGTGCAACATTTCCTTCAAAATTTATCAAGTTGTGTTTATTTGATTTGTAAATCTTTGTACCTCTACATCACTTTTGGAACATTATGGGAATTGGAAAGAACATTTAAATATAAAAATGGTACATTATTATAAGTAGGCATGGATGATGGTTGTGAAACACATGGAACACTTGAAGGAGGAATGATAGTATTAGAAATACTACCAAGACTAACATGTGTAGGATTAGTGTTTGAAACAAATTTAGTCATGAGATGTGGAACATATGTAGAAACACTATGTAATTAAGTAGGAATAGGAATAGAAATCTCAACACTATTGTTAGGTTGAGTTAAACCAAGATCTTGAGTACAATTGTTAACAAGTTTAACATTCTTATGGATAAGATGGGAAAAAGAACACAACAAATCAACACCATTCTCTTCATTGTGAATCATCTTCCTCATTTTTTATACTAAAAATATTACTTTCATATTATAGTGGTCTTGACCTAACCATTACTCAAGTTTTTCGTAATCATGATAAAGTTTTTGCACTTGGGTAGGAGACACTCTTAAGGTTTCATATTTATTTTGAGAAAAATGGGATGACGGATTCTCAATAATAGTGGAAATTTAATTGGTAGGCATGTTTGTTTCATCAAGAATCCTAGAAATATCGAGGACTCAGGATCAAAAGAACCCATAAGTCTAAGTCTTCTCCTAATCGAAATGATATAGGTACGAATCAATGCAATGACACTCATGCACAAGGAAAATAAAGGGGGGCATGTTTAACAAATTAAAAAAAAAATTGAGATAAATATACAACCATTCATAAAATTTATGAAATTAAAATTAGGACACATAATTTCACGTGAAACCTATCTAACCATCAAATCAAAAGTGGAAATCTAACACCAAAATCAGAATGGAAATATTATTAGTTTCACCAAAATGTAAAATAAGAAAATGGTGGTTAGGAAAACAACAAGGTTCTAGAATGGTTTCCTAGTGCAACACCTAATCAATTCTTTACTATTGCATAATTAGAAGGAAGATGACACACTACCCTCAAGTAGGACTTACGTGCTAAGTGGGTGCAATGATCCTTTACTATTTTGTGGAATGTGTGAATTGATTAGGGAGAAAATGATTTACTAATGCAAGATAGGAGGTAAAATATGAAAAAATGACAAGTTTCATAATACACAGACAAATATATATATTAAAAAAAACCACCTACAAGTACAAAAAATAGTAACCAAGTAGCATGTAATGCCCCGCCAAGGAACTCTTGGAACAAAGGGGTTAAATATAAATTTTTAAAAATTATTTAAAACATGGAATAAACTTCATGAAACAATGTGCATCACAAACCAAAACATAAGAGAGATACAACATATAGTATAATACATCTCAATTGACACGCGATCATACATAAGCGGAAGACTACACCAACACTTCCAAACGTTCCAAGACAACTCAATCACATACTCAAAATGAAGAACACACATTCATGAGACTACCCTACAAGGATTCAAACAACATCCACAAATTATAGGAGGCTATGTCAGTAAGAACCCATAACTATACAAAGAGGAGACTAATTCATCCTTGAAATCTATCTAATTAAGGCTCATTTTAATCCTAAAATAAATGTTCCTAATATGGTTAAACATGCATGTTAATTATCAATTAACCATAAGCATACACAATAAGACAAGAAATCATCCTCAAACGATCATGCACGGGTGGAAGACTTAGTAAGAAAGGAGAGACAACCAAATTGCCACATAAGAATCATGAGGATTTTTGAAATTTCATAAAAAGCCTCAAAATCTAGAATCTTTATTACAACTCCTATGAATCTAAAACCACTCTCAAACATCTTGAAAGTATTACATAAAATGTAAATTAAATTATAAGAAAGGAAGAATATGTAACTCGTACTTAAATGTTACATTTTATGTACCGCCTTGAAGTTAAAATGAGACTGTTCAAAAACATGGAAGACATCTCAGGGAAAAAGAGTATCCAAATCTACAATTACATTTTTAACAGACCCTCGGGAAGTGCCCATTGTCTTATATGAACTAAAGTGTATGGGCTAAAAGATAAGGAAAATGTGCTAAAAGATAAGGTGTATGTGCTATTTCGGGAGGCGTATGTGCCAATTTGTAGGGCATATGCACTAAATTATTAAGCATATGTGCTAATCTGTAGGGCATATGCGCTAATTTTCCCCTACAAAGTGAAATTTGCCATAAAACATGAAAGAACCAAATTTTCTTAGTTCAAAAATCGGGTAGGCTTGCCGACACCAACGTACAACATAAGATACATGCTTTCTCAACACCAAGGAGACCCAGATACACACAAATCAAGGAAATACTCACTCGGTCACAATAAATAATCACATAAATACATCATTAATAGCATAAAGAGAACTAAGATAAGATCATCTCAGAAGTTTATATACATGTACATTAATCAATGGTACAATAAATGAAGAAAATGTATTGAGACCACAGTGCTCATAATCTCTATCTCTGGGAGAGTCCTCCATTTGTACACTACTCCCTAGTAGTGGTAAAGTGCAATGTCACCCTACCATGTGGAACTCTCAGGTTTACCCCACCATCCTCATAGAGATATTAACCCACCACAAACACAAGACATACACACAAGCAAGGAGTGGTTAAGACACACACGCCAAGCAAAGGAACAATCTCATAGGAAAAAACAAAGGTCAAATAAAATACACAAAGATGTAGAATAAAAAGACACATGGAGAACACTCAACATGTGGACCAATGTCCCAAGTATAACCAATAAACCACACAGTCACAGTACACCCATGGTACTACTCAGATCTATCAAAGCTAAAGTGCAAGGACTCAAGGAGGAGTGTCATTACTTGGCTCTTAGTAGCCCAATTATGATCGAGTCTTCTATAAAATTTCATAGATGACCAAGCTCAAAATGTACCTTTGATCAACACTCTCAGGTGGACAAGTAATTAATTACTCTAATTAATGTGTTTTTACCCAAGATAATTTATTAAGTTATCACTTTATTAAGAACTCCTTCACGTGGCATGTATCAACCACACACATGTTAGGATCCACATAAGGAGCCACTCGAATCCACTACCTAAAAACCAAACAATATCATATAATTCTACACTAAGGCACAAACACAATGCAACACAAGTAAAATGCAAAGCAAGACTCTCAAATTCATAAGCCCATAAAGAACATGGTAAGTTCTATTGGTCTCAATACCAAGAGCATGGGTCACTCGAACCTCGACATAGGAGATTAGCTCAACTACATGCATGGATGTGGTCTCAACACCCTACATCCATATATCACATGTGAGATCAACCTCAAGCATGGAGTGTACCAACACAAGGCAAAATAAACAACAATAAATCAATGATAATTGGAATTCTCAACCCTAAAATACTCAAGGTAAGAACTGAGTAAATGCAAGACAAAGCCAAAAATCAAGTTGCTTGATTGACCACTTTTCAAAGAGCATGGATTCCCAGATAATCCTTCAATCATCTCGTTAGAACATGAGGAAGACTCAAAATGCCAAAAAGCAACAAGATACCCAAATTCTGGCAAAATCTGGCAAAGTGTAAAAATTATAATTTTATCATAAAATAGGTGAGTTCATATCGTGATAGTGTAGATGTCTTAAAACATCCTTAGACACACTTATTAATTAAATCTAATTTAATTAATATACTTATTAACATTATAGTTAATTTTATTTAATTAATTATACTTATTATGTTCATCTATCTATTTAATTAAATAGGTTCATTCCCGTAAGGTATTTAAATGTAATTTAAATCTATGCCCTCAATATATTAAATCGTATTTAATATATGATTATCCATAATCCCCTTTTAAATAATTTTTTAATTTATTTATTCCCCCCATTTATCTCACTTGCTTCTAAACTTGATTTAAATTAATTTAAGTTCATTTAAATCCTAAACTCTACCTAAGACCTAGTCTACACCTATCACTCTCATGGACCACTAAGCCTACTTACTAATTAATCTTGATTAATTACCCTAAAAAGGTGATTCCTAACCTCATTAGTCCCTAATGAGTTTCTCACACATGTGTGAGAAACTCCTCCAAAGGAAGCCACCCACCTTCCTTAAATTATCTTACACCTTTGTCCCCCACTCCTTTCTCCCATGTTGCTCCCACATGTGTCAGCAACCTTGAGCCTCTTAAACCTTAAAAGTCCATCTTGTCTCAATTTTCTCACACATGTATGAGCAAGGTTGAATTTTTCATGGCTTGTCCTTAGTCCATGTGTCTTCTATGTGGCACCTATGTGGATTCCACATAGGTGCCACCTCATCCAAGGCCCTCAAGTTCCTCCAAAAATCTATAAATAGGAGCCTTTCCAAGAGCAAAACAATCCATTCTAGGTGGATTGTTACCATATTAAATTAGTTCTAGAGAGTTTTAGAGATTATATGTTAGTTCTATTTTCATAGCTAAATCCTTTCATAGAAATAATATGTTATATCATCCTAGTTCTTGAATCAAGCGAGTTTGAATCTTTCTTTTGCATCTCTATCATCATCATTTGATCACTCTTGCAAACTAGTTCTTGATACTAGTTTTGTGAGATTTTTTATCTCCATTAGATATGTTGGAATTATATTGAGATGATGTACTAAGAGGGGAGGGGTGAATCAGTACCTCTAAAACTTTTCTTGGTTAGCCCATTAACCCTTAATCATCAGTTTGTAAATTATCTTTATCTAATTGTTCATCTTTCTTTATGTATATGCAATCATATCATAAATTCTTTAGTATGTAACCATAATAGAAACATTCATGAAAATAGATAACACATGACACAAGATATGATATCGCAGAAAACTCTTGTTAGG
>MU224911.1:25797-41446 GCA_018584345.1 Thuja plicata | reverse complement strand
CTAAGTTACCTTTTATTGACAGTTCTTCTTTGGTAACTTCTTCATCCTCCAAGTTTATGTGGATGGGGCTTGCTGGTACTTGATCATCTTTACCATCTTTTGACCAATCCTCATCTATAATATCAGTATATTTTTGGCATGTGATCTATACCTCTTCACTATCTAACTCAACTATTGATTTATCTATTTTGTTGATAGGTTTTGTTTTTAGGACTGCACTCCTCATCAGGGTTGAGTATCTCACTCCATATTTTATGAGTGTCCTGTTCGAGCTCTATAAGTTTATCTTTAAGAAATTTATAATCTCTCAATTTGGGTGAGAAGATTTTTGCATATTTATTCATGAATTCATTGATTTCTTCTTTTGTTGATTCAGGTGGTAAAAGAGAGACCAGTACTCTTTCTCTTATCCTCTTCTCCTCATGGAGTGCAAAAGTGAATCTAGAAGATATTCTATCTAATAGTTCTTGTGGAACATCACGTGTAGTGAATTGCAATGGGACATAATAGTGTTTTCACAATTTAGCAATAAGTGCATCTTCAGTATTATTATGTTCTACAGTATCCCATCTTAACCATTTTCTTATCTTAGGATGACCAACAGATGCAGCTTCAGCAATATACTTACATATTTCATCAATGTCTTCCGTTGGTGATGAAACCTTTGTTGTTTCCCTTGCTTGTTTTATAGTGTCAGGTTCATCCATAGCTGAATCTTCTAAGTCCTCAGCAGTCTGAACATATTTCCTCCTCTTGGCAGGTTCCCTAGCTGGTTGTTTTGCCTTTTGAGGTGCAGGTTTCATCTTATACACCTTCCCTTTTACCATGGGAGAAGGAATTGCATCCTGTGTTGTTTGACTTCTTGTTCTAGAATTCTTAAGTGGAGGTGGAGGTGGTGAATCAGACTTCTCTTCCTCTTATTCATTTGGCTCTATTGTATCACCGATGGGAAGCTGATCCTTGGTGTGTTCATCCTTACTCTGTTGTTCCTCTTCACCTTCACCTTCTTCTTCTCCTTCAGAAGATATTTTCAAATTCTTTTTCAGATTCTTTACCATTCTTTTTTACTGTTTTACAGCCTTATTTACAACAAGATTTGTCTTAATCTTCAGTTTGGCCTCTTCATAAGTACCAAATCTTAACTTCTTGTTGTCAATGGGTTCAACTAACAATGCATGAATGTATTCATTTTCTAATCCTATTTTGATTTCATAATCCAACTTTGAAAGCCATGATTTCCTTGGAACTACAGCTAGTATGTAAGTGAAATCTGTATCTACCATGAAACATATCTCTTCTCAGTTTTCCTCTATCAAACTCTCAGGAATTCTAGTTCTTGCTTGTAGCATTTCCTTAATGGTTTTGAAATATTCATGCATCACATTGTCAAAATCTATTCCAAGTGATTCTATGAATTCACTTATCTGAGTAGTATTTGGTCTGCTTGTGTCCCATGTAACTTTTCCTATGGAAGGAAAGTATTCTTAAAAATAAAAGAATATACACATTATGAGGGAACCAAACTTACAAGTGTTTGTCTATGAAGACCTTATTATGCACATGTTCTCCTCAAATTGATGTAATAGGATCTCTGCTAGATCCATCTTCTTCCCCTATTTGATAATCTTATATGTTGTGCTCATGGCAGTACTAGATATGTTGTTCATTCTGCTTGCTTGGAAAATCTTGTATCCAACAACACATGCTCTAAACTTTAGTTCTACGTCGGTAATGGTGTTGACCTTTAGTGCTCTTTTATCAGATTTAGCACCAGTCATCTTTTCAACTTCTGCCAGAGATGGGTGCTTGTGAGCCTATGGTTTATCAGTTGTAGGATAACCATTAACCGTGTGTATAACATCCTTTTTTATAGCCTTTTGCTTGTTTATCCATAGAGCCTTGTCGTGAAGTCTGCTAAGAACAATCTTTATCCATTCTATTTTGAAAACCTTGGGAAAATGCAGTGCATTTGTGAGTCCCTTTACTTCCAAGTGTTTATGCTCTTGTTTGAGCTTTCCAGCATCATCACACAGTGCCCTATAGGCATTATCAAGGTCTAGATCTCTTATCTCCGAGATCTTTTAGTGAATGTAGGACCTTACGACCTCTACCAGTAAAACCCTAGGTGGGATTCGGGAGAATGCTCCAGAATCATCAGGTTGTGAAGCTATTTCAGGGTGTAGCTTGTATTTAGGTTCAGCACACGCACCTCTGCTGACAAGCTTGAAGGGTTTCTTTTTATCCTCCTTAATTTTCTCTACTCTAGAAGTCGATGCCATCGTGTTTGCAATTTGGGGCTTTTTGATAAATAAAATAGTGTTGTCGATGAGTGTATTAACTTACTGATTCTCTGTGAATGCCTATGAATTTGAATGCTTCATGTCAAGTTAACTTCTGCTGGGTCACTTTTCAATTTTCTCTCAAATCATTCTAGTCTACTCTGCTCTGCTTGAAAATCGCGGGTGCGAAAATGATTTTACCTGTCGGGATTTTATACCTTTTTGTGCCCTAAGTTGTCATTAATGCTTACCAACTTCTCAGTTTATGAAGACTGCTTTTGTCAGTAAAACATTCATAACATCTCTGGTGTCTATGCAGAATGTCGGGGTAGCTAGCAGTTTTGGAGACTTCATCGATGATTGTTGGTGAGGTTGCAAAGACAGCTTTTGTTGATTCAATGTTCACCGATATCCATCAGTTTACACTTAGCTTGTGTAATGACCGATACATTCCAGTAAGTATTGCTAATTTTTCTGTGTGTGTTCACCGATGCAGATTGTGCCCAACAATCAATGGTTTCTTTTCAATAGTTTAGCAAGTAACAATATATTGCATCTTTATTCATGCCTATATTACAATATGAACTATGTATAATGGAACCAATGCATAGTAAAACTTGTCATAATGCAGTTCCATACTTACTTTTGCAATCTAGTTAGATGTAGTGATGTCATAGGATCCAGTGGATGGGGTGTCACCATTTGCATTGCTTATTCCAGCACCTTCAGTGTTTGTGGCTTTTACCCACATCTTGTTTCTCATTCTTTTGATGTCATCAATGGTATTTTCATTGGGATGTGTATTTGTGTCTGTCAGTCGGTCTTTGCAATATTTTATAACATGTCCAACCTTATGACAGTGAAAGCATGTCATACCTGGATTGGTCCAACCTCGTGACCTTCTAGTCTACTTTCTCATACAGTTGGCAGCAATATGACCATACCTTCCACATGTTGTGCAATTTACCCATGTGTTATAGTCCCAAACATATGAGTTACCTACTCTTGCTAGTTTGTAGCTTTTATCAGTTTCCTTTGGTGTCCATGCCTTGTTCTTTTTCCAGCATTCTTTATGTGTATGCCCATTCATCTTGCATGTAGGACAGTACTTGTCCATATAGGTTTTTCTCTTTGGATTTGTCACTTTAGATTTGCACTCATGTGCCTTGTGTCCTTTATTTTAACATTTATAACAATTACCAATAAAAATAGATTGTGCTTGAGAAATACCTTTTATTTTTCTTCTGTAGATGTTTGAGGTGTGGCCTAGTTTTCCGTCCATCAAGAAAATCATCCATCCTTTTGTTGCTATCCTCAGCCTTTTTGATCAATTCGTTGTGTTGATTTTGGACTTGATTTCATGCTTCAATTTTTCATTCTCTTCTCTTAGCTCACCAATGATCTGTATTATTTCAGTGAGTTTTGTATTTAATCTATTTGCTTCTTGACTCATAAGAATAATCTGGTTGGTGACCTCATGATGATGCTTAGTGATTCTTAGAATCTCTGAATCTTTCTCTTGTAGTTTCTCTATAATTTTCCTTCTATCATCAATGGCTAGTGTTCTTTCATTTTCAGCTTTTCTTGCATCATTCATGACATCAATCATTTTCACCATTTGAGTCTCTTGACCAATTTGTAGCATCTTGATTTGATCTGTCAGATGTAGATTGACCTCTTGTAGATTTGTAATTTCTTCTACTGATGTGTCTGAAGCTTTTCTCATTGATGATTCCGCTGTTTCAAAGTAATCTATTATTTCCAATTCTTTGTAGTCTTTCTCATTCAGCCTGGTTGCCGTAATCTTTCTTTCATCAAGAAATTTTCTCAGTTTTATTCTCGCCTCCTTGTACTGCTCATATTTTATTTGCATTTGTAACTGCTCATTCTCAATAGTCATGTCCAGTCTGAACTTGTCCATTGCTCTGATCTTTTCTCTCAAGTCTTTAAGCTTTTCAAGAGAGAAACTTGGCTCTAATACCAATTGTTGGAATTATATTCAGATGATGTACTGAGAGGGGAGGGGTGAATCAGTACCTCTAAAACTTTTCTTGGTTAGCCCATTAACCCTTAATCATCAATTTGTAAATTATCTTTATCTAACTGTTCATCTTTCTTTATGTATATGCAATCATATCATAAATTCTTTAGTATGTAACCATAACAAAAACATTCATGAAAATAGATAACACATGACACAAGATATGATATCGTAGAAAACTCTTGTTAGGAAGTAAAAACTGCGGTGGGGATTGTTACCCACAAGACTTCATTATCTGCAGATAAGAAGGGGCTGGTTAAGGCTTACAATTGGTCACTTCTAATGACCTACCCTATTAGGAGTATTACAATGGAGACCTGTTAAGATCTACTTCGTTTGAAGCTTTAGCAACATTGTTAAGTGTGCACTCTATTAAGAGATTTGTAAAGAACTGTTAAGTCCACCTTCTACAAAAGGATTTTAGATGTGATGCACTTGTTAGAATGCAACTACATAATTCTTTGATCTAATGATGTATGCAATCTTCAACTACTGATAACAGATCCAATTAAGCTTCATATATATAAGTAATCATCCTTACATGATTGAATAATACCTTTATCTACTCGTCGGTAGCCTTTGTGTGTTCTTGACAACTGATGTGTTCTGTTTCTGACCTTTGCATGAATTCTACCTTCTGCTCCTTAGATGCTCTGCGAGGCTATCAACAATAATGAATTCATAACTCACAATTGAGTTTGAACATCTATTTATACTAAATTAGGCTCAATTCTTGATTCATGCATCGCAAGTTAACTCTTGATCCAAGGTTTACAACTTTACCTTAATCTTTAGTTAGATATGTTTTAGATCTGTTAGGATGCATTAAAACATTTACATAAAGCTTGCTTGACCCTTAAGTTATGATTTAAAACAAATAAAAACTCTATAAATAGAATTACATTGCTTTATCTGTCATGTAAAAATCAGATCCACGATTTGCGGGTTCTCTAACTAACTGTCGGTTCTGACAGTCAATTTTCTTGGTTGTTGGTGTTCCTTTCTTGAACTTGTCGTCGGGTATGCCTTTTCTGTTCCTGTCGGGTTTGTTCTAAAAAATGTGTCGCCAGTGATGCTTGTAGTCTCTGGTGATGCTTGTCGATTCTATACTTAGCATTTTTCATGACCTCTATGTTTTGTCGTGTATGTTCATTGTTCATCGGTAATGCTTGAAGTCTGTCAGTGATCTCTGTAGTCTGTCGGTGATCTTTGTCAATGTTTTTCACTAAGTGTACTAATGGAAAAATAATTTCATCATAGATACATGTTAGGCTTCACATCATCTTGATCTTGCATCATTGGGTATCTTACTATTGTGTTTTGAGAGCACACCCACAAATCTCCATAATGAAAAAATCAAATGGAACTTCGGTGCTTCCATTTTAGTTCAATCAGAGGTTATGTGTAGAGTCTTTTTGTGTATTACATGTATTTTTGTCTAATATTTGATTATTTATGCCTACCTACAAAGATTTGGAATTTCACATATATATTTTGGCACGCTCGATGGTACCCATGTCCCTAAATTCCTAAACGTTTTTCAAAATTTCATGATCACAGAGGTTCAATTTTTGCATCGACGTCTTTGCCCTATGCAGAGGCATCTCTACCTATGGATTAACATCTGCACAAACCCATGTTTGCACCCTACAAACTATCATCTTGATTTTACATAGTTTCACACCTGATTTAAGGGGGTTTTAAATTTTTAATTATTTTATGTGGATTTTTTAAATTAATCTTACATTCGGTTTTTCATAAGTCATTGACTTTTATGAAAGTAAACACTAGTGAAAATTTGAATTTTCTAACCGTAGGCTTAAATCCTCATTTGTGTAGATCCATGTCTCCACACATCCATGTCTGCATTCTCTGGATCGTCATCTTTGTTTGGTAAGTATAGGTAATTGTGACACGTGCAAATTTGATTTCATGCATTTATTATTCATGGTTGACCTCTGAATTGATGTCTATGTCATTTTGCGTCTATGTAGATCAACATCTACACCTGTTCATTGATGTATCCATTTTTTAGATTTTAAATCAAAATTTTCACTTGTCTAACATTTTTGCAGCCTTTTTATCACTTTACCAAGACTCGGACACATTAAAACTACTAACAACTTATAGGTTACTTTGGAGATTTTTTATGTTTGAATGTCTTGAATATTTCCTGTAATGCATGGTTAAAGGAAGAATAATACACATCGCTTGGAATGCATGTTAACTAGATAAATAAACACACTTTTCTTGCTTTGAAGAATTGGCATTGGATGTATTAAGCACATTTAAATGCTTTATAAGAAGTGTTTTATGTTATATTATTTGAATCTAGCTACTTAATTAGCTTCACTTTAGAATTGAACCCCTTTGTTTTGTGTGTCTTGAGAGCTTTGTCGTTACTCCCTTAAAAAATATTCTTAATTTGTAGATGTTAGATACCTTTAATTAAGTGATTCAAAGCATAAATTATAGAAGTATCCTCTCCCCTCGCCTTCAAGTATCTAGAGTGAAGATAAAGCTTATCTTATTCTTGCTTCTAGATAGGCCTATCTAGAGGGAGCACATCCCCTTTAGAGGATGACCTCAAACCGATAAACACCTCGGTCAGTATATAAATAAGACACCAAAAAAGGCTTGTCTTACATCCCACCAATCTCAAGCGAGGCATGTTGATGATAGTATGGATCGAGTGAATATCCCTAAGTAGCTAGCATGGTCGACTAGAGACTTTAGTGTCTCAGGCGCTTACAAACTAAATGGGGGGATGCCACATATCTTATTAAAAGTTGTTAATTATTATCCTACCCTATTCACCTTTGAACAATGACTTATTATAGTGCAATGGGGAGGGAATAATCTCCCACCAAGAGTCCCATCATATGTTTCCCAGGGTATTATGTTGCAAAAGAGATCTCCATAGCATGACAACAATACCTAGAAAAAGGAAAAAACATGAGTTCCCTCAAGGGGGTGACATGGTTGTGTGAGTTGATGGACTACCAAGCAATGGGCCTATAATATTTTATCTGAAGCCAATTCCCTAAGGTAATAAGTGCTTGAAATGGCTTCTTTGTTTTGACCAATTAAAAATATAAATGAATTGAAAAAACCATTTTGAACATACACAAGTTAATTTTCATCAAAGTTATATCATCTTCTCAAAAGTCACAAATTGCATGTTTCCTGCAAGGTTGCTTTGTCCCTTGCGGGATTGTTTTTAGACATCTATTTGCCAAATCTGAATATTCCAAGGTATAATTTGTGTATTCAATTTCAGTGATGAATGTTGAATTGAGTTCTTACGTTGAACAAAATCCAAACAAGTCAGTCAAAAATGCAATCAAAATCAATCAAAAACTTGGAAAACTATATTTTCTCTAGATTGACCTCTAAGTAGATCTACGCATGTGCAGATCAGCGTCTGCGCTAAGTAGACCCATGTCTCTGCTTCTCTAGAATTTAGATGTGATATTGAGTTTGACTAGTCAGAATCCTTTAGTGATGTCGATGACTATGATCAACATCTCCTCAGATCCACATTTGTGTCTGAGAATCAATGTCTCTTCTTGAAAGCAGTGAGCTTCCAGGTCCCATCAAAATTCAACATTTTTAGTTCATTAAGGGACCTTAAAAAACCATTTTTCAAAACCAATTAGTTTGATCATCCAAAATCCAATTTCTCTAGGTTATTTCAGATCTTGGTAAATACAAAAAGGTCAAAATCCAACAACCACTCACCTACAAAGAGAAGAAAACTATTGATAAGACCATTAGACAAAAACATGTTATGAAAGCAACCCAAATTTGTGCCCAACAATTTGAGAGATATGACATGATGATATTCAACAACAAAGTCACCAAACTCATTTCCAATTTCCAAGTGAACTATAACTTTATTGTACCAACAAGGGAAACCTACAACAAGGAGAACTAGACCTTTCCATCATTTCATCAAATTTTCATCCTTCTAGTCTTTCATACATCTCCAAATATTTTCACTTTTGACTTAGGAGCACCATCATCCATTTGGACTTAAATATTGTTGTCTTGATTTACCCACATCCAAATCAGAGTCAAGAAAAATGTAATAAATCAAATTCAATTATTCATACCTTCATCAAGATCCCATCAATCTTTAGGTTTAAATATTTTATCAAAGTTTCATTGAGATCCTTATCCCTATAAATCCTAGTTGAATTGCATTACTTGACAATATTGTTTTTTTTAAGTGATTAATTTAGTTAATTACTTGGGATCATTAGTCTATCTCCAAGTAGAAGAAAGATATCATTAAAACATCCAAACCATTGTGCTTAACAGGATCTTATTTCACTAAGGTTATCCAAAATCTTCATCATAAAAATCAAATCAAACTAAGGCCCCACCCTCACAATCCAATCATCAAATCCAACATCTCATAGGCCCTACCCTCATAATCAAAAAAGTCCAAACCTTTGATCCTAGTTCTAATTTCATCCTTCATCCATCATCAAATATTTCATCCTTTGTTAAGTTTGTATTAACTCGATCACAAGATAAAAACATGAGGCACACTCAATCAAACTCTCGTGAGGATGAGGAGAATCTTGTTTCCCATATGTTCTTCCAAAGCACTAAGGTTCAAGCTATATACATTACCAATGACCCTGAAGAACATGAATTTGTAGATCAACCTGAAAGACCTACTCAAGTGGATGACTTCCTTAACAATCCATACAATTTAGAAATGGTTGAAAAGGCTGTTAGTCAAAACATGGATGCAATCTTCATGAACCTTGTTAGAAGTGGTGGCACAAATCCTACAGATTTTGATGAAGCCTTACTTTACAATAATGTAACAAAGGCTACTATCCATATTGATGCTTCGGCCCAAGCTACATCATCTTGAGATAAAGTAAAGTCTACTTCCAATGTGCCTTCTACATCCACAGTAGCGCAAATGGATGTACAAGCCTTTCAAATGACAACGGAATCCCTTCAACAAATCCTTAGTGTGATTCCTACTTTTACTTCCTGTGATAATACTCTTACAACAACAAACACATCCCCGATATGGACAAAAACATTTTTAACATCGGTCAAACATCCATTCCACTCATGCAAGGTATTTCATCATCACACTTTACATTCCCATCATCTGCCATGAAGACATCTGCCTAGCAAACATCTCAAGCATATTACTACACTCCTCCTCCTACGTCAAGACTTACATCATCCACCTTTAACTCATCACAACTTGGTGGAGGATAATCTTTTGGACCACAACTCACACATCATAATGCTCCTAACTTAGCCCAACAAGTCAATGAGCTCAAAATCCTTATACATAGCATACAAAATGGGGGGAAGAAGGAGTTCTCTTTTCCATTTAACAAGTCAATCACCATGCAACCATTTCCCCTGGACTTTGAAATTCCTAAATTTGACAAATATAAAGGGGAAATGTGTCCATTCCAACACCTTAAGGAATTATATGTTGCATGCTAAGAGGTCTTCTACAATGATAATTATCTAAAGAGACTTTTTACTAGAAGTCTTGGAGGTTGGTCTCTTGAGTGGTTCATGGACCTCCCTCATTAGTCTATATCTACCTTCTCCAATCTCATAGAGAAGTTTGTTGAACAATATTCCTACAACATTGAGCATCAGACATTATTAAGTGACTTGTGCAACACCAAGAAAAGGAATGGAGAAACCTTTTCCGATTCCCTACAAAGGTGGAGACGCCTTGCAAACCGAATGTCATGGAAAATTCTAGAGCAACACTTGATTGACATATTCACTAGGAAATTGCTATCTGAGATGTCATTCCAAATCAAAATGGCTTCACCTCACACTTTTGAGTTCGCCATTAAGAAAGGGAAGAACATTGAGGATGGGCTCTTGCAAAATGGTACCATTAAACATTATACCCCTTCATCTAATAATGACAAGCCTAAGTTTTGGACAAAAAATAAAGGAGTTGTCAATGATGGAATGATTGGTGCCAAACATGTTCGAAATGTCCAAGCATCCAATAATCAAGGTAATTAAAATAATCACAATAATCATAACAAAAATAATAAAAACAACTCATCACAGCAAAAACAATCACCACAACAACCAAATTGTAATTATTCCTACTTGTTTCCACACAAAAACAACAATAATAACAACAACAATTCCAACACACGACAATGTTGAACATACACTTCTCTTGCAAAACCTCTCAATGGTATCTTCTAAAAATCTTGTCAAACAAAAACTGATGGTGTTTTTTAATACTAGACCATACGACGAGAATCAACCTAAGCCCCCTTGGTACAAGGACAATGTGTATTGTTAATATCATCACATCTAAGGTCATGACACCTAAAAATGTATGAAGTTGAAAAAAAATTCCTAGACCTTATTGATAATGGACATATTGAAGTTGAAGGACAAACCTCATCATCATCAAATGCTCAACTCAAGATCTATAGCACTCCTTTTCCTAAGCATGATTATATGAATGACTCATCCATGAAGGATGTGTTGTATGACTATTCAACTAAAAAAATCATGGGTTTTGACTTGTGTGGAAATTTTGAGGAAAATGACATCTTTGGCTTTGATTCCCTATGTGGTCGCAGTGAAGAATATGAAAACTATGTATACATCCTCAAGCTTAATAGTGCAAATTGTAATGCTACCACTCATAGAGCCAGAGTGACTATTCAATTCACTGCTCTATCAGATACTCCATCCACTTCCACTAGACTAGCTTCATGGTATGACCTTTTATCAAAACTTGGGAAGACTCTCGCACAAATATCTATCCTTGAGTTGCTTCATACTTCACCTATACAAAGATATCTTTGAGAAACCCTTTCTTGAATCACGGATCCCTGATAATATCAATGGATCACAATTCTAGGCCATGATTGGGAACTTATCCATGCAACAACACATTGTGTTCATAGATAAAAACTTTCATGGTCCTGATCTACATCATAACAAACCCTTGCACATTGAAGCCCTCATCTATCGTCATAAAACAAAAAGGGTCTTTATAAATGGTGGATTCAGTTTGAATCTTTGTACCTTAAAAATGATAAGGTAGTTGGGAATCCATGATGAGATTCTAGATGTTTCTAAGAGAATCAAAATTAAGGCCTATGATGAAAAAGAAAGAGAATCCAAAGGTTTGATCACATTACTTCTTCAAGTGGGTCCTGCATTGATTGAAACTACTTATCAAGTCTTAGATCTTGACTTTCCCTACAATATACTCCTTATAATTTCATGGATACACACTCTTTCAAGTTTACCTTCCATGTTCCATCAATGCTTGAACTTCCCACATCAAGGCCAAGAAATCACTATTCCTAGATATCAAGAGCCTATTCAATATTGCAATTGTCTGGAAGGTAAACAATCACACTTTTGTCCATTGAATGAGTTTGTTAGACTTGTTACTAAAGAGGAACCCATCAAACCCTCAACTAATAAACCATCCATTGAAGAAATTGACAAATCATCAACTAATGAGGCCTCCACATTTGAAGCTCCTAAGGGTAAATAGAAGGTCACCGAAGAAAAGATCAATGAATCTGATAAGAAGGTTAAATTTACTGACCAAGGAATGGGAGAATACAAGTTATGGCACAGTCAAGGAAGGAGGGAACTCAAAGAGATCGGTCCAATCCTTGAAGCATGAGTCACACAATAGAAACAACAAGTAACAACAGAGAGATATGCAAGATCATTCTTATTTATTATCATCAAACAATCATATACAAAGGATCTACAACATGCAGTCATACATTTCAGGCATACAGTCCAAATTACAATCAGAAATCCTTACAAAATCCTTAGCATTCAGCTATAGCAATATAATCATATGAGATCAGCCCCCTCCCTTTTATCCACTACCCTATAAAGAACAATTACATTGCTTATAAATCCTTCACAAGCATCAAGTCAGCCTAGAAAGATCATATTTCCCAATGAGAAAGAAAGCATAATACAAAATATAGGTCAGGACCCAAATCATAAGGATCTACTTCCAATGAAATAAATATGAATCATGATCCCTCAAGTAGGAATGAAATGTGACATCTTAGAAAATTTGTCTACCACCAAAAATATAGAATCATTACCTCTTTGTGTCTTTGGTAACCTGAGTATAAAATCCATGCTAATATCCTCCCAAGGTCTAGTTGGTATTATGAAAGGTGTATACACTCTAGTATTTTAACTACTTCCTTTCACAACTTGGAAACTCTACATCCTTGAACAAACTTTCTTACATCCTTATGAATCTAATGTGAAAATTAATTTTCACTCAATAAAGTCATTTTCTTGTCAATACCAAAATGTCTAGCTAATCCTCCACAATACTTTTCCTTAATCAGGTTATCTCTCATATAACTCCTCGGTATACACAACTAAATTCCTCTAAATAATATACCTTCCCGAATAAAATAATCCAATAATTTTCTTTGGTCTACAACAATAGGTTCTCTGCAAGCTTTCCAAGGTTCTACAAAATTGGGGTCATCCTCATACAAAGTCTTCAACTCATCAAATTCCAATACTCCAACTCTCATTTCGGTCAGCAAATTTCTTCTTCTACTTAAAGAATCAACAACTTTATTTGACTTACCACTCCTATGTTTCAACACAAATGTATAACTCTATAAAAATTCTACCCATCTCATATGTCTTTGATTCAAATTACCTTTACTATTCAAATAGTGTAATGCTTGATGATGAGTATACAACACAAACTCCTTAGGAAACAAATAATGTCTTCATTTCTTCAAAGCTTGAACTCTAGCATATAATTTATGATCATAAACTTAATATCTTCTCTTAGCATCATTCAAATTATTGCTCAAATAAGCAATAGGTAGTCCTTCTTGACTCAACACTACTCCAATTGTACTTCCACTTGCATCACAGTCCACTTGAAATACGTTATTGAAATTTGGTAAAGTTAACATAGATTGTTTAGTCACCTTTTGTTTCAACAACTCAAAACTCTTATTTTCTCCATGTGTCCACTTGAATTCCTTTCCATCTCCTCTCATTGTCTCAGTCATAGGATTACAAACTGAACAAAAATTCCTTATAAACTTTTGGTAGAAACTAGCCAATCCATGAAATGAATCGACTTCTCCAACACTCTCTAGTTTAGGCCACTCAAAAATTGCTTTCACTTTATCAGGACCCATCTTCAATCCTTCTATAGATATCACAAAACCAAAATATACTATCTCTCCCCTCTTGAAAGAACACTTCTTGATGTTTATCAACAATTTCTCTTCCCTTAGTCTTTGCAATATTTGTCTCAGATGCAAAAAATGATCTTACTCACTCTTATTATAAATCATAATGTCATCAAGATAAACAATCACAAACTTACCCAAGAATTTCTTCAATACCCCATTCATCAATCTCATGAAAGTACTCAGTGCATTAGTCAATCCAAAAGGCATCACCAACCACTCATAAAATCCTTCATTTGTCTTAAATTCAATCTTCCACTCATCTCCTTCTCTAATTCTAATATGATGATATCCACTCCTCAAATCTATCTTTCTAAAATATATGGATCCACTTAAACAATCCACTATATCATCCATCCAAGGTAAAGGGAATCGATACTTCACTCTGATCTTATTGGTAGCTCTAGAATATGTGCACATTCTTCATTATCCATTATTCTTTGGTGCTAATACTAGAGGTATTGTACAAGGACTCAAGCTCTCTCTGATTAATCCCTTCTCTAACAATTCTTACACTTATCTATTAAACTCGTCATTCTTTGTTGGTATCATCCAATGTGTTTATTTATTAGGAAAACTTGTGTTAATACATGTCTGATTACTGAGAGGGGAGGGGTGAATCAGTAATCAACAAATCTACCTAATTCAACGTCTTTAAACTCTATGCACCAAAACATTCAATGACAACTAATATAAGTAAAACTTTCAATGCATACATCCATAAGTAATCAACCACACATTGTAAACACCATATTTATCTTATGGAAACCCAAATGGGAAAAAACCATGGTGTGAGATGATACTCATAAAATCTGTACTCTTCAGGAATACGTCATGTTAGGAGCTTACCTTGTTAAAGGTTTACAAAAAAATGTTAGGTGCTACTTGGTTAAGGGATTCCCCTTTAGCTATGTTAGGATCTTTTCCCTGTTAGGATCAGTCTTGTTAGAGGACTTAAAACACAAGCTAATGTGTCACCTTTTTAGAGGATTTACAATAAAGACTTGTTAGGATCCACCATGTTAATAGATTTAACTAATATAATGATTATAAAGCAATAGATAAAATGATCTATGAAAACTGCACTACCTCTGCATAATCAAATCCTTTAAAGATCTAAAATTCATCTTCATACAGTATACTCTTCCTTAGCTTTATCGCACTTGATTCCTTTACTTTCTTTATCTCTAAATCCTTCTACAATTCACAATCAAATATCTTTCTTCTTCTGCAACTTTTCACTAGATTTACTTCCACCGACTTAAAACAAACCCTAGATCTCAGATATAAATGATCTAGATCATCTTAGGTAAGATAAAATGTATCTAGTCACTCATAAAACATTTTCCTCTGACTGCATTGGCTTACATATAGATTTTACCTTGGTAGTTGATTCATTTTCAAAAACTTGTTTGACCAAAAGAAACTTCTTGAATAATCCACCTCAAATGTATACCTCAATTAATGTGATGTCAAGTAAAACCCAAAAATCATGGAACTAACTTTCCACTTCACTAAAATCATCACCGATCCTATTGCCACATTGATTTCCTTCACCAATCCATGGATATTCATAGCTCATTCAAGAACTATGTCTTGTTTACCTATTCATTCTGTTAACACTGCTTCAAGTCAAATAAACTAGTTGTACCGATCAACATTATGAGTCGCACTCACAAACATAGTATCTTGAAATTTTTGACAATCATATCCTATGACCACTCCAAAAAATATGTCACCAATTTGAGATATCAGTCAAATTACTTAATGTTTGTCACTAACTATTATAGTAGTTATCCAGTTTGAGTTCATTCAAACATAACCAACTCAACTCTCCATATAAAGAGTCTGTTGTCAATCAGGATTGCGCCACTAGCTTGATATGGAATCTAGCTATCCTGTTGAAACATGGAAACGTTCCCATTGATGGGGTTGAGAATGAATCTCTGGGTTCTAGGCCGGTTCCTCTTAGGTTTGGAATATCACTTGCACAAAAAATGTTATACTTATGGAATAGGGGAAAGAAATAACCTAATAGATCCTAAAACTATGAAGGTGATACACCAAATCTGACT
>MU224911.1:4369-25697 GCA_018584345.1 Thuja plicata | reverse complement strand
TTCTTGCATTTTCCTTTAATAGCTATCCCATGGCTTGTATGGGACCTTTACTGTATATTCTTTTGCAAATGAATAAAGAACTTTTGATCACAAATACACTTATATTTTTCTTATAAATGATGCATTTTCACATTAAAGAAATGTTTCTCTTTTTCTGTACTTTTCATTCAGCATACAGTAATCAATCACGAATGTTTCAATTTTTAAAATGCATCAGAAGTACCTTTCACCAATGCAGTCTAAACTTTACCTATTTTAGCATGATGCTAAAATAGGTAACAGAGTCATGATGGAAAAGTTAACATTACTACACATGACATATAATTCCATTAGAGTAGAAACTTCAAAAACATACTACAACGCATGATTCACTTACACAGTGTCTTGTAACATACTAAAAACACTAAGTCAATTAGTTGACATAAATGAAAACCAAATAACTGATCTACCTATCATCAAATTTGTACCAATCTTCATCAATGCAATACTCAGCATCACTGCATCAGTTATGCTAAAAAATTTCTTTAGGGATGGAAATCCATCAGGTATACTATCTAAAGTTATGTCCTTGTACTATGCCATCAAATTATTTATTTCCTCATGTTATTCTTCTACTATTCCCAAATCAGACTTCTTAGAGATCAATGCATAACACATATTTCACTCTTCAATTCATCTAATAAATTCCTTCCTTCAACCAAACAAACTCTAACACTAATATAATTCTCATTCTTAGGAGTCTCAATTAAAGGCAACAATACTTGTTTCATCCCATTTGCAACAATAGTGTACCTATTCTATCTTCCATCATGTAAATCTTGTCTATCATACTGTCATGGTCTACCCAACAAGTTATGACACACATCCATAGGTATAATATCACAAATAAATTCATTATGTTAAGATCTATCTTCAATTTAACTAGGCATTGATCACTTACCAGTACCTTATGATCGTCCTTTATCCATGCTATCTAATAAGGCTTCACATGCTTGAATCTCTACAACTTTCATTTATCAACCAACTCTTCAAAATCTATATTATCTGAACTACCACTGTCAATGATCACTTTGTAACATTTTACTTCTACCTTGCATCTAGTCTTGAACAAATTTCTTCTCACCAATGGATCTTGTTCTAGCTCCTCATGACACAAGGCTCTCCTTACCATTAGGGCTTCATCATCCTCTGATTGATTCAAAGATTTAGTAGTTTCCTTCTCTATATAAGAATATTTACACCTATTATCTATCATTTTTCTAATAATTACCTTGAGTACACTCAAATTCCTAGGGTCCTTCTCCACTACATTTGAAACATGTTCCTCTAAACACTCATTTTCATCCCTTCTATAGCTACCTGATCCACTTCCTCTCTGAAAGTTTTTGTCATCTCTTCGGTATAAATTGTCCACTTTGAATTATATCTTACCTTTTCTCTTATCTAAATAATATATTCCACCTTTCAAGGTTCTTCCTCTCTGAAATATTCCACCTCTTCCTGTTTGTCTTTTCTCATGCCTCTTTTTCAACTTCTCTTCAACTTTTATAGCATATTGATAAGCTTCCTCTATACTTTGCAATTTCACCAAACTAATCTCATCTTCAATTGATGTCCTAAAACCATTTACTTACCTTGCAACTCTTTCAACATCACCATCAGTATGTCCAAAACCGATATCCAACCTATAAAATTTTGCAGTATAATCCTTCACACTAAGGTCCTTTTTCTTTAGATTCTGCAAATTTCTAAACAAACTTACTTGGTAATCAGAAGGTAAAAACTTAGCTTTCAATTTTTTCACCATCCTATCCTATGATTTTATTTTATCCTTACCTCTTCTTTGTCTATCATTCTGTAAATGTTCCCACCATAAATATTTGTGTCCTCTTAACTTTGTGCAAGCATACTTCACTTTCTTATCTTCATCTATACCATCATAATCCAATTATTTTGCCATCTTTGTGATCTAATATAGCAATTCATCTGAATCCATTTTACCATCATAATCATGTGGATTTAAATGTGGTCTTTCATTCACTCTAGTTAGGGCTTTTATAAACCTATCATCTCCTTTTTCAAGTTCGGGTTCAGGTTTCTCTTCACCTCCTTCGGTTGCTTATTCATTTCTTTCTTCCTCATCATCACTTACATCTTCAATATGTTAACCTCTTCTCTGGGTCATCTCCACAACTTCTAATATAGTTGTAATTTGTCTCAACATATCTAACACAACTATATATGTATCTCTCCTTCCACCTCTAGCATTTCCTCTGCGAAGCATCTTACATGAATCCTTTGTAATTGCAGGTCAGATACTCTCTCTACCACCCCACAACAAATCAATCTAATACTTTTCTAGCTCAGGAACCATGATCTAGCTCATGAGAATTAGAAACTTTCTCTGATACTACTTGGCATATTCAAGGAAAAAGGAAACTCAAAGAGATCAATCCAATCCTTGTAGCATGAGACACAATGCAAATAACAAGTAACAATAGAGATATGTAAGATCAATCTTCTTTATTATCATCATAATATCATATACAAAGGATCTATAACATGCATTCATACATGCAAAATTATAATTACAAATCCTTACAATATCCTTAGCATTAAGCTATAGAAAGATAATATTATGAGATATGCCCCCTCCCTTTTATCCACTACCCTAAAAAGAACAATTACATTTCTTATAAAGCCTTCACAAGCATCAGGTCGACCTAGAAAGATCACATTTCTCAATGAGAAAGAAAATATACTACAAAATATAGGTCAAGACCCAAATCATCAGGACTACTTCCAATGAAACAAATATGAATCATGATCCCTCAAGTAGGATGGACACAAATGTATTAACATTGAGTAATAATGATTAAGCCTACTTCGGTAGCCAAGTCAACTCTCTTAGTCACAAAAGTGAAAAAAAAAAAAAAAAAAAAAAGTAAAAAATCAAAAGACAATAAAACATCCCCTGGTGAAAACCTTTTTACAACACCTTTGGATGAAGAAACAGATAAATAATGGATGTGTCTTCTAGTGAAAACCTTTATGAGGCGCTGGAAGATGGAGAAATTAAATTTTTGTTCATGTCTCTACCACCATAAATGTTTTCTATCCTCATTGAAGATACAATTGAAGTAAATATTTGAATAGATAAAGACCCTAAGATCACCTTTATAGAAGCATCCTTAAGTGACAAATAAAAGGCCTACATAACTGCATTACTCCATAAAGCACAAAAGAACTTTGCTTGGTCTTATAAAGATATGCTTTGACTAAACCCTTATCTAGTCCTACACCATCTTGTTGTAGACCCTAAAATCAACCATATCAAATAAAATCTACACAAGATGCATACACAAATAGCACTATTAGTAAAAGATGAGTTATAGAAGATGCTCAATGTTGAATTCATCAAACCTATAGGCTATCCTGAATGGGCCTCCAACATTGTACCAATAGGTAAATTTGTTGGGGGCATCCACATCTGTTCAGATTTCAGAGACTTAAACTTAGCATGTCCCAAGGATGATTTCCACTACCCAACATAGACATTAGAATTGTAATAGAAGATCAACACAAGACTACATTCACCACACCTTGGGGTACTTTCTGTAACCAAGTCATGCCCTTTGGACTCAAGAATGTTGGAGCTACATATCAACGTACTATGACGACTATCTTTGATGACCTCTTGCATGATATCCTGGAAGTCTATGCAAATGATATTTTAGGAAAATCAAAGACTAGAGAATCCCACATCATCATCCTTACAACAATATTTGATAGATTAGATAAATACAAGGTGTGACTAAATCCTAAGAAGTATGTCTTTTGTGTACAATCAAGAAATTTTTAGGCTACATTGTATCTCGCAGAGCAATTGAGGTGGACCCAAAGAAATTGAAAGTCATTCTAGAGATGCCACCTCCCAAGACACAGAGACAAATTTGAAGCTTACAAGGAAGACTTCAGTCTATCTGTGGATTTGTGTCACAACTAGCAGATAAGGTTCATCCTTTTTCTCACCTATTACACAAAGATACCAAGTTCCTTTTGGATTTCTTATGTCAGAAAGCCTTTTAACAACTCAAGTAGTATCTAGCTAATCCACTAGTGTTGGTTCCACATGTTCCATGTTGACCTTTGATTTTATACATCTTTTCCACTACTATTGCATTGGGTACTCTCCTAGAACAACTAGATGATAATGGAAAAGAACGAGCAATATACTACCTGAGAAGAATAATAGTTGGATGTAAGTTGAGCTACACAACTATTGACCAAGCATGCTTGGCCATTGTCTTTTGTACATAGAAACTTCACCATTACATGCTTAATCACAAAACCTAATTCATTGCAAGGATTGATCCACTGAAGTAGGTGTTATCTAAGGTCACTCTTATTGGTTGTATTTCTATGTGGGTTATGATCCTAAGTGAATTTGGCATCGTGTATGTAGATAGAAAAGCCATCAAAGGACAAGTAATCACAGATCAGTTAGTAGAATCTCTTATTCTAGGGGATCATCCTATAGCTGTAGATTTTCAAGATGAATCCATCATGACTGTTACCCCGAGTATACAATGGAAACTCTATTTTGATGGATCTTTTACACAAAAAGGATCAAGGGTAGGAGTCTTGTTTTTGACACCGTAGGGAGACCTTATCCCTAAATCTTATAAGTTGACATTCATATGCACAAAAAAAATTGTAGAGTACAAAGCCTGAGTGATAGAACTTTGTTTTGCTATCCAAAGTAAAACCACTAGTTTACTTGTCTTCGATGAACCTTAGTTGGTTATCATGAAATTTAATGATGAATATTAGATGAAGGATGATAAACTGCTCCCTATTGTAGATTGATCAAGGATCTAAAAAAACACTTCATAGAGATTATATTCCAACAAATCCCTAGAATGAACAAAAAACAATTTGAACCATGGCCACCATTGGGTCATTGATATCTATGTCAAAACACAGTCACGGGTGCAAGTTTCTTATTGAGAACTTTATGGTTCCTACCTATGACATGCCAAACTCTAATAAGGTATTGGTACTTTTTCTTTCAAAATCTTATACAATGACAATTCTTGACCCTACGCAACCCAATTACTGATTCTATCAATTAAAAGTCCAACTAACAAGAATTAAATCCTCTTGCACTTCGAGATCCACAAAATCAGGTGGGTGTACCTAGTTCGGTTCATTGTTCCTCAGCAAACCACACAGTGGATATATGTCTTACACAGATATTAAATATGCAGATATGAAAACTGTAAAATAAAGTTTGATTAGTTTTAAAGATTTTCATGCAACCCTAACCCTGACCAGTGTCGAATCCTAGGGTACATAGTCTATATGACTTCTCTTCCACCACACTAGATTACAAAAAATCAATTGAAACCCAAGAAAGATCAAGATGACTTACAACTCAACTTCTACAACTTAATCCCCAATTTATCAAATTTATATGTAATCTCTAAACCCCTTGAAATTTTTTCGCAAGAATTACACTCCCCTTAGAAATAACCTTAAAATAGATTTCATAATTTTCCTTATAAATTAACGAATTTGAAATGCCTTAAAAATCAAACTCATAATAATTCAAAGCATACACATGAAGACAATTAAACATGAAGAAGGGAATCCAATTATATTTTCATTAATCAATATTGCTTTAGTACATTCAGTATTTTCTTAGTAAACTAAAACTTAATCACTAAAGTCTAGACTAGAACTTGCATTTTGTATTGATTAATCATTGATTGATTGATCCCTTGTACTATTTTTTAACCTATTACTTATACCTCTGTAAATCTTGGAATCTTGTTTTGAACCAAGATGCAACAAACTATAGATTGCTAGGTAAAGACAAAGATTAACTCATCATGAAAAACAAAAATACAGTAGGAACCAATAACTGAGTTGTTACAAGATTTCAAAGGCAATTTCTCATTGGACTGTAGGGCCTTTGCAACAAATTCAAAATTGTTCTGCCTTTTCCAAGTGGAACCTTTGTCTTTATTCTTTTAAGTACAAAATATATTTGCAACTGTTGATCACCTCAGGATGTTGGAGAACTGCCACCTGTTGAAGGAACAATAGGGTGTTCCTATTTCTTTGATTTATCTAGGGTATACCTGCCATTCCATGATGAAAATACCTCATCACTAGGCCAAGGGAAATTAACAATTTCAATCTTCTAGTTGTTCAATTCATCCCATTCTTCTTTCATTCGCCCAACTTCCTTTCTTCAAAACCCAAAATGAGACTTCCTATTCTCAGTTGTATCCATGGTTTGAACAAAAAAAATGGTACTCTCAAGTTTTATGAAGTTGTTAACTCTCATAGAAAATTCATCATCCAACTCTCCCAACCACCTTCTCTTACTCTTTAATTTACCATCCTTTTTGAAAATGATGGGAAATATTTCAAAACAAACCATGGAGTATTCCCTCCTCAGTATCTTTTCTCTTCTTTAGATGCTAACCCTTCTCTTACTACAAACTCTAACAAGCCTTTGACAAAATTGTAGGTAGTCTTTATTGTAGCATCATCATTCTCCTCGGTCTTGGATAAAGAATAAAATAATTTCAAATCAGATTTCCTCCCTATCCATCTATCCAAAATTGGCTCCAGAGTAACCTTATCCTCTTCAAAAGAATTTAAAATACCTACTACTCTCTCCCTGCTCAAATATAGAATGTTAGGCTTTATAACCTCAACAAACTGGAAAATTGTATTTCTCACCTTCTCCTCATATTGTTGATCCACTATAGATTGTGCCTTTTTTAACTTTTCACTTTCCTCTCCTAATCTCTGTCTCTCTGCTTCTAGTTTCTCTTTTTCCAAGTTGATCTCTGCTTCTGATCTAGAACTAGAGGACATAGGGGAAGGGGGAACCTCTATAATAGGACTAGAGGATGAAGGCTAGGAAGGATAATTGGCAATCATCCCCTGAGGATATTCTTCAACCAAGTGTTGGCCTCTTAAGTGTGCAATTATCTTGTGCTTTTCAGTAACCTCCCTCCTCAAAGAATTGTAAGCTTTAAGGACCATTTCAAATTTAGCCCTTTAATCTTCCTTTTCTTTGGCTTCCTTTTCTGTCACTTTCATGCTGAACTTGGCAAATTCTAAGACTACACTAGATGCTTCCACACCTAAAGTCTCCCCAAATCTCCTTACCATTAGGCTACCAGAATAGTCAACCTTAACAACTTCATTATTTTTTTTGTTTTCCTCTCTCTTATGAGACCACATGACCAGAGAAACATTATATTCACTAAAAACAACCCCTTTAATGAATTTTTTAGTTGCTTCTTTTCTATGATGTACAGGCTTTGTCTGCTTCCTCACAACATCAAACACAATTGCGTCAGCAATGTCCCATTCTGGAATAATGAGGAATCATGCACTTGTGACCATTTCCCTTCCCTCCTTAGGGATGATTGTTTCAAATTTCTTTATCATTTATTGTTTCACCTCAACCTCAATAGCACTTATATCCTTATTTGGCTACTACTCCTGCTTTTTTTGACATGTCCCTTTGAACTGATTAATATGCATCCTCCAAAGGAATTGTATAAACGCCCTAGCTTTTACAAATCTATCATCTGCCACGAATTCATCACTAGCCTTCTTGGTGATAGATTTCAATTCTTTACCAGAAAACTCTGCTACAGTCATGTCTATTTCAACCCTTTTGGGTGCTTCTCGTATTCCCCCTTGAATTTCTTGATGAGTAACACATATTTGCCCCATGATTCATATTTCTAGCAATTTCTCTACTACTCCCTGTTCATCAATATGAAATGGGGATTGAGAGGGTGAATACACACATCCACTTAGTTGTACATCTTCTTCCACTCTCTGCCTCTTTGGGGAAGGCTGGGACTCAAGATCAGTATCAATCACCCTCTTCCCCTTTGAAGTGGAAGGCTCCTCAACATGTGTTTTCTCTTCAATCTCTTTGGAGGAAGAAGGCGTATCTTGTATTCTATAACCCTTCTAGGATGTATATCCCCTAGGCATCACCACACTGTATCCTAATCTCTGGTGAAAAACATGCTCACATGGTGGAACAAGTTTGGTAAATGTTGGCTTGCTCAAGACAATGTTAGCCTTGTCTGGATCTGACTTAATGACAATGTCCTTTTTCTGATTTAAAGTTTACATAATGCCTTCAAAATTCTTCATCAGAGCATCAACTTACCTTTCAAAGGGCATGAATTCCCTCAATGGAACATAATTTCTATCAAAATGTTGCACAAAGTCAAGGGTCTTCTTGTACACTATCCACTTCTCCTTCTTAACTTCTTGTTCTTGTAGTTTGAACTCATTTCTGATAATATCTTTAGGAAAATAGAATTGGTGATATATTTCCATGCACCTAGTTCTCTTCTTGAACATATCATTCAAAAAACCCTCAGGGTCAGTGCACCTTTCCACTGATGTTGCCAATATATAAGGATTCAAAACCTTATCTATATGCACCCATTCGCCCTTGGTAATAACTAATTGGTGAGAAATAGTGATGGTGGGAAAGATAGAACTATGTTCTTCCCTATCAGTGCAATCTCCTACAGACCACCAATCTTTCTGATAATCTTTGCAATACCAACATTTAAAGGAACTTGGTAAGGAAGTAAATATGGAGTGCCCCTGAAAACCATACACTCTAAAAATAGTTGAAACAAGATACATGATGATATCCCCCAATTATGTACTATTTTGACATCCTTAGCATACTACTTTGGTCTTATGAAAGACAACAAAGTTTTTGGGATCCTATGATTCTCAAGAAATAATAGGGCTCTAAGCCTTGAAGCAAAAAATCTATCAAAAGTAACAAAACTGGCATCCTCCCTGTCTCAGGATAAATCCAAACTCCATAATTGGGCTGGTATTTCTTCACCATCCTTCATCTTCATCAAATCCATCTCTTTCTCAAAATAATCTGAACCTTTGTATAGAAACAGTGCATCAACATTGAATACCATCCAAATGGTTTATCCACCTTTGACTTCTGAATTCCAACTAGACCATTGTGAGTTAGGTTAGCAATAAAAGATGCAAAGTAAAAAATGATAGCAAGGTGAGGGTGAAGGGCCTAAACCATCATAAACATATAGTGGATTGGCATTTTTGTTTCTACATCCTCTCCAAAAATCTGACACAAAGACCAATACATACCCTTTTCCTTCAAATTAAAATAATCTAACTTAATTGGCTCTAGGGAATTAGGACCAACCACAATTAATCCTCCAACTTTGTCAAAATACTCCCTTAAAGGTCCACTTCTGAGATAATCTTTGGGCCTTGTACACTTCCCTAAAAGATTCAAAATTGATTTCTTCAAGACGGGCAGAGGGCTCATTCAACTAGAAAACCTCACGAATTTCATCAGCAGTGATGCTTATCAAATGGTTAGCATCCACATCTCTCACCAACTTGGCCACTGGGTCATAGTTCTTTTCTATTTGAATCATGATGTCAGTGTCCATGAAAACATTTAGAACTACTAGTTGTTATGCCCTGCATCCCCATCCCTACATTTTGTGTGCAAAATGTAGGGTCCCCCCTTTTTTTTGTTGTTGTTTTTGCTTGCGGCTCTTGCCTCGTCTTTCTCCTTTTGTTTTTCTTTCTCCAGGGTTTTCTTCCTCGTTGTCGCATTTTGTTTGGTCATTTTTCTGTCTCCGGGACCCCGGTCCCGGAGGTTGTTCTTTGTCGGGAGCCAGACTCCGGACTCCGGGATTCTTCGCCACGATGTTCTTAAGGTGATCATCGTGAGGAATCCCCGGGCCCGGGGTTCGGAGGCTTGCTTGTTTGAAGATTGTTGGAAGAAGGTGGATCGCCTTTTTTTACCATGGGTATAAATAGAAGTTATTTTTCATTTTCACACTTACCGCATTTAAAATACTCAGAGCGATTTTACAGCGATTACAGAGTGAATTGCAGAGAATTAACGACAATCAGTGCTAAACACTTCCATCATTTTCAAGTGATTGTGAGTGCTTCATAGTAGTGGGCTGTGGTCATTTGATGGCTGTAGCTATTGCAGAACTTCCGTGGTGACTTCTTTCCTTCTCCTTTCATCATTCTCAGGTTGGTGTCTCTTTTCCCGCCATTTTTTTGTTTGTCTGGTGTGCCCTCTCTATTTTTTGTCGTCTTCCGGTTCTGTTTGTTTTCCTTTTTTTCTGGTTTTTGCTGCCCGTTGGTGGGTCAGCTCTGCTAGAGGGTTGTCCGCCCTCTGTGCAGGTGTGGTTGGCTTGTAGATAATGTAGAAAGTTGTATATATTTCATGCTTTGCCTAGTTTCCTGTGGATGTCATTTCGCGGTGTATATGTATAAATTTTGGTGTATATTGGTTATATATCCTTCTGTTTCCCATGTATATATCCCTTGACTCTTCATGTGTATCTTATGTATATCCTTCCAGGTAGCTTAGCAAGGCGGTTGAGTTTCCTGTGTCACTGGTTTTCCGCCTGTAAGTTCATTTCAAAGCGGAATACCACCTGTTTGAAACTCAGCTCTCGGCCGATTTCAAACTGACAATTTTCTCTCTCCTCCGTAAAACTAGCTAGGCCCTCATTTATGTCCCATGCGTGCATTTAAATCTATCCAAGAGGCCTTCACTTTTTGCGCGTTTGGACAGTTGGCTCCACCGTCATCGCCATAACTCCTATTTATTACCTGTATACATGGCACCCATGTGGGCTTGACGGTTTGCCTTTTTGCACATCCTCACCAATGGCTACTTCTCTGGGCTCCGGGTCTCCTACCATCACCCATCCTGCATCTTTACCAAACACGATAAAATTCCCAGACCTGGATGTTCAATCAAATCTTAAGTTCATGTAATGCGTGTGCTTTTCAGGTTCTCTGAATGAAACTAACTTTTTAGGAAAAGCAGGCATCACGATGGTAAGATTTCCAGTTCACCAAAGTATTTATTTGTTAACATGTTATGATGGTCACTTTGCCTTGCAAGTTTCCAGAGTATGCTTCCCAAACATGTCTGAAGCATCTGCATCCTCTCCACCCGAAAGTCCAGAGCTACCTTCTGCGACGGCTACTAGGGCGGCAGTTAAATCCAAAATGGAAAGGGCCCTGGAAAAGTTTCCCCTGACCATGAAGTTCATGCAAGACAGTGTTATCATGGGCTCAAATATTGAGTCCAAATTTAAACTCATTACCGACACCAGCGTCGGGACATGGCCAGAAATGCAGGCTTTAGTAAAAATGATGTACATCCAGCGACAGGCTGGAGATCAGCTGGCCATCAATATCGGGGACTTCAAGATCCTTAAGGTGACTTGTTTCCCATGCTCTGTACAATCTCTGGAGCTTATTCTGACAATGGCCGCCAATTACAACTCTTCTATTCGGGTTGTTATGCTCGCAGCCGCAGAACCCACCGGGTACCCTACTCCTCTAGTATCCCTCGACCCTGACACATTCCAGGCGGGTCTGGGGATCCCTCAATTTGACAAGGCTTCTGTGGTTACAAGGGTAGATGCCTTGGCCCAATTCACGCAGTTGGAGGAGGCCGCCTGGATATACATGAACGTTCACTGGCTCAAGGTCCCGAAGAGGGATCCTAAGAGGATGAAGATAGAAATTCCTAGGTTTGAGTTCAAAGAGAGCATTCAGATGGGAATGATAGCGTTAGCTCAGACCTTTGGGCAGCCCTTCGCCCAAGAATTTGACAAATGGATGTATTACTTCCTCCTTGGCATCTCCACTAAGGGAGGATACTTTGACTGGGAAGCTATAATTTCAAACCATGTCGACTCCCAATTCCTCCAACTGGCCAGGAAGAAGAAATTTTACATGAGTTCTTATATTTTCTGGGCCCTGGCCCAGCAGAGGCCCCACACCCATGGGCTACTTATAGACGGTGTGCTTGCAATTGGCCCAGGACAAAAGGCACCGTGGGACCATTTCCCGTAGGTTCAATGGGAGGCCAGCTTCCCAAGTTTTTACAGAGTAAATGATGCGTTAGTTTACTATCACTTGCTCACACCCACCTGGGACGCAGGATACCACTGTCCACAAAGGCGATAAATTTGGTCCAGAGTTATGGACATTACTACATGCAATTCCAATAGCACACCTACATCAGTGTCACCGGCTTCTCCGGGAAACCCTACTTGTTGCCCAAACACTGTGGGGACAAGATCGTGCTCTTGGAATACTGCAGACAGATAATGGAGTTGCATGCACTCTTTGCCTTAAAGAAGGTAACCAATATTCCATTCCCAATCACCTGTGGGAACTACTGATGCAGCCTGGCCACTGCAAAAGAGGTGGATAACGAGCTAAAAAGATAAAACTTGGAAGAATTCTACTTGGCACGGAAAAATTTTGATCCGCACGGTAAGATTGCAGCGGCACTTCCCCGGGCTTCAGAACCTCATCACTACCACATGGAAGATTTCTGGGAAGATTGCTAGGATGACGTGGAGGTGCGGAGCCGGCACTATGTCCGAATGACGATAGGCATAATGGAAAGATTGAAGCTCTGGAGGTTCCTGGAGCACTTCTCAGACGTCGGCCCCATAATCAATCCCCAATACAAGGCAAAGGGGATCGATATAATGACCCTCCCACCTGTAAATTGGGATGCCCAAGAAGGGCCTAAAATTGAGGACTTCACCCGAGAGGTGGTCGAGCGAAGTCACTTGTACTTCAAGAAAGTGTGCCCTGGAAGTACCCATCGAGCCTCCCAGCCAGCACCAAAATTAACTCCGGGGGCCAGGACTTCTTCACAGGGAGTAGATAAAGGAAAAAGAATAGATACAACCCCTCCTGCGCAAGAAGTCCCCATAAAAGAATAGATAAATTAGTCAGTGGCATCCTCCCAACAAATGAGGGAGAAGTTAATCACACGGTTGGCCACTCCAGTGCTCATGGCTGGGCCAATTCATCCCCCTTCCTCGCCATCATTGGCAGCCTTAATGGTAAAGGCGGCGGGGGTGGATCCAACTGAACAAGTAGCGATAAGGGATGCAGGGCCACCCTTGGTTACCCGAAGAAAGAAGAGGCCTAAGGCAGAGTCGGGGTTGGGTACGTCCCAGACCCCACAAGTAGAGATCCCCTTTTCCAGTTCCCCAGAGCTGGAAAAGGAAACAGAGCCTGCCGAAGTCCCAGCCAGTCCCCCCTCGCAGGAGTAATTTGATGATGTCTTCGCAACCGATGAGTTCAGAAACCTACAGGGGGACACCAGACAAATGGAAGTAGAAGTCCCAGCTGCAAAATAGGAAGCTAAAAAATAAGAGCCTGCATAGGAGCAGGAGGAAAAGACAGAGGAAAAGGAAGCAGAGCTGGAGATTGCCTCCGAGGCTCTGGAGATGTAGAGTCCTGGGGTGGACCAGCGAAGGAAGGATGAACAAACGGCATCTGCTAGGGGAATCGGACCTTCAGGAATAACCGTCACCCCAGCCGCCACATTCCAAGCACCGCTCTCGGGAGCGACCTTTGGGCAAGTAATTACTGCGGCCCAAACTTTAAATCTTGGCCTAGTACCCCCACTTTTGCCAAAGGATGTACCGATAGAAGAAGAAGCCCCAGCGGAAGATGTCGAGCAACAAGAAGAGCAAAACGAAGAGGAAATCCCCAAAGAAGCCAACAAAAGTCCAGAAAAAGTAATAGATACAGAGGACAAGGCTGAGGAGATGAATGTTGCTGAGGATATTACTGACAAAGAAGACACAGGCAAAGGGACGGATGAGGCCCACACCACTGAGGAGGAGCAGCCACAAAATACCGGGGAAGAACCAAGAGAACAGTTGGCCATCAATAAGAGGATGAAGATAGAAATTCCCAGGTCTGAGTTCAAAGAGAGCATTCAGATGGGAATGATTGCGTTAGCCCAGGTCTTTGGGTAGCCCTTTGCCCAAGAATTTGACAAATGGATGTATTACTTCCTCCTCGGCATCTCCACTAAGGGAGGATACTTCGACTGGGCAGCTATAATTTCGAACCACGTCGACTCCCAGTTCCTCCAACTGGCCAAGAAGAAGAAATTTTACTTGAGTTCTTATGTTTTTTGGGCCCTGGCCTAGCAGAGGCCCCAGGCCCATGGGCTACTTATAGACAGCGTGCTTGGGATTGGCCCGGGACAAAAGGCATCATGGGACCATTTCTCGCAAGTTCAATGGGAGGCCAGCTTCCCAAGTTTTTGCCGAGTAAACAATGCGTTCATTTACTATCACTTGCTCACACCCACCCAAGACGCAGGATACCGCCTGTCCACAGAGGTGATGAATTTGGTCCAGAGTTATGGACATTACTACATCTAATTCCAACAGCACACCTACATCAGGGTCACTGGCTTCTCTGGGAAACCCTGCTTGTTGCCCAAACACTGTGGGGACAAGATCGTGCTCTTGGAATACTGCAGACAGATAATGGAGTTGCATGCACTCTTTGCCTTAAAGAAGGTAACCAATATTCCATTCCCAATCACCTGTGGGAACTATTCATGCAGCCTGGCCACCGTAAAAGAGGTGGATAACGAGCTCAAAAGCTACAACTTGGAAGAATTCTACTTGGCACAAAAAAAATTTGATCTGCACGGCAAGATTGCAGCGGCACTTCCCCGGGCTTCAGAGCCTCATCACTACCACATGGAGGATTTCTGGGAAGATTTCCTGGATGACGTGGAGGTGCGGAGCCAGCACTACGTCCGGATGATGGCAAGCATGATGGAAAGATTGAAGCTTCGGAGGTTCCCGGAGGAATTCTCAGACGCCAGCCCCATAATCGATCCCCAATACAAGGCAAAGGGGATCGATACAATGACCCTCCCACCTATAAATTGGGATGCCCAGGAAGGGCCTACAATTGAGGACTTCACCTGAGAGGTGGTCGAGCAAAGTCACGCGTACTTTAAGAAAGTGTGCCTTGAAAGTACCCACCGAGCCTCCCAGCAAACACCAAAATTAACTCTGGGGGCCGGGCCTTCTTTGCAAGGAGTAGATAAAGGAATAAGAATAGATACAACCCCTCCTGTGCAAGAAGTCCCCATAAAAGAATAGATAAAGCAATCAGTGGCAGCCTCCCAACAAATGAGGGAGAAGTTAATCACACGGCTAGCCACTCTAGTGCTCATGGCTAGGCCAATTTGTCCCCCTTCCTCCCCATCATTGGCAGCCTTAATGGTAAAGGTGACGGGGGTGGATCCAACTGAACAAGCAGTGATAAGGGATGCGGGGCCACACTTGGTTACCCGAAGAAAGAAGAGGCTTAACCAAAAGCCTAAGGCAGAGCCGAGGTTGGGTACGTCCCAGACCCCATAAGTAGAGATCCTCTCTTCCAGTTCCCCAGAGCTGGAAAAGGAAACAGAGCCTGCCGAAGTCCAAGCCAGTCCCCCTCGCAAGAGTAATTTGATGATGTCTTCGCAACCGATGATTTCAGAAACCTGCAGGGGGACACCAAACAAACAAAAGTAGAAGTCCTAGCTGTAGAATAGGAAGCTGCAGAACAAGAGCCTGCACAGGAGCAGGAGGAACAGACAGAGGAAAAGGAAGCGGAGCTGGAGATTGCCTCTGAGGCTCCAGAGATGCAGAGTCCTAGGGTGGACCAGCGAAGGCAGGATGAACAAACGGCTTCTGCTGGGGGAACTGGACCTTCGAGAATAACTGCAACCCTAGTCGCCATGTTCCAAGCACCGCTTTTGGGAGTGACCTTTGGGAAAGTAATTATCGTGGGCCAAACTTTAAATCTTGGCCCAGTACCCCCGCTTTTGCCAAAGGATGTATCGATAGAAGAAGCCCCGACAGAAAATGCTGAGCAAAAAGAAGAGCAACATGAAGAGGAAATCCCTGAAGAATCCAACAAAAGTCCAGACAAAGCAATAGATATAGAGGACAAGGCTGAGGAGATGAATGTTGCTGAGGATATTACTGACAATGAAGACACAAGCAAAGGGACGGATGAAGCCCACACCACTGAGGAGGAGCAACCGCAAAATACCGGGGAAGAACCAAGAGAACAGTCTCTGGCAACCGCCTTAGTGGTTAGTAGAGAGCAGCAAAAAGAAAAGCTCCGTCCACTCCTGGAACTCCTCTCTCCCTGGCCAAGATGATGGCTCAGGTCTAGGCCCCACCAAAGGCCAAGAAAGCCCAGACGGTTCATTCTCTTCAAACCAGGCCGGGCGGAGAAACAAGTGCCATTCTGGCGACACCTCCCCCAGGCGCTGATGAAGCAACCGCAGAGCCCATAGATTACAACGTTGTAGAGGTATCACTGGGAAAAAGGGGAAAACAGGGTGAGGTGGACTTGCTGAAGGAGGCAGCTAGGGCAGTGGAGGCCCATTATGAAAAAGAGGCCCAAAGGCTCAAAACAGAAAAGGTGAAAAATGCAAACCTTATGGGGTTGCTTACCGAGCTAGCTTGACCTATCAACGTCGCCCCTCCAAAAGCTTCCACATCTGAAGAACTATCATAGAGCGACATAGACTCCCTACGGAAAATGAAGAAGAAAGCTCAGGCATTCGACGAGTGGGTCGCCCTGCAAATAGGAAACACCCGGCGTTTCTTAGTATACACCCTCCCAGACTTATATATGGCTCGACATGTTCTACACTAGGCAGAGACTCTTATTGATCTGTGGGAGGCTGATATCGAAAAATATCAAGCATGGAAGGTAGAGCTTGAATAACTCCTTGGCCTGGGAGAGGAAATGATTTCAGAATCTGAAATTCTGGGGGACGAATCATTTGATTTTGTGAGGACCCAACACTCCAGACTTGACCTCACATTGGAGGTAACCAAGCAACTAGTGGGGACTCTACACGAGAAAGTTAATGCAATAAAATATTCTTTTAATTTATAGTAGTCTTTTATAGCAAAGACTTTCGGGGCTGACCCCCTCAGTACAGATACATGCACGCCAGAGGATTTAGTTTTAGGGAGTTTTGATGAAATGATGAAGTCCCGATATCAGTCCCTAGAGGGAATAGATGGTGCCCAAATAACGAGATTAACTCGTATGGTACTTAGTGGCCACGATGCAGAAAAAATGGCTGATGAGTTTAAGGAGAATGTTCCGGACCTAGGGGAACAAATTGAGGTGGCTAAGTACCGAAGGGCCAGCCTAAAAGATGTAGATGAAGATGGCATTTCACGCCTCCTCCAGGATTTCAATGATAAAAAACAACCATAAGGTTTCTCCAGAGGCCGGAGAAGACCCAAACATTTGGTACTCTTTATTCTTTTGGGAACGTAAGTTCCCAGATCCCGGAGTCTCGGATCCCAAATCTTGTATTCTTTTGAGTGATCCGTGTCCCGATCCCCGAGGCCAACCGGTCACTTTTAGGAGCAGTTAATAAAGGCTGTCAGAAGGTTGTTGGCTACATTAAGGGGGCGTCAACTCAACAGTTGGTTTTCTAACAGGATGATCTTCTTGAGGCACCGTTCATAGGTACACCTGGCGCATTGAAGACAGGGTGCCACATTTCCCATTTATGAGGCATGTAGCCTCGATCCTCGGGGATCTAATTTCTTCCTTCTCCTTCCTGGCTCTCTTCTTGAGGCTAATTCTTTAGTTGTATATTCTTGTCTCATTCTTCTGACGTGTTAGGCCTATTCCGTCTCAAGGTCTTTTGTAGGGTGGCGCAGGTAGTACCGGCCCCCAGATATTGTATTTTATTAAAACATGATGTAAAATAGAGTTAGGGTTAGGGTTAAAAGAAAATGTATATAAATAGCCAGACCAGCCCATTTCCAAGGGTCGGCGAAATTGATGATTTTTTTGTCCATAGTAATAGAAAGGTGATTTCTCACTCTAGTTGCAGAGCTCAATGCTCCATTGTTCCATTTTCAATAGTTAGACGCTCCCCTGGAGCCACCATTTTATCATGCACCAGTGCTTGTTGGAAGAGACATTAATGAAGAAGGGAGAATTATTTGCAATGATATTGTTGGCATTCATGCTTTTGAGTTAATGGTATTTTATGTTTCATGTTCTTTTCATCTTCTGCTCTGATATGTCAAATAAATTAACGACCTCTTTTCCCTCGCTACTGATAAAATACTAGCTGATGGTTGTGTATTTCTTCGGTATTTAGTGTAGTATATCAGAGTATTATCGATGTCTTGAACATTTAAACATAACTATACTTAGATGAAGTGTTTCTAACCTTGTAGGATCTTTTTTTTTCATATTATTTGCTAAGTGTAGAATGCTAGGAGAAACCTCACCTCATTGAATCTCTGGAGAGAACGAGTTGAAGAAACCAGCTATCCCCCTTGAAAATAGTCACTTCTCCCAACCAAGCCCCACACCGTCGTGACCTGACACCCAGGTGCTTGAAGGCTCGGGGAATCTAACTTTCCTGGATAACCTTTGCAGGCGGAGTTGGCCGGTACCTCAGGTACCCGGTGACAACTTATGACTGTTGGCAGACCCGGTCAGCAAAACCCCGTCAACACTAGCTTCCCCATATCGAATTGCTAGATATTACTATTAGGATCATAAGCATTCCTTTGACCAAACCCCACTTTAAAAAGAGTTAAACTAGACACACTGATACTTTCATCCTTCATCCAGTTACCCTTATCATATAAACCATCACCTACCTTCAAACGAGGGTTTTTCAGCACCAACTCTTTTACTTTGGAAGAATCATTAGTAGACCTATCAAGTTGCTCCAGAAAATCATCACATATTACTCTTTCTTGATAGTCTAATTTACCCTTGAACTCCTTATGTGGTGCCATATTAGAAACTAGGGTATGTATTAGAATAAAATAAGTGCATAAAAACTCTACTTCCCTCACACTTCAATCCAAACCAGCACTCAAATTCATAGAATGCAGAAGCAACCAGACATAATAACTTACCCACTTTAAGAAATGCCAAAAAACATATCAAACACATTGCACTTTGGCTCCACTTAGCTTCTCTAAAAAATTGTAACATTAGAATCACAAAATGGAATGCTTCATAATATAACTTCACTAGCAATTTCAATTAATTCTTGATAGGGTAGCCGCATGCTCTGTAATACTTCTTCATATTTCAAAAACCCGCGGCTCAACAATAAAACAAAGCTTCTCGCATTGGAAAATTAAATTTAAAACATAGTCATCGATCGGAACCATCTCAGCACATCGTATAGTCCACAAAAATTCAACAAACTGATGACCTCCACATCAATTCAGCAGAGGCGAAGGCAACCAATCAGCGAGTGGAATTTCAACTCCATGTAGCACCCTTAGTCCCACTTTATTTTTCCTCATCAACCTAGATAGGTGTTACTAAGGCATGATCCCGTGATGAGTGTCCTTGGGGCAACTTTGGATCAATGCATCATGCCTACCATTGGATTAAAAAAAATCTGACCCACCTTTACCTCTTTTCAAAGTCTCAAACCCACAATCTCAAAGTGGATACATGTCACTCAAGCATGATCCCGCGATGAATAAATCCATGTACAAATTTTCTTAGCGGCATCATTCCAATCGTTAGATTTAATATGATCTGCTCGATGCTTTATCTTTCGGCCCCACCCAGGTGAGATCTCTGGATGGACACCTGTCAGCTAGGCATGATCCCCTGATGAATAAATAATATGTATCTTTTGTTCCATGCATCGTGCCTGTCATATGATCAAGAGTGATATGACTTACCTTTATCTTCTTTTTAGTCTTGGCCAGTGATGAACCATAACTAATTGAATGTATGAAGATGTTAAGATGATCACCAAAATGCAGAAAGATAATGCAAGATATTAAATTAGTTAATGGATTGTATTGTCATTAATGTCAACTTGATATAATCTGATTGGTTGTAAAAATTATGTCAAAGACTTTAGAGAATCAGAGAGATAAAGATTATGCTTTTAGTAATGCATAAAAGATCAGCATTCACTAAGTGATTACAAACACCAACAGAAGTGCACCCCGATGGACAGAGAAACCCAAAAATAAAGTCACAGTGATGCTCGAGAAAGAAAACTGACAAGCATTACCGATGAGCAGAATCACAAGCATTACCAACAAGAAGAACTTCATAGTGATGCCTGACAGAAAGACAACCCTGACAGAGATGCTCGAGGAGAACTGAAGTGTTGACAAAGCTAACAAGAGTTAAAACACCCAAAGGAACTGAAGTTCAAAAATGACAAAAGACTTAGCTAGTAAGAGCTAAAGAAGGATTTAACTATTTGTTAACATTATTTTCATCGACAAGTTAAAGTCAAAGATAAGTAAAATATTTAAAGTTGTTTTATTCCAGTTGTTAAAGAGATATCTACGAGATAAAATAGGACTAAAGCTTTAAAGAAAGATTGGCTAAGATTGCAGATCATGCCAAGAACAAGAAAGTCAATAACTGAGAAATGGTGATATCATGTCTATAAAGAGACAATCTAATTCATTATGAATTAGGGGAGTGAATAGAGAAAAAGGATGCCAGGGAAAACTAATAAAGAATAACTTCATACAGTCTTGATCAAGCAAGATGAGGAAAGAGATAAAGATTTCTGTGGACACCAAGCAATAGAGAAGCACATCATCACTGAGAAGAAAGAAGTGAAGCAAAGGTATTGAAAAGATACATTGATCAGAAAGGTATAATGAGCTTACAATAGATCTAAAAATCTGCAAAGTATAGTTGTATATGTGAACATATCATTTATTGTTTCAGTTTAACCATTGGATCATAAAGTCTCTCAATCAAGAAGGAATTAACAATCCTTTCTATATTGAGAAGGAGTATCAAAAATTTTGATCATGAAGATAGCATGAGATGTGAGATACCATTTGACAAACTACATTGGGTTTGGTCATAGAAGGTAGCATAGAGATGCTAGATATCAAGTGACAAACTATTCTATTTAAATCCTCTAACAAGGTCACACCTAATAGTGTGTTTGTAACCTTTAACAAGGTTGTCTCTTCACCAAGCTCACTTCAGAAGAGTGAAAATTTTGGGTTACCAGTCCCAAGTGGTTTTTCCCTTAACAGGGTTTCCACGTTAAACATTCATATGTCAAATGTGTTTATGAGTCATTACTTTAGTATTTTGCATTACACATAACTAAATCTAAATTGATCGATATACACTAAGAAATTTACTATTTTTTGGTAAATGAAAGACTGCTAATCGGTAAACAATAAGAATAAGGATTAAAAGTGAACTCCGAGCAGTAGTTATTTGATAAGTTTATTTGAAGGCATTCATCTTGTAGGACTGAAGATAACTAGAGGCTTAATATTGTGGTACTAATTTTTTGGGTTGATTTATTGGAATATTTTTGAGGCCACTGATTCATCCCCCCCCCCCAGTTATTCTAACAATTGGTATCAGAGCT
>MU224910.1:6838913-6850224 GCA_018584345.1 Thuja plicata | reverse complement strand
GCGAGTCATGCGAGTCATGACCCATGACTCGTCGAGTCATGGAAACGGGTCATCATGACTCGGCAGCCATGACTCGACCCGCGAGTCATCATTACTCGCATGACTCGCGGCGAGTCATGGAACTCTGTTTCTAACAGACGCCAGAGGAGGACAACTGCAAAAGTGTGGAGTAGTCGTGGTTAGAAATACAGGTATGTATTTTGAGATTTAAAGGTTTAATTAACAATTTATTAAAAGATTTAAAATGCTTTATTAATGTTTTATTTTATTGTTTGTAGGTTAAAAATAAATTTATGATATATAAAAAATTATTTAAAGTTTTAAACTTTAAAATATTAAATATAATGATAATATTAAATAGTATATAATATTGTAACTTGTAAGTTTTTAAAGTTTTAAAATTGTATATAATATTTAAACTTTAAATTGTAAGTTTTTTATGTCCAGTATATTAGTATTATAATTTTAAAAATGACTAGAGTATTAGAATATTATTATGTATTTTTTTATTGTTTAATATTTATAATTTATATAATAATATTCATTATAAATTGTAATGCTATAATCTTAATATATATTAATTATTAAATATTATTAATATTTTTTTTTAATTTATTGTTTAATATTGTATTATTAATATATTTTAACTTGTTGGCTCTTGTATATAGAAAAATGGCAGCTTCCATTGCTCGACCCAAATACAAGACCGACCTAAATTCGCCATTATGGAAATATGTCACAATAAAAAGCCAAGTAAAAGGAGGTGGAACATTTGTTTGGGAATGCAATTTTTGTCATGTGGAGAAAACTAGCTCATACAGCCGCGTGCAAGACCATTTTTGTGCCATTCCCCAAAAGGGAATCTAAGCATTTATAGGACCAAATGAGGAAGGATTATCACCTCAACAAATAGCAGGATTCATTAGAGAGCAAGAGGAAGCAGATGCAAGAGTTGGACGTGCCATAAACCATCCTTTGTTGAAAGGAATAGAAGGTAGATCGAGGCCCCCAACTTCTCCATCTCATAGTGACTTTCCTGATATCGTAGTAGAGAGCCACCCATTCTTGGGCAGAATTGAAGAAGAATCTGTTATTGCGAAGAGAAGCAAGGGGTCATTAGAGAGAGCATTCAAGAATGATGCTAGAGAGATTGCAGATCAAGCTGTTGCAAGATGTGTATATGCAAATGACTTGTCATTTAATGTTGTACGCTCACCGTATTGGCGGGATATGTTGAGAAAAGCAAATGAGGCTCCGCAAGGGTAGACAGGGCCAAGTTATGAGAAAGTGCACAACACCTTACTAGCAAAGGAGGTTAAAAGCATAGACAATGCATTGGCTCCCATTAGAAATTCATGGAAACAAACAGGGGTGTCAATTATTTCTGACGGATGGAAGGATACCAAAAATCGCCCATTGATTAATGTGATTGCAGTGTGCCCTAAAGGGGCAATGTTTATGAAATCTGTGGATTGTGAGGGATAGGTGAAGGATGCACAATTTATTGCTGATATCCTTATACAATGCATTCAGGATGTGGGTCCTCAAAATGTTGTCCAAGTAATAACGGACAATGGAAAGAATTGTTGAGCTGCAAGTATGTTGATTGAGACACAGTTTGAACACATCTATTGGACACCTTGTGCTGTCCACTCTCTCAACCTAATGCTACAAAAGTTGGGTAGGAAAGTAAATTGGATCAAACAAATCTATATGTTGAGGCTAAAGAGATCTAGATGTTCATCACAAACCATAACATGTCACAGTCCATTTTTAGATCATATTCATAGTTAAAGTTGCTGAAGGTAATTGAAACACTTCAACTTTAAATTCTACGTTTCACTAGTAATTATTAATTTATTTTTTAAATTTGATAATGACTTCTTTGTATTATAATTTTGATTTTTAATTCTTGAATAGGTTGCTGAGACTCGATTTGCATCCAACACAATTGTCTTGAGGCAACTTGTGTTGATGCGAGAGCCACTTGCTAGCATGGTTATTGGTCAAAGTTGGTCTCTATGGAGGCAATCCAATACAGAAAGGGCAACAAATGTAAAGCAGGTGATCCTAGATGACACTTGGTGGGAACAAGTGGAATATCTTCTTAGTTTCACCGAGCACATCATGAGCATGATCCGTTTTACTAACATGGATCACCCATGTTTGGGAATGGTATACGATGGCATTGACTTGATGATTGAGGAAATGAGAGACATCATCAATAAAAAAGAGCAAGATCCTGAAGAAACTTTCTTGAAAGAAGTTCAGTTAATTTGTGTTGAGTGTTGGAACAAAATGACCACCCCACTACATCTTGCATTTGCATTGACTCCAAAATTTTATAGTGATGAAATTCTTTCTCAGCCAACAAGGGTACCACCATATAGAGACAGAGAAGTTAGTGATGGGTGTAGAATAACACTTACTAAACTCTTCCGTGATCGTGAAAGGGAGGATTTAGTTGCAGCTGAGTTTGTTGATTTTGTATCCTCTAATGGTCAAAGTGCTGCTGCTATCTGTGACAAGTATAAGAAGGATGCTCATGCTTGGTGGTATCTCAATGGCTATACATCACCACACCTTCAAACTCTTGCAATCAAATTTTTATCACAAGTAAGTTTCGTAATTTTTTAATTGTTTTCTCTAAATTTATATTGTGTACTATTTTGAATTAAATTTTTTTTGTTAATTTCAGATTTAAAGTTAATTTTATAATTGTAACTCTCTAACTTTGTGTCAAATTTTCAATAGGTTGCTAGTTCTTCTTTAGTTGAGCAAAATTGGAGTACATACTCCTTTATCCCCTCAGTGAAACGCAACCGATTGGCAGCAAGTAAGGTGGAAGAGCTAGTTTACGTGCATTCCAACTTGCGCCTTCTTACTCATAAACAAAATCAGTACAAGGAAGGGGGCACAAAGTTGTGGGATGTAGATCCTGAGCGAACTGATTTGGATTTTTCAGTTGCCACACAATCTTTACCTACTGTGGAGTCAAATAGCCAACGTGCTTCTAGTTGTGCAAGTGATAGTGGGGCTGCATGTGGTTCCACTGATCTTGATCTTCTTGATGACCCATATGACGCTGATTACTAATTGTATTATTTTACTAGTTGAACCAATGCACAATGAATTCGATATATCTATGATAACATTCAAGTTTTGACAAATTGATAGGAAACTAGACTTATAGTAAATCATTGTAAATGTGTCCCTGTAACATTTATGGTAATTCTAAGTTTTGTTTAACATATGCATGATATGTGGTATTCTAAATTTAATTTTTGTTTCTACTTTTCAGGCTGGATACATATATATATATATAGAGATATATAGATATATATTTATGATTTTTATATGTTTTTTTGTACGGATGTACCCAAACCCCCCTCCCAAAAAATTGCCGTACCCACATATCCGTACCCATGCCCGTACCCATTCCGGCAACTTAGCATAATTTGCTGTAAAATAGCCTAAAATTAATAGAAATCAATCTAAGTTAGTTTTAGCAAATGATAATTTGTTTTCAACCTAGATGCAACATTATCTAGCCAAAATGAAGTAAAATGTTTGAAAGAACAAAAAATGAAAAACAAAAAAACTAACTTGTGCTTCAAATCTGCCTTGAAAATTCACCAAAATATCCCTTTTGATCTTCTCTCCGTGATGGTAGAGTACTGTAAATAGCGTGTTTGATGTTGGGGAGGGTTTCCTTGCCTAGCAGAGAGAAAATGAGAGTTTTTTTAATGTTTTGTGCTTGTATTTTGACATGGTGGCTTTTTTTGCAAACATGGGTTAGTTTTTAAGTTGGATTTGCCGACTTCTCAGCCATTACTTGCCAGAAGGTCAGTGAGTACTTTTGGCAAGTAAATGGTCCAAAACTAAGTTACTAGATCCTTGCATTTAGCCCTGGATCTTGATTCCGGTGCAATTCTGATTCTGATTCCTTCCGGATGCCCTGCTAGAATCCAGAGGAATCCACAAGCATCCAAGGCTGTGAGTGCCCAAAACGGCCCCACATGCCATTTTTTTATTATTATTTAAATCCTAAAGGCATCTAAGCCCTAATTTCGACCAATAAAGCATGCATTTGGTCATTTGATGATCATTCATTCATCTCAAACATTTTTCACCATTTTTGCTTTGTTCTATAGCTGTAGCATTTTTCTTCGAAGGTGAACACTATGGAGGACTAAGACCCACATCAAAGACTTAGGATTCGTTGGGGAAGGCAGATTTAGTGGTCAAAGGTAAGTGAATTCCCATGGAGAAGAATAGTACCGACAGAAAAACTTGCGAGAACCATTTTGATCAATCCACGAAAGTAATGTAAAGATCACATGAGGCTGGAAGAAATTACTGCTCTAGAGCTCACTACTATGTTATTGACTGGTTTATTGCTCTAGTAGCAATCCAGAGCCAAAAAAACTGAAGCTGATGATGGTGACAACGAAGACCATAGTCCAGTTACACACAAGATGATCGGTGAGGTCAGCTTTGACTAAGAAAACATAGTGAGAACTCAGTTGCATTATTGTTGCTTTGTAACTGTCTGGTGAGGCCCAATCCAAGTAGAGGAGCAGTTGAAGTGAGACCTAGTCACACCTAAGGATAAGCTTAGTTGGGCCCAATCCCACTGCTGATATATTTGCCAAGTTATTGGTTTGGATTTGGCTACATCAGTCTGCCAAGTTATTTTGGGGGTTGGGTATGTTTTGGGTGCATCCATACAAGAGGCATATAAAAATCACAAATATATACATTATTTAACCTAAAAACAGGAATTTCAGTTATCTTCATATATTATACTTTTTAGCCTATATACATATTTCAGCCTGCAAAAATCTGGCATGCAGAACCTAATCTGAACTGTCAATGAATCAAACCCAAACCTGAATCCCAAATGAATTGTATCTGAATCCAGGGCTGCAAGGGATCGAATTGGTAACAAATTATATTTGTGATGAATAGCTGTGTTGGGGTGTGTCCCTATTCATGCAAAGTTGTTTCTGTTGGGAACAATTATGTGTGTACTTGTTCACATAGTTACGTATGAACCATTGTGTGTCCTAGTTCATACTGATTTGATACTTTATGATGAATCTATGAACACACACGCACGCGCGCGCACACACATATGTATTTGAAAATATCTATATATATACCCGCGGTACTGGAACCTGTCCAATTTTCTTTTTTGCCAAATCTGAATCCAAACCCAAATCTGAATCAGAACCAGGATCGACAACTTAGGTCCAAAAACATGCTAGTGCTTTACTCTAGTCCACATAACTAAGGTTATTTTTTGCACAGATTGCCATTGTTTCGAGAGTTAAAAACAATTTCATGATTGACATACATGCCACAGCTTTCTTTTCATATGGTGCATTCGATTAAGTTCTTGTTATGGAACTCTTCAATTTTGGCATTCCTTTGAAAATTGGAAGACTGTTTATAGAATTGGAGATATATTTGATGGCTATCACTCTAGAATTTGTCTCTTTGCATCAATTATTGAATAATTGCAATGGATTGCTGTTGTCATTTGAAGAGTACAACTGTCCTGAATTTTTTTTAACTTTTCTATTGAAAATCTGGATGTAGAGCATAAAACTCTTAGTTTGCACTGGGACATTTTGGGAAACTAGACTCAAACCATTTAATTTAATTTATAATCCCCAATTGAATTTAAATATTGTGGGTTGTTTACCATGGTTTTATATGATGATACACTCTTAATAATAGTGCATTTTATTGCTTTCTCAGACTCCTGAAAGGACATGTTTTGCTACAAAAGTGGACTCAAGATGTCAATTCAATAGGTGGCAATATTTGCCTGGAAAGAAGGTTCGTCAGTACTTGCACATTCCGATTTTAAATGGAAGAAGGGTACACATTCAAACCACTTGAAGTAGATAGGTTGAAAGATCAAATTGATGGATGGATGACCATGTATATGTTTTGGTGCATATAGATAATTCTCATAGAAGATGTGGTAACAGTTCTGACTTTGTTAATTTGGGTGGAATATCTGATAGTTTTCTGTAAGGAAGCATTTTTCAACAACAAATGCTATTGGTCTGAAAGACGAGGAGTCTTCAATGAAAAGGACTGTTGAAGAGGATTTGAAAAATTTAGGTGTGCTAAATGTGGATCCATCCTTGGTTTCACATAAAGCTCATTTGCAGTACAGATATAAGAAGTATTTACAAGAAAAGCAAGCACTTGAGAAGTATGAAGGAAGCCTTGAGGAATTTTCTCAAGGTCAGAGAATTTTTAATACTGTCAAATATAATACTAATTGAAGTAGCTTTGTGGTTGTAATTTCTGTGCTATTGTAGTCTTGAATAGCAGATCTCAAATATTGCGTGTATCCATGGTTTTGTAGGATATTTAAAATATGGGTTCAATCGAGAAGGAAATGATATTGTATATAGGGAATGGGCACCTGCTGCTCGGTGAGTTGGGATTTTTTTTATATAGCCTTACATTGAGGAAAAACAATATGAATGATAAACTCAATTATCCCCCATATCATGTGGAAGAAGGAACCATTTAATTGCTGATATAATGGTAATGATAATTATTCATAATTAAAGATTTGCTAGATTTCTATATTAAATTCATTTTCACCAAGAGAAATTGTGTTCTACTTATTTGTAATAAAGGTCATAGTAAAAGATTTTGTGTTATAGGGAAGCTCAGCTCATTGGAGATTTCAATGGCTGGAATGGATCTGATTACCAAATGGAAAAGGATCAGTTTGGTGTTTGGTCAATATATATTCCCGATAAAAATGGGCAGCCTGCTATCCCACATGGTTCAAGGGTGAAATTCCGAATGAAAACTGCTGATGGGATTTGGGTTGATAGGATACCAGCCTGGATCAGGTATGCAACTGTGGACCCTAACAGCTTTGGCGCAGCATATGACGGAGTTTATTGGGATCCACCACCTTCTAAGAGGTAACTTTCTTTTGACAATATGCTATATTTTTGAGCTTTGAAATTCACATTTCTAATTCAAACACCACTCTTTAAATTTGTCATCTGATGTTTGTAATGACATCTGCCAAGGTATGAGTTCAAATATCCTCGAACACCAAGGCCTGAGGCTCCACGTATTTATGAGGCTCATGTAGGAATGAGTGGTCCAGAACCACGTGTGGCAACATATTTGGAATTTGCAGAAAATGTACTCCCTCGCATAAAAGCAAACAACTATAATACAATTCAATTGATGGCTGTAATGGAACACTCATACTATGGATCATTTGGATATCATGTCACCAATTTTTTTGCTGCGAGTAGTAGATCAGGAACACCAGAGGACCTGAAATTTTTGATTGATAAAGCACACAGTTTAGGTTTACATGTCTTAATGGATATGGTTCACAGTCATGCCAGTAATAATGTTACAGATGGTCTGAATGGTTATGATCTTGGTCAAAGAGCAGAAGAATCTTACTTTCATACAGGAGAGAGGGGATACCACAAGTTGTGGGATAGTAAGCTATTTAATTATGGAAATTGGGAAGTTAAACGATTTTTACTTTCTAATTTGCGCTGGTGGCTCGATGAATTTCATTTTGATGGCTTCCGTTTTGATGGAGTGACTTCAATGTTATATCATCATCATGGCATCAATGTAGGATTTACAGGCAATTATAATGAGTACTTTAGCGAGGCAACTGATGTGGATGCCGTAGTCTATCTAATGCTGGCTAATACACTCATCCATAATATCTATCCTAATGCAACAGTTATTGCAGAAGATGTTTCAGGTATACCAACTTTAGGCCTACCTGTTTCTGAAGGTGGAATAGGATTTGATTATCGTCTAGCAATGGCCATTCCAGACAAGTGGATTGAGTATTTAAAGCATAAAGTAGATGAACGGTGGTCCGTGAAGGAAATTGTTTCTACGTTAACAAACAGGAGATATACTGAGAAATGCGTTGCATATGCAGAAAGTCACGATCAGGTATTTATTTTATCTAGTCAGTTTCTCTACACCAAACACATTTGTAAATTTATGAGACTGTGTAAGGCATTGATAGTGAAATATTATGGGTAACTACTACAAGCTTCAGGTTTAGGTAGAGAAAACTTAAAAAACAGGCAGGTTATTGGACTCTACTTTCATGTATTAGTAATTTTCTTTTACACTTGTAATTCTAAAACCTGTATAGTACTCATCAGAATTTATAGTTAATGACCTTACAGAGCATTATTGTTATCTACAGAGATACCTTGTGTTGGCTTTGTTGATTTAATTATTTAAAGAATATTGATTTATTTTCTCTAAAGCAACATATTCTCTCTACTGACACAGTGCTATACATTTGTCTGTAATTGCAAAGTCAATTGTTGGCGACAGAACTTTTGCATTCTTATTAATGGAGAAGGAAATGTACTCTTCCATGTCATGTTTGCAATCACCTTCCCCTGTTGTTGACCGTGGGATTGCACTGCATAAGGTTTGTAATGTTCTATGGCTTGGTGAAATGTGACTCATTTTACATCAAAAGCCTTATTTGGGAATTTGGTTGAGTTTCCATATACAGGTTATATGCTTTGCTTGATTTACTTCTATCAGAATATCTCTATAGAATATTTTCACCTTTGTATTGCATGTAATAAATTGATTACGACTATAGTAATATAGAAGAAAATATAGAAACTAGTGTCACAATATATGCTCAAGTATTTTTTGTTCATGTTTTGATTGATTATTATAACGGATCTCTGTAAAAATATTTTCATCATCAACTTTGAAACATAAATTAAAATAATTATAATAATAAAGCAAACAATAAAGGACGGTGTGAGACTACACAGTATCTTACATTGAAGCTTCTTCTTTGAATTGCAGATGATACATTTCATAACAATGTCACTAGGTGGTGAGGGTTATCTAAATTTTATGGGAAATGAGGTATGTATTGATAACTTTTCCTTCATTTTTAGTATATGCTTAGATAAAGAAGCACATTCTATTATTGCTACATACCTAAGTGCAACTGTTTCTCCTACCTCTTGTAGGGTCCTATCATTTAATGTAAAATACTTTCTGATAAATTCTACCGCCTGATATTAATAATATAGATTGAGAATGTGAGTAACAGTTACAACAATCTTAAATGGCGTATAAATCTTGTAGTAAGACATTTAAAATTTCATGAAGCCTAGAATTTCAAGCAGCAATTTTCCAGGTGGATTATATGTTGAAGCTGGTTAAATCAGTGATGAAATTTGGAATGGCTTGTCAAAATTCATTTTGATGACACGATCATACCTTTCTCTGTGAAATTATTAAAATAATGTCCCTCGCATTGGCATTTGTGAAAAAAAATTACACTTTGAAGTTCAAACAACATAGAATGGAAATTTCACACAGGTAATATCCTATGAGAATACATGCACATATTACAGTATAGAATATGAGGCCACAAGTCATTAAAAACCTTGGGAAACACTCACCAAACCTGTGAATAATGGCAAGTTGTAGTGTGGCCTGAATAACATACTTACTTGTGAGTTTAGGTGAGTTGTAGGCTGGAATTGGAAGTGAGTGCTTGTGGGCACTTGATGTGTCAGAGTTTGCATCTTGGTCTGTCCCATAGACTATCTTTAGCCTTGTGGATGTTAAAATAATTAATTTTTTTCTTTAAGGCTTCCACACTTTCCCTTCTCTCTCACAATAATCATCTGCCATTGAGAACTTTTTGGAAATTTTTGGTTTTTGTGCGAGCGACATTTCAGAGATTTCAAAGATTTAAAGATTAATTTTTTCAAATTTGTTTTACGTTTGCAATTTTTTTCATGCATTTAGACCTGTTATGTTTACACACATTTATTTTACATGCATTTGAATTAATCTATGCTAGCTAAGGTTTTGTATTTTGATTTTTTGAAATGTTTTGAATCCAGGTTTTGCATTTTTTTGAAATGTTTTAAATTCTGGTTTTGCATTTTTTTAAAAATTTATTTTCAATGCTAAGGTTTGCAACAACTACTTTTAATTTTTTTCAATGCCAGGGTTTGCACTTTGTATCTAATGGGCTCAAGAAGTGGAAGCTAAAGTTCTGGTAACTCTGATGCCACTTTGAAGCATGACATACTAGGATTGACAATGGTATTAGTCATTTGCAACTACTGTGTATTGAAAATGGAGATATCAATCTCCTCAAATTCCACCTTCCATGCATTGTTGGCTGCAATTTTAATTGTTCAAAAGTCATGTCATGGAGTGCAAGGGTTTGTAATGGAGGCCCTCAGATTGACCTAGTTTGTGCCCATGCAAGTACACCATAAAATGAGAGATTCAAAGAGGAAAAGCAAGAATGCTAGTCTCCATGATCACCGAGTATGCATGCAAATGAAAATGAAAACTATACTATATGATAACAATGCATGATTATTCTATGAAAGGAAATACAAATGTAAGATTAATCTATGGAAGGAAACATGAATCTAATCTAATATGCAAGTGCAAAATTAATCTAAATGGATTGCCATGGGGCATGAAAGAAGAAGACAAGAAGAGAGAAGTTGCAATATCCAAGCTCAAGTGCTCAAATTCTCCTCCAAAATTGCTCTCCAAACCTGCAACATAACAATAGCATAAAAAAGTTGATGGATTTCTTGATTATTGATTATTCAAATGAGAATGAGAGGTTTTTTTATAAAGATCAATGGACGGTGGAGATTAAGAGGCAAAAAGAAAATAAGCAATAGTGGAGATTAAGTCTTGGTTGATCCATGTGCTCATATCTTCAAAAGGCAAAATCAAAGGCTATGATTAAGAGGCAAAAAGCCCACCACTTAGGAAGATGTGTGAAGAAAATGAACTTTATTTATTTTTATTTGATTTATTTCCTTTTTCAACAAAGAGGGATTTAAGTGGGGGTTTTATTTAATTAAAAGAGGGATTTTCTTTTAATTAAATAAGATTATTTAATTTAATTAAAATAGATATTTTAATTAAATGAGATAATATTATTTAATTAAGAGAGATTTTAATTAAATAAGATAAGATTATTTAATTAGAAATGAATTTTAATTAAATAAGATTATTTTATTTAATAAAAAAGAATTGTTTTCTTTTAATTAAATAAGATAATTGATGAAATGATCAAACCTTAAGAAATATTAAAATAATTGAATTAATTACGATTTGATCAAGGAAATTGATTTGAATTAAAATGTTGCAAAACATTGATTCAGGAATTTGATAAATTGATTCTATCATTTGATAAATTGAAGAATGGGGGCCCATAGTCTAGGCGACCATTTTAGGGTGCATACAT
>MU224910.1:6800571-6813224 GCA_018584345.1 Thuja plicata | reverse complement strand
GATGGACTCGCCTGGACTCGGCAGAGTCCGAGTCCAGAGCCAGCTGCGCTCGGCAGGGCCGACTCGGCTCGGGACTCGCCGAGTCCAGCCCGGACTTTGCGAGTCCTGTAACTCTATATACTATAAATCATAACAGAACAGCCATCAACATATCACGCTCTCTCAGACAGAAATTTTTATCGCCAACTTAGTTCTCAATACAATACATACTACAAATGTTATATCTCCTCTCAGATTTGGTCCGATTCCAATATGTATAATTGCTGCTGTGTTGGAAAGCGTGTCAGCAATCTCCCAAAGAGCAGTCATGCAATATTACTACTGTGGATCTTCACAACTACACAAGGAATATCATTTCTCCAGGCCATGCTGAAGCTCTGATCTGCAACCGTGATACCTGCAACTAGTCTGCAGCTAGATATCCAATGATGATCTCTAATTTGGTTGAGATTGTGTCAGGCACTTGGAATTATCGCAGCAGAGTGTCTAAGCTGTACACCGGGAGTAGTGTGTCTGCTGGTAGCTATGATCCGTATGATGGGTAGATCAAACACCCCGGGATCATTTCCCTGGACATATCAAACCTTGAGATCCACCCAAACTACTTGCCAACCTTTAACAAGATTGAAATTCCATTGCAACATGAGATACATGTGACAATTAGGAGTGGAATTAAAGCAATCATGGAGCAACGAAAACTCCTATTCACTTAGTTTGCAGAGGTCCTCTAAAGGGTGATTACATTAACCTCATCATCAAGTAAACCCTTTGATAGTTGATTCCCCCTAAAGTATCTAAGGGTAACCATCTCAATCAAGATGCCAACACACTATAGCTGAACAATATTAAGCCGCTAAAAGGAATTCAGACATGTGCAGGTCTGGTATGAAGCTTCAAAGCAAGTACGACACCATAGAAAATCTCCAAAAACATCAAAATCCAACTCCCTAAGATTTGGGAACATCTAGACTACTTAAAAGTTAAAACCAATCATTAACCCCAAACACATGAAAACCAATGAATATCTGACTGGCATAGCACTCAAATTAACTGCAGGTATGAAATACAAGGTTAATGTTGCTGGTACAGTAGGTACAGATGTTATAAAGCTCTTTGAAATCACCAAACTTACCTTATTTTTGCTTGGTTTAAGGAAGAAACATCCCTGAATAACTTCATAATCCCACAAACTTCTTGAATATTCATCATATGTCCAATACACATAAAACATCTACATTGGTATAGCAGCTAGAAATCAAGCTCAAGTTTGCAACACAGTTGTTACTTCAAGACAAAATCATTCTTCCCAGCTATGAGGGTTTTCATCCCTAAAACTAGTTTTCCAAGAGGGTTTTTGTCCTCAAGAAATATGAGAACTTAGGTTCTTACTCAGAGAAATTAGCAAACACAATATTCAATGTAAATTTTCTTCTCTATACAACTCCTTAAATAGACATTTTTTAGGGGAAATTTAGGGCACCCGAATAATTTGTCTTTTAAAAAATTATTTTCCCTTCACTAATAAAATAAAATAACTTTTTTGAGATCTTTGAATTAGATATTACTTTTGATCCTCCATTGCAACGTCATTTTTAAATAATAACCTTTTAAGTCACATGTACCCCATGCCTAGTGCTAACACTTTTTAGTCCTCTTTTAAAAACACTATGATGTAGGCCACCCTTCTTTAAAATAAATAAATAAATATATATAAGTTGCCTCAATAATATAAAGTCACTTTAAGATAAACTAGAAATCACACCTTAGTGCAATGGGTACGTCGAAGAGGTGTGGGAGATCAATTAGGGAAAAATTTGGTCTATCTCTACCTCTATCTCCCTATCTCTATTTGTACCCCAATATCCGTACCTCGCTCTTATTCGTTACATCATTCATGATCTCTCTCTAATATAAAATATAATATCAAAATAACTTATTAGTTGTCTTTATCGTAATAAATTTAAATTAATTTTAAAAGCATAATATCTAAAATTCCCTAAAAGTAATAAAAATACAATATTCTATATTCTTTAATTATAATATTCAATTTCCATATATTAAAAAAAAATCAATCTGACTGAAATTTACGTAAACTTCATCAAATGTTTCAAATCTGTCATTATCTGTAGAAAATTGCTATATATAGAGATAGAGATAGAAGGGGCAAGAGCAAGAGATAAAGGAGGCAACAAAGATAAGTAATAGAGAGAGGAGGGAGAGAGACAAAAATCGATATATAGTGAGAGAGAAATACACTGTGTGCTTGTGCATGTGTGATATAGACGAGATAAGAAGGGAGGAACATGGAGTATGTGTGGGAGAGTGAGAGAGATATATAGAGATAGAGATAGAGATATAGAATGAATAAGATATATAAATAGATATAGAGGTAGATAAATTGATAATTAAAATAGATATAGAGATAGATAAATAGATAAATAAAATATTGTATGTGTGTAAATGAGTAGTCTTTCATATATGAGGGGAGAGAAAGTTTAAAAATGAGTGACATTTGATTTGTTCTTATTGGATCTTAAAATTGTTACATTTTGCAAACCCGACTTTGAGAGGAAGAACAAAATATAATAACTTACAATATATTAAATATAGTGTATAATAAGAATAGTATATTATATTTTAATAATTTTCCAATCAACTCAACTCACTGGCGTCTTATTTTTTTTTAATTTGTTAGTCTATTTACCCACTCATTCCAAGTGATGTAACTAAAGAAATAATTTTACTCTAGAATGATGAGAAAATATAAAACCATTTATTAGAGTACTTAAATAAATTGCAAAACTGGGGTTCACCACTTTGTGTGTTGGTTAAGTGGTGGTGTTGTTCCCATGTAGGTTCTAACCCTTGCTGGGCCATTGTGATCGCAAGATTGTGCCTTCGCTGATCCACCACGCTCGTGAGTTTGGGCCTTAGATTTGTAATAAGGGGATGAGGTCCCCTATTTGTGGCCTCACTGGTTCATAGCTCTAGGTCAAAAGCGCTTCACGTGGAGCTAGAGGGCGTGTCATGCCAACGTCAGTGGTCACGTTAAAAAGTTTATCAGGCACTAAAAAACAAAAATAAAAATAAATTGCGAAACCCAACATGATGCTTCTATTAATCCTAACATGGAATGGACATGGTTTGACAGTTCTATGCACATTTACTTAATGATTGAGCTCTTGACACAAAAAGAGAGGAACATATAATTATTCAATGCAATTGGAATATGGAAATGAATATGTTGAAATGTAGTTGGCTTGTACAAGATAAAGTACGCATTGTTGGAATGTGGTACAATGGTCATGGATTTTGTATTCTATGTAGGATATTGGTGGAATGTGTAATATTGCCATCTATATTCGACCATTGAAGACCCTCCAACTATCATGATTAATTCTATCTATTTGGGATATGCATTATTTGCATCGATAAAAAAATAATATTGTTGTGAACGGACACATTAGTGAATGAATGACTCCTTTTCATGATAACCTTTCATGTCATGACTCACCTCTACCTTTAACCTACAAATGTGCTCCTTTAAACTTTAATATATTATTTATTATATCTTATATTAGATTATATGTAATATTATATTTATATTTAAATTATATATTACATATTAATTATTTAAATATTTATATTAAAAATCATTAAAACATATATAATTCTATATTTATATTACATGTTTTATAATATATAAACAATATATTATATATTATATTATTTTTATAAAATATCTATTTTGTATACTTTGGAATAATATATCTTAATTAAAATGAATTTATTCAAAAACATGTTCTTAAAATCTTTATAATTAAATATATACAACTTACCAATAGGTTGGAGCTCACTTGACCAAAAAAAAAATATAGGTCTATAATGAGTGTATGTAAGCTTTAAGTTTCATTTTATAGTAGTACATGATATCTATTTATTTTTATTTATTTGATTTTTAATAAGAATTTTAATTTATTGCTTTGTACTAATTATTTATCATATTAATTTTGAATGAACAAACAAATACAATTTGATTAATTGAACATATAACTTTATAATTTTTTTTCTAGATACTATTATATTAAATCTTGTTTTCAATATTTTATAATATACTTTCTTCCCTAAAAAATTGAAATAATAAATTAATATATTTTGTGTTTACTAAACTATTAAGAGGATGCAAACATTTTTTAATTGAAGAGATGTAATAAGAGGATGCACACTTTGACTCCAAAATCCAATTTGAGATAAATCAAATAACGTTGTATTGAGTATAAATGACTTTTAGCTCTTCAGTGTGAGTAATACAGTGGAATGAGGATAATAAATCATAGTAAAAATAGTTGATGCTAGATCAAATGGGGAAAATATATTAGTTTAGGACAAATGGGAAAAATAGAAAATACATTGAACGACAACGGCAAAGTACTTTATTAAAAAGTGACCATACGTAGTCATGGATAATCCCTACACTGTGCTGGGTTAAAAAGATAGCGCCAGCTCCAAACAACTTGTTATGGAAATGATAATCTTTTGAAAGTCCAGATAATCTTTATTTATCCAACTCACTCAAGACATCTAGGTTAAATCATCATCATTCACGTGTCATGCCCAAGCCAAACTCAAAACAAGCATTGAAGGACTTTAATTCCACCTGTAAATTAAAATAATATCATTAAATAATTAACTTATTAAGTAAATAGGTAAGTATTTATAAATAAATCTAATTTTTAAAATGTGTTAGAAGCAAAATTTTAATAAAATATATACATAAAAAATAAATTAGTATATTTTTAACAATTCATATTAACAAATTAAAAACATTTATTAAATTGAACATAAATATAATTATATTTTTGAATAAAGTAAATAAAAAAATAACGTTGTCATTATCGACGATGTCAATCTGAAAGACGGATTCAAGGACATTAAATAGTTTCTCACTGACGTTGATTCCATCAAGGGAAACATCAATAAATGTCTACATTCAGTTGTTTTTCAGCAAGGGCACGAAAATCGCCTCCCGCGGAACCACTTCTCGGCCGAACTGCAGTGTTTTGGCGACGCCGGAGTCCCAATAGAAGAGAAAGTAGGAAAAGACATTATCGGTGGAATCTGACGTGGTATTGGCAACGACCTTCATGGTTGTAAGAGTATTAGTCGAGTTGGCAACATAGGTTCAAGTCGCAGGGGACACCATTGAAGGACGAGGAAAAGGCAGGGTTGAAAATGACTCCAAGTTGTGGCGTATTGTTCAACATATCGAGTAGGGAAAAGTGTCCACAATATACGGGAAGGATAAATCAGTTTTTATTAGCTAACCGGATGAATGAACATGATGAATTTAATGGTCTTGCGTTCCTTATGCTGCATTATAGGCCAATGATTGTTAAAGTCAAGTGGATTCATGTCAAATAAGAAAACATTCACAGCCATGATGCTCAACGTCACGGCCTCTTTCATGACATAGTTTGGTGGCTCGCTTCTTCAATTCATTAATAATTGTTCAAGTTTGCGTTACTAGCTATCCGCATGAAGAGGGATTGAGACTCAATAGTGCAGGAATCCAAGTAAAAAACGGCTGACTCGTAACCTGGAAATGATCCATCCAACAAATCCAATTGACTTAAACAAAATGAATCCTGCAACAATCTTTAACGTCTATTATTGACCGGGTATAGCCGTCTCAGGTTGAACCACTCATGTCAGGGCGAAAGGATCAACTTGGGTATTCATGCTTATACTTTCCTGAAAAAACTGGAAAAGCAATTTGGCAGCCACTTGGATCAGGGTTTCATCGACAATCTGCTCATTCTGGCGTATTCATCATACAAATAAGGCCAGACTTTGTACGACACTCAAGGAATCTATCACACCGCCTTGTTGATAAACAGTGATAAGATAAACTCGTATTCAATTTTGACAGTCCAACCAAATCGTTTACGTCTGCCACGAGGGTCCCAACTTGGAGGCTAAAGCATGCGAGGAAAAAATCTCCGCCAAAGAAAAGTCTGGAAGGTGAACGATGATCGGTGAGCGGTGTAACAAAACATGAACGGACACGATTAAAACAATGGTCGTCCTTCCCTTCTCGTGTACTAGATTGTTGTTGGATGAAATAATTATCTCCTCTCTCATGGTAAAAACGCCTTTGGCATAATTATATGTTTAATTGCTTTCATCCACACATCCCAAGGTCTTAGGGGAATTGGCAAATTGGTGCTCTCCAAGGATGTTGGAAATCTCCATGAAGTGTGGAATGGTCCTTGAATGTTGTATTTGCATTTGGTAAAAAGCATTGTATTCATCTTGACTCCTGGAATACACTATAATTGTCAAATACCAACACTCTCCAAGAATCTTGGAACTTTCTGGGATGTTGGAATGGACCAAAAAAGGGACATTACAAAATACTAAGTGTCTAAATCTCATGAAAGAGCATACTGATAGAAAAGGGCTTATTAAATCTCAAGTAATATTTGTGACTAATTTTATCACCATGCAAAGTATCACAACTTGATTGCCCAACCTTAAGCAAATTTTTGTGAGCAAAAAGTGGATGAAGAGTCCTTACTATAGCAATATTGAAGTGTAGAGGATTGTGAAGACTATTTTTAACTATATATTTGGCAAAGACATGGAAAAGATCATCAGGGTAAGTCAGAAGATCATCAAGATAAATTTTCAATTAAAAAAAGAAAATCTTAAATCTTATAATGTCACAATTTATGATTTTGTAAAACTTGAGTACTTCAATATAAATTATGATTGTGTTTAATTTTTATATGTTGAAAGATCCCCTCTAATCTGATGACAATAAGTTCTGATTTTTTTTTGTGTTTCTTTGAATTTTCTGAATTTTTTGGGTTTTTTTGATATTTGCAATATGAAATGAAGTACAACAAAGCACAAACTGAAAATGCTAGTACAAATTTTAAAGGTACAGCTAAAGAAACAATCTATTGATTTTTGTTGGCTTCAAAATCGAAGAACATACCAGTACAAGTCTGGTACAGATCTGAGATTTCCTGAGATGTCCTAAAGAACATAAAATAGTTCGAATTCTGCATAAGGCAACTCCTCAAATCTGATTTGTAACAGCAGTTCTGAGAACTCCAAATTTCTGCTTGGAAATGGCTCTGCAAACCCTACGTCTAGCTAGATAATTGCTGCAATCAACCAAAGGGAGGTACGACAGGCTTGGTGTGCTGATGGCGATGGATATATGTGCCCAAAACAACCTAGATCTGCAATAAATCTGCTCTTTAAGATGACTGGTCCGCTGATTTTTGTTCAATAATGAATTCTGAATGAATTCACCTACAACAAATATTAGATTTTCGTCCGACCTTCCAATCTCCATTGAGTTTTCTTTCCTAGAAGTATGACTTGCTGTCGAAACTCTTCCTCAGAGTTCAATTCCAAATTGCTGGTGTGAAAATGAATGCTTGAATAATGAAATGAGGCCTCCAAATGTTCCTTTATTCTCCCAAACCCTAATTGGCCCTTTAGGGTTTTCTTTTATTTAATATAATTATATTTTTAATTTATTCTCTCCCAATTCGACCCCCTTGAGGGTCTTATTCAACATCAAGAAAATGAACATCTTTTAAAACAACCTTATGTCTCTTAGGGATGCATGCTATGGTGCCCATATTATATTGTACTATAAAGTGATTGAATTAAATTACTTCATTTTTATTTAATTAAAACATTAGGCAATAACTTTATTATTTAAAATTATTCTTGGATCTGTCACCTGAACTCCAAACTGAAAACTGAGTGTTGTCACCAGTCCAAGGGTGATATCTAAATATAGCAGGGCCACTACCAGTCCCATCCTAAAAATAAGGACCCCTTCCTAATACTTAGGAAACTGTCTCAAACCATCTGGAATGACTCAAAATGGCTCTTGGACCATCTCCCAGTCTCCTAAAAAATAGGGATCTTCCTAAAAAATTGGTGACTGTTGTTACAAGTGTGGTTGCCGTTGCACCAAAAGATCGACCTATCAGTGCCCAATACAACCACTAGAATTATAGAATCCATAGGAGGCGGTTAGTCCCTTGTCATGAATCCCGAGGGGAGCGGTGACCATTTTGCCAACAATCTCCCCTTCAGTGTTACCTGAGGGGATTCGAACCTGTGACCAAGCTTTGATATCACTTGTTACAAGTGTGGTTGCTGTTGCACCAAAAGATCAACCTATCAATGCACGATACAACCACTAGACTTATAGAATCCACAAGAGGCGGTTAGTCCCTTGTCACGAATCCCGAGGGGAGCGCTGGCCATTTTGCCCACATCTTTATTTACATATTTGAAAATGTTCGTAAAGCCCCCTGCAAGGCTCCACTAACCCCGATTGGGTCCCCTATCCAGTCTGTTGACCTACGGGAACCCTGAAAGTAGGCCAACCCCTGCTGAAGACTATACTACCTAAGAAAGGGACATTACAGTCTACCCTTCCTAGAATTGTTTGCCCACATTCAACTTAAAAGCTGGATGTTGAAGTATCATTTCTCTTTCGCACGTGGCATCCTCCAAAGGCAAGTCTGTCCATCGTACCAAATACTCTCTGATCACTCTGCTCCGCAACCTCCTCTCCCTGATATCTGGAATCTCTGCAAGTATCAAAACCAATCGACCGTCATCCAATGGAGACAAATCAAGTGAAGAAACAACATGCTGTCCCAAAGCCTTCTTCAAGCAAGACACATGAAAGACATTATGTATCTTACTCTCGGAAGGTAACTCAAGCTCATATGCTACCTCTCCAATCCTCCTCAATACTCTGTACGAACCATAACACTGAGGCTTGAGTTTTTCTGCCCCACTCCTCTTGAGTGTACTCTGTTTCTAAGGCTGTAGGCCCAAGAAAACCATGTCCACAACCTCAAATGTCCTCTCAACCCGAGGACATTTGAATATTATCCCCTGCTGACTCTGTGCATGCTGAATATTATCCTTAAGTGCCTTAAGGATATCTTGATTGTCTTGTAACCAATCCCGAGCTCTTGGCACTCTCCTATCACCCAACACCAAAGTCCACAAATGATAAGCCATCATAACCATACAATGCTAAGAAGGGAGTCATACTAATAGACATTTGGTACATAGTATTATAACAATACTCGCCATCCAAAGCACCCATGCCCTTTGCTGACCCAAAACATAGTTACACAAATAACCCTCAACCCATTTATTGACTATCGTCGTCTGTCTATCCGTATGAGGGTGGTAATTGGTGCTAGGGGTCAACTCTGTACTTGCTAATTAGAATATCTCTTGCCAAAAGATGCTCATGAACCTGTTATCCCGATCACCGACAATGCTCCTGGGGAGTCCATGGAATCTAAACACCTCATGAAAGAATAACTCTACCACTTGAGATGCTGTAAAGTCGGTAGCAATAGAGAAGTGTGCAAACTTCATCAATCTATCCACAACCACATAGATGCAATCCTTCCCCTGAACTCTTAGAAGATCAGTAATGAAATTAATCGACATACTCTCCCACTTTTGCTTTGGAATAGACAATGGCTGCAAAAGACCTATTGGAAAAGTATGCTTTGACTTGTTCTACTGACAAGTCACACACGTACATGGGGGAAAACATCATCCTTGAGACACTTCCATGAGAATCTCTCTCTAACCTACCTATATGTCTTGAAACACCCAGGATGTCCTGCAAGTGGTTTGTCATCGATGGAGCACAAGATCTTCTCCTTTAGTTTTGATCCAGGTACTGAATAAGTCATGTTCTTATAATAGATAACATCATTAAGCACCGTGTATCATTCATCCTGAATCTAACCATCCATAATCTCACAAGCAAACTGATTCTTGGAATATTCATCTAAAAAAGCTGAGGCTTCCAATCTGCTGAAATCTTGCTCATAGAGCAAAGTGTAGCGACTGGAGGCCTCCTAGAAAGAGCTAAAGCTTTTTTCTGTACAAATCTGAGGGTGAACTAAAACTTTTTTTTTCTTTAAGTTCCCTAGATTTTAAAATCTTCCTGGAATTCAAAAAACCCTATGATATAAACTGCAACTAAGTTGACCATCATCATTTGTAATATCCTGCTAGGATAACTGTTTCAGATTTTTCCAAATATTCCACATAAATTTTAACAAAACAATTTGCATCAAACTGACTTCTATTATGCAACAGGTTATGCTGAAAATCATAGAGGTTTGAAATCAAATTTGAAGATAAATCATTACAATCTTGTTTTCAGAACATATATGAAATACCTCAAATTATTGCAAGTCTGTTTTCAGATTATAACTTCACAAATTTGCCTATTTGTGAACTTCGTCGCGAATCCACTTCCAAAGATGAATTGGGTTTCTGTCCAATCCACCAAGAAATCTTTAAGGTTTCCTTGCTTAGGCTTCAAAACTGAAAACCAAAGCTTCCCGAATTCTCCAAAAGAAAACAAAAATCAAGCATAAACCAAGCATGCCTGAATGAATCTATCATTCTTCTTTTAAAGCCCATTGCAGTGACTCTTCATTTTCCCTCTGCTTGTCTCTTCAATTTCCTTTCTTTTGTCTCTTTATTTTCTCTCATAACTTAAAATGACTATTAATTTTTCATTGGGCTCCATACAAGTCATTTTAATACTTTATTAAATAATTAAACTAAGTTGTCATATAATTTGATATAATTTTCAAACTTAAAATTTAATTATTTAATTGACTACTAATGTTCCAAAAGGGGACATTACAGTCCTCCTTTCCCAAAGATTGCTTGCCCTCAAGCAATCTGCATTTGCATGTTGAAACCAAATGCCTGGATCCCATATCAACCTCAAGAATGTTTCTTCACCAATCCATTGCGCTACTGTGATATAAATAACACCATGCCCAGAATTGTGAAGTCATTCATCAAAATCCCACTGAAGTAATGCACCAAACATGCCAATGCTAGGATCCCAAATTATCATGTTGTCATAACTGTCAAATATGAGGAAATAGTAGTATCTCAAGGAGCTATCAACACTGAACAACTCTCCAACTGCAAATGATCTGCCATGGAAGTGCATAACGCTCATCATAGGCACACAATAAAATATATCCGCCCATCCTGAACTACTGGTGTAAAAGTCAAACTTCTCAAAGGTTGAGGTCAACACCAACAATGCAGAAGAACTAGTACAACAGTAATCAATCTGAAATGCCACTGAATACATAGGAATCATGAGTAAAGAAGTAGCTTAAAATTCATTTTCTATGATCAAACTATATCTACCATCAATCCTTAACCAAACACTACTCAGTTGTTGAACCACAAAATCCATCCGACTTATCTGTAGATTAGAATTCGAATCCATGTGTAAACTGATCGAAAGGTGGGCAGCAATACTAACTCTAGTAATCGGTCTGCCATTCCGATCCTGTGACCAAAACTCAGCACTAGAAATCACACTGGTATGGATATGTAGTACTTATTGATGATTTTCAATAGCATGCACAACTTGATCTTTATTTCTTAACTCTTCCTTTGGATTTATTCTTTAGATATGTACAACAAATCAGGGACAACGAATGTAGACCTGGTTTCTTCTCTTTCAAGTCTCCAAAGAGTCATGCACTGAATCCTGCCAAAAGTCCCTATCTCTTTGCCTCTGCATTGAGAGACCTGTGCCAGGCCTATATTTGTTATCCACGGCAAGACCAGTAGCTAATGAAAGCCATGGATCGTACCACAAACTCTAATGACCAAGAGTGTAATGTCCCCTTTTTGCCTAACATGTCAATAAATAAATAATTACTAATGATAGCCTACTATCTATTCTCTCCACAGGTTAAAGCATTAAGTTAATAAAGGGGGTTAAGTGTTTAATTAAATAAAAGGAGGAAAAAGCTATAGTTATTGCTAGTATGAATTTAATTATTCATTGACAATTATTAAAAAGAGGCCAACTTAAGTTATGACTTAAGTCTTTCTTAGGCCATGGGGTGAATTATTAAATGAGGCAAATATTAGTATTCGCCTAAGTTGCTGAAGAAAGAATTAGAACAAGGGAATTGATAGCTTTTTGGCTGGGGATTTTTATAAAAGGTTCGATTGGGGTTTTGAGTTTCATTATATTATGATATGTTGATTTGATACTTGATAATTTCTCCTTGTTACTGGTTTGACAGTAGCAGTTATATTTGAGGACGGAAACCCTTGGATATTCGCAAGTTGGACAGAAACCCAACACTACTTGAGAGGTGGGCTCACTTAGGGTTCATCATTGAGCAGATTTGCATTGTTTTAAACAAAATTTGAAGGAAAATTTATGCATGTTCTAGTATTCAATGAAGGAGGGAGCTGATAAGATGGACCAGTTCAGACCTATCAGCCTGTGTAATTCGATGTACAAGATTATCTCAAAAGTTCTTACATCAAGGATATTGGATATTCTTCCATCTTTGATATCTTGGCAACAGAATGGTTTTGTGCCGGGAAGACAAATCCTTGACTCTATAATTACTATTCACGAAAATGTCCACTCTCTTGTGATGGCTAGAAAGGAAGGAATGATCTTGAAGCTGGACATGTCAAAAGCTTATGATCGGGTGGACTGGGATTTCTTGAGGCAAGTTTTGGAGGCCTTTGGGTTTAAGAAAAAATGTTTAGACCTCATATACCAACTT
>MU224910.1:6746279-6796374 GCA_018584345.1 Thuja plicata | reverse complement strand
AAGAAATGGTTAAAGAAATGTAACTGTTTTCTTTTCTTTGATTGTCCTGTTTGCTTCCTTTTTGCTGTCCCTGTTGTTTCATGCTTTTACTGTGGGACTTTTTGTCTGTTCGTTTAGTAGTGCTGCTGTCCCTTCCGGTCCTGTTGCTATGGCAAAGTTTTAGTATGCTTTCTAAACTGTGTATCTTTTATCTAGGTTGCAGGTCCTTGTAAAACCTGCTGAACTCTCTTTTTTTGTAAAGGTTTCGGGTCCTTGTAAAACCTGTTTTTTATTAATCAGAACAACAGTATATCTGATGTAACAGCCATGCTTGTTTTATATCAGAATCATTATCAATAGATTTGTGTTTGTAATCGCTTATTTCCTTGGAAATCTATATCGTTTCCTTTGCATATTTAGTTTGCATGTTGTTATTTTGCAATGAAATGAAGCAAAACATGGCAAAAATTGAAAACCTAAATCAGATTTGAAACAATATCCTAGTTCGAGATATTTCAAAGAAGTGTGATATGATGCCAAATCACAGAAACCATGCTCATTAACATTTCTCAAATCGACTCTTGCAGATAAAGAAACTCAACTAGCTAGGAGGATGAAACTGTAGCAAGCGTAAGAGTCTCCACATCTCTAATCACAACAACTCATCAAGCGCAAATTCCTATAGTCTTCCGTTATCTCCATTCAAGATATAATTGGTTTTGATCAACCTGATGATATAAGTTTAAGGCATCAAATATATGCCGCACCAAATATTAATCTGAAATGGGCTTGTCTTTAGTCTCCAACAGAATATTAATTAATCCGCTCAAATAATAATAAACACCGATGGATTGCCAAATATCTAAGTGTAACTTTGTAACAAACTTTATGGCAATATTTCTTGCTCCAACTTTACAAGATCAAAGTATGATTCGAGCCCCACACGAAATATTACTACCATTTCTTGATTCCCAAAAGAATTAATCTTCAAACTTCATCGTAGGCGATAGAATATTTCTCCACAACAAGTAGCTCCACCTTAGGATATTATAATCCACATTAGAATTTCATTGGTTACTTAGAAATGCCGATAACCATAATGGAGTTGATGACAGTAGTAAAGATTTTTGAGTGCCAAACTATAAAGAAATATGCCAAAATATGGATTGGACCCCACATATATCTTTAGATGCCAACCTTCAGATCAGCGGTCATATACTTCAGAATAAAATGATCTTTATTCTCCAACGAGATACAAAATTTTGCAAATATCTTTATTTCTGCAAATTTGGCTTTGGATGAAGAGTTCACAAATTTGTAAACTCATAGGGAGGTACAATGTGAAATATCTGAGATTATATTTCCAATTGTAGACTAAGGTGGATGAATGAATGAAAACTTTTAATAACGTCCACGAGGCCAAACTGCATATGGGACCCACATATAGCCAACAAACAAAACAAGCAACGATGCCCAAATAGAGGGCCCCCACTACTAGGTTTCTTTATCCTTCTACAATTTGGTTCTTCTGCTGTGTATCTTGATAAGAAAATCTGCAACCTTTATAATCCTTTCTTCTTCAAACAACCTGCTCAAGGTGTTCACATTTAGTGTTTCAATGTAATTGGTTCGAATATCCTTGTAAGCTGAGCACTCTATTATGTAATGCCATTCTGTCCCCACCGCATCTTGAGTGCAATAACATCTTCTGTCTAGCCACTCTTCTTTAGGTATCATCCACCTTCTGATTTCACATCTTAGTTGGTGCGAACTATGTAATGTCCCCATTTTCGGGTCCTCTCGTAGTGCAGTTGTTGCAGATATTCTGAGTTTGTGCCAGGACGATTCAAGATGTGCTTTGATATTTCCAATGAGCTTGGATGGTTTAGATGAGTTAAATGACACTTTCAGATGTTATTTTCGGCTTTTGGTTTGGGCTCCAAAATTCTTGGAGAGCGTCTATTTTTGGTAAGTCACCCAGTTAGGCTCGTTTATCATCTTTCATCATTGGGATTACTTATGTGATGTTAGATTTCGATTCCAATGCTTTTTGGTAAATTTTGCAAGTCGGGTGTACTATTGGCTATAAGTTAATTAAATTTACTAAGGTTGCTGTTTTAAAGAAAATTGTCGAAGGAGAGCCTTAGTGTTATAGCTCATTGGAACCAGGATGAGAAGTTTTAAAGCTTGGGCACATTAAACAGGGACCTTGAGTGTCAAATTAGCATTATTTTAATGAAAAGGTCATTTTTGGAGCAATGCGGGGGGTTTAAATTAATAAAGTAACTTTATTATAATGTCAACTTTAAATTATAACATAAAGTTGCTTTTGAAGAGAAAATAAATTAAAAGTGAGTTTTAATCCCACATTGAGACTGGAGGCTCACCAATGGTTTAGGAAGTCTATATAAAAGAGCCTCATCCTTCTCCAAGGATATGTTATATGGAGAGTTTATTTGTTCTCACTTGTTTGGAGAGCTTTCTCTTGGATCATCTTCTAGGACGAAAACCATTGGAGATATTGCGTGACTTGGACAGAAACACAAGATCACTTAGGGAGGGATTCATCATGGAATTCCATTGGAGTTGCATTGCATTTCAGAACAGGTTTGGAGCTACATTGCACCGCAAATTTTCAGACCAGTTTGGAGGCATGCATTGGTGGCATTGTGACTTGAAGACTTAGGGTTTCAAACCGTAAAACCCTAACCATGGCACCATTCATAGAGGAAGGAAGCAACTTGATAAAAGGAGGGTTTTTATGCATATGCTGGCTGCTAGGGTTTCGTTGGCATTCTGATATTTAGAGAAAACCTTTGGAACACTCCTACATTTGTATCAACGTTTTCATCCCGTTTTGGGACAACCTTGCATATCTCGCTTCAGCAAATTGTAGCACTGCCATTAAGAGGTATTTTTGGAGCTGATTTGTATGTCATTTGATTGTAATAGGTCTTTCTTGTTTGGAGGGATGGGCTCATCCAGCTAGGGCATGTTCTTCAACATCTTTTTGGCATACTTCATGAGGCTTAAAGGACTGAAATATATAACAGCACTATTCTGGGTTTAATTTAGCAAATAAGGTCAGATATTCTCATTATTGATTTGTAATCTGCATACATGTTATATCTGCAATCATTGTTATTTCATTATGTTTATGTTCTCTCTTAAAATATTGCAAGGGCAACAATATTTCCATGAAATATGAAGGTTGTTGATTGTGGACAATATAATATTCATTTTCTATGCATTTCTATTTGAATTGGCAATAGTTATAAACCCCCCAAAAAACATAAACTATAATCAGATATCAGATAACAGTGGGTTGTGTGCCAAGTGTTTGACAAAATGTCAAACATCCAAACTTGAAGAAAACATATCAGTATTAGCCGGGGTTCTTATGGTACTATCAGAGCATTAATTTTGCCAGCTTGAGGGTAGATATCAGTTTGCTTCAGCTGCATATCACATTAATGACCATAATTAAGGATGGTAGATTGTTACCTACTTTCCTTTCGGCTTCACCATTGAAGGAAAGGGTGCCCAACTGGGAAAAAATAACAAAGGATCCTACACAGTTAAGAGAAATACAACAGAACAATCATAAATTGCAATGTTTAGATGTACATTCAAAAAAAACTAGGCATTCTAAGGTTTCATCTCCATCAACAAGTACAAGTAAGAGGTCTCATGCCAAGGCAACCAATGATGCAATTATTAGAAGCTACCATAAGTATTGCACTTTTCCTAAGGAGATACGTGACCTCCTTTCCTTCACACAATTTATGGGCATACCTGATAAGGATGATTATGGTTTGGTATCTTCAAGTTCATATAAACAAAAAAGAAGGAAAGAAGAGTCAAAAGATAGTAGAGAAAACAATGAGAAAGAAGAAGAGATAAGGGTTCAAGAACAAGGAAAGAAACATGATCTAATTGAAGTGAGGATGGAAAAGAAAGAGGAACCGACTACTTGTGACTTGCAGCCTACACTTGGTCATGGGAAAGATGTTATTGATTGCACGCGTTTCTTGGTAGTAAGCTTGGAGGTAGAGCTATACTATGAGGTTGGTCACACTAGTGCATATGATGGACATAATGATAGCCCATATGAAGATGTTTTCCAATCAGCCAATGATGATGACTCCACATCTTATGTAAGTGCTGATGCTTATGTTGCTCCAAGTGAAATGGTCCCTACATATGGTGCAGGTCTTTCTTTGGATGGATGTACTTTTGACCATAGTGTTGTTACCACTTCATTTTTACCGATGAGCATGAAACATGTATTAATGTTGGCAAGCGATGATTTTTGTATGATATGGGTTGTCATTTATGGCAACATATCTGGTATATTGATCGATTGGACCGAAGTACAGTTTTGGAGATACAGTCTTCAAAATGACTAAGTATAGAAACAAAAATATAGAGTATGACAAAATTGTTTTGGGTATCGAAGATCGAGTATGATGATTGGTGACGAGCGAGCTTAGCGGGAGATACTATGGAGTATGTATGACCTCCACCTGAGATCGATTGGGTTTTGGTGATGATTACAATAAGTTAGAGTGATCTGAAGACATGCGATGATAGCAGAACAACGTAATAGTGCAGTTGAATAGTAGCGATGATTTAAGGAGTATGTCGTGGACTCCTGACAAGCTAAATTGGATTATGACTTTGGATAACCTATATTTTTGTTATGTAAGAGCACCGACTTTGTATTTGCTCTTTACATTATTAATTATATTTTGTATTGAGAGCCGACTATGTAATAATTAAAGAGAGCTGACTTGTTGATGAAAAAGATATATATATATATATATATATATATATATATATGAAGTCTTTTTGTAAAGCGAAGATATATATGATGTATGTGAATGAGTAAGGAAAGATATATATGCGAATGGTAGAACTGACGATGACAAAGATCATTGAAGAGCCTTGACTGGAACTATCTAAGCATTGCAAATGCTTGTTTTGTTCATTACTGAGAACACTTTGTAACATAAGTTTTTTGTTGTAAGAGCTGTAAGCTCAGTTGGCCCGTAATAGGGTGTTGTATACCTTTAACAGGGTTGTTATTCCTTTAACAAGGAAATGTATTATGTAATATTCAGCTCCTAACAGGGCTAGGTCTCCTAACAAGGACACTATACTTTAGTGCATGCTTGTGGGTACCATCCCCACTGGGGTTTTCCCTTGGGGTTTCCTCGACAACAAATAATAGTGTTATCAGTTCTGTGTTATTTGTTTATGTTCTTTTCATTTCTATAAGCATATGGTTTATTTGGAATTGGTTTAAGTTTAATTTAAAGTGTTGTAATACTGATTCACCCCCCCTCTCAGTATTACTCAATCCTAACAATTGGTATCAGGGCTTTTGGCCCTTGGAGAGAAAGTCTAACAGCTTAAGGGAGATTAGAATGGATTCAAAAAATCTACAAGAGAACTTTGAAGCAACACTTGAAGACCTTGATAAAGCAAAAGCAGAAAATGGTAACTTGAGATTCAATTTAAGAAGAGCTGAGGGATTCATCAAGAAACTTAAGGATTAGCTTGAACTTTCGAGAAATCAGAGACAGGATCTTATGGTTCAGATAAAGAGGATTCAGTCAATGATAATTCAGATAAGATAAAGCAACTTGAGCAAAAGAATGATACTCTGAAACTTAATAATGAAATGATGGCTAAAGAGATTCAACAAGAAAAGAATGCTAAGATCAAGACTGAAGAAGCTTTGAAGATGCTAATACTCTGATGGGACAAATGAAGATTGACCTTGACCATTACAAGAACGAGTATCTAGAATTGGAGAAATATAATCAGATCATAAAAGGTGAACTTGTTGAGACAAAGAAACACATTGAGAAACTTCACATGACCGGTGCCTTGATTGATGAATAGAGAGACAGACAGAAACCTAAAGGTGATATGACTGGTATTGGCTTCAATGAAGTTGAATGCTCTAAGAATCAAGAAGAAAAATCTGATGCGAAGATTGATGAAGAAAAACCTATTTCTAAAGAACCTAAAGAACAGATCAGACCTTTCAGAGGTAGATGTTTTGGATGTAACAATTTTGGACACATGAAGAGAGATTGTCGAGGTAATACCCCTTTTAGAACTTTTTTTAGTTATTGTTTTAATTGCAATGCATATGGGCACAAGAAAGCAGAATGCAGAAAACCTGATCAATCTAGATACAGACAAGACAACAACAAAGGAGAATCAACAGCTAAGGTCACATGTTACAAATGTAATAACCTTGGACACATTGCAAGGAATTGGAAATTTCAAGTTAATCAGAACAGAAAACCTCCTATATGCTACAAATGTAACAATCCAGGTCATATAGCGAAGTTTTGCAGGTATAATGGAGTAAATAATAGAAGAGCACCACCTCCTATGGATACAAAGAAGAATGACAGTGATACTAGTAAGAGTATGGCAGAATACAAGAGTGATTTTGACAATTGTTTCAGGAAAGAAGAAGATAACAGCAGTGGTAAGGTATGGAGAGTCAAAGAGTAATGATATATTGGTTCAGGAAGAGACAGTAGATGCTACTGGATCTTCACCTGATGCTAGCAAAGCAGAATCGACCTAATTGGCCAAGCATGGCCTTAGGGGGAGCATTGGATGAGTACAACAAAATATATCCAGCCCCTAATTATGTGGAGTAAGCTCTAGCGAGCTTAGGTATGATATTTGCAGACATCATGGAACTTATATCTAAAAGCGCAACATCGAACGATGCATATTTTGTGATTGCGAGATTTGTGATTGACTGGACAATATTGGGTAATGTGCGATTTACACTTAACGATGTATAAAGCACCTGATGGTTACCTATTTCTTTACCATTTGACGAGCAACGACCTAAGGAGATCAAAGAGCAGAGAAAATCAGACTATCTAGCAACTACATTGCGTGATCGATCGAAGCGAAAACTCGAAATTCAGCGTGTAAAAGGTATTTACATCATCTACTCATACAAAAGCTATGGATGCACCTTTGATTTATGATGTTGTAGATCGAACTAGATACAAGTTTAAGAAACATCCATTCAAGTCTTGTGAAGACGACCCTGAAGGAGCATTTTCCCAGACACCGCACGACGTTTTGCATGTAGAGGATATTAGGGCATACATTCATTGCAAGTATGATATACTGGGTGTTGATGAAATTTCTATTGAAATGGAATACATGATTGATAATGGCAAAATGAGGGATGAATTCAACACATTGACAACCTGAGCATCATGAAGATAATGGATTTGTATGAATTCAGGGAAGATGAATGGTTTAAAATCTTACTTAGCAGAGTTCATGATCAGTTCATTTGGATAGGAGAGCAACCCATAAAGATATATAGTCAATTGATTCATGAGATAACTGGGTTAGACAACACTAGAGTTATCCCTGTGGCTGAGAAGAACATAAAGAAACAGGTCGAAACCCTAACACATTCAAAATGGGACAGGCGAGCTATGACAATGAATGATATTTTCTTACAGGATGTCAGATTGATTGCGATGATACTTGGATACAAATTCTATTACAACAGTAGACCTAATTCAGTATCTGCAGGTGTTATCATGATGGGATACAGGATGGTGAAAGAAAACACTACTTATAACCTATGCGAGGTTCTGGCACAACAGTTTTTGGAGAATGTTAAACTAATCAAGAAGGATAAATCTAAAACCTTTCGATTTGGCTCACTCTTAATGCATATGTATATCCACATTGAGCACAAGTTTCCAGGCATGCACCCCAGTGGATGGAGAAAAGGGATACCTACTGGTATTCAGATTTTTGAGAGCTATAGAAGACAAAATAGCACATGGGTTGATGGTGAACTGTTTGGCATGATCAAGATTCTTCAGAGGCAAATGAAGGAAAGAATCAAAATTCCTTAAGAGTTAGTTGAAAAAATACAAGGATACAATTTGTTTTATGGTTGAAACTGAATGTGTATGTTTTGAGGCAGTTATACCTAGGAAGAAATGGTGTTACCCTATGGGCTATGAAGTTAGTTCAGAAGTTCTAACTATGCAGATTGAACATGTGTTGGCATCTAAAGTAGATACATCTAAGGAGAGATGGGGCACCTATGAAGAAAAATCAGCTAAAGTCAGAGAAGAGCAGACCAGAGGCATAAGGAAAAGAGAAGTAGATAACATTTTTGATGACTGTGGAGCTAAGGCTGGTTTAAGCAAAGAAGAGATGAGAGATGTAAGGAAGAAAATAGCAGAGAGATCTTCTGGATTGGCAAGCACTGCTACTGCAGCCCTTCCACCTCCAGAGATTGAGCAGGTAACTAGTCCACCTTCTGCAATAATTGATGTAACCACCCCTTCACCACCACAGAGGACATCACAGGAAGAGGCAATAAAGCTAGCAACTCGGAGAAGCACAAGATCCACTAAACCGGATTCACCTCCTAAGGAACAAAGGGCTGAAGGAGAAGAGAAGAAAATCGAGAAAGAAACCACAAGTGGTAGACATGTGTGGAAGCCTGATTTAAAGATGTTGGAGAAGAGAGCTATTGAGCAAGGTAAGCTTGTTTCTGTGAGCAAATACTATCACAGGTATGAGGAATTTGATAAACTGAAGATTGAAGACATACTAGTAAATCATTTACTCGTTTTTAAGAGAATCTACTAGAGTTAGAGGGAAGTATACCTGAGGAACTATATGGTAGACTGGAAATAAGGAAACAACTTGCACACATTGAAGATGAGGCTAGGAATCAAGCTATTGATGACATGTTGCCAGTAGTTTGAATACAAGAAAGAGAAAGAATACTTAATGCACTCAAACCCTTATTGAGAACCAAAGCAAGATTAGTAAAAATTATGGGCAGGAAGTATGAAGAAGTTTTAGAAGACTCAGAAAGCATTAGATCAGATACTTATGAGTGATATTCCTGAGAACACTCCACCTCCTAAACATACTACGCCTACACCTATAGGAATTGGTGAATGTTCTACGACATCTGAGGCTAGTGTGGAGATGAGCGAAGATGTCATGCAACTAGATTTCTATGTTTCTGGTGTGCTTGTGACCCTTGACACTTCACTTGATGAGAAGGACCCATTTGTAGAAAACATTGACAACTCTGTGGCAGATGAAGTAGAGGAACAGAAAGAGGAAGAGCAGAAAATTAAGTCTGAACAAAGAAGTGAGACAGATGCAGCAAAAGAGAAAGAGACAAGAGTTGAGGTAAAACATGAACCTGACACATCTACTACTCTATTGTTGGCAAGTATGGACAAAACTTTGAGTACTAATGTTGACAACATGGATGCTGATGAGTTGATGAGACTATCTTTCATCGCATTCTCTAAAGCAAAGGAAAGATCTGAGGCGAAAGGAGATAAAAAGTCTAAGGTAATCACTAGGGCAGTCAATACTGTGAACAAACTTCTCCCAGTACCTATTGTATTTCATGGAAAGGATGAGGCAAAAAATCTGAGTTTGGCACTATATGACTTTGATAGTCACTATGAGTCTTTAGTGAAGATTGCTGAAGAGAAAGCAGAGCAAAGTTATCAAGAGAAGAAGTTGAAGGAAGTTTGCCAGTCTATCTCATGGGACTTGGGCATTCTGAGAGCAACTACATCTAAGGCCAGAAGTTGTGTCACACATGGAAGGATACTATACAACCATTGTATAAATCCTATCAGACATATTTAGAACATTGAAGATATTTTAGCAAAGGAAAGGGCTACACTGAATAGAATGATGGACAGTTGTGAAACCTCACAATCTATATTAGAGATGGACAGGGAAATAACAAAGATTTATGACAAGATGAATGTATTGGATATTGAGAAAGGGAGAGTCATGACAAGATTTGGTCTGTTGAAGAGTCTAATCACTCCTAAGCTATCAATTCTTGAAGTTCATTTATCTGATATGGAGAAGACTGCAGAATCGTTAACAAATTCTATGCCCACAGAGTTAAAAGCAGCAGAGACATCATCATATGCACTAAATGGAGTAATTCATGTTAGTCAGTTGTTGATTGATTCATGGAGCACTGAAGTGAAGATCATGGAAGACACTTTCCAGGATGTACTTAAACTGGTCAACAAGCACTGAAATCCTACAATTTTGTAAATTTTGGAGGCACCTATCATTGTTGTCAAAGAGGGAGAAGAGAAGAAATATGATTTAGAAGAAAATGATAATGAGAAAACAAAAAAAATATATATAAGGAAAGAAAAAGAAGAACAGTGAGTTGGGACACTTAGTCATTTTTCGCTAAGTGTTGCCATCAATGCCAAAGAGAGACTGTTGGCAAGTGATGATTTTGCGTACGATATGAGACACTTATGGGTTGTCATTTATGGCAACATATCTGGTATATTGATCGATTGATCGATTGAATCGATGTACAATTTTGGAGATACAGTCTTCAAAATGACCAAGTATAGAAGCAGAAATACAGAGTATGACAGCATTGTTTTGGGTATCGAAGATCGAGTACGATGATTGGTGGCGAGCGAGCTTAGAGGGAGATATGTGGAGTATGTATGACCTCCACCAGAGAATGATTGGGTTTTGGTGATGATTACAGTAAGTTAGAGTGATCTGAAGACATGCGACGACAACAGAACAACATAACAGAGTAGTTGAATAGTAGCGATGATTTAAGGAGTATGTCGTGGACTCCTGACAAGCTAAGTTGGATTATGACTTTGGATAACCTATATTTTTGTTATGTAAGAGCACCGACTTTGTATTTGCTCTTTACATTATTAATTCTATTTTGTATTGAGAGTTGACTATGTAATAATTAAAGAGAGCCGACTTGTTGATGAAAAAGATATATATATGAAGTCTTTTTGTAAAGCGAAGATATATATGATGTATGTGACTGCGTAAGGAAAGATATATATGCGAATGGCAGAATAGAGGATGACAAAGATCATTGCAGAGCCTTGACTGGAACTATCTAAGCATTGCAGATGCTTGTTTTGTTCATTACTAAGAACACTTTGTAACAAAAGTTTTTTGTTGTAAGAGCTGTAAGCTCAGTTGGCCCCTAACAGGGTGTTGTATACCTTTAACAAGGTTGTTATTCCTTTAACAAGGAAATGTACTATGTAATAATCAGCTCCTAACAGGGACACTATACTTTAGTGCATGCTTGTGGGTATCATCCCCACCGGGGTTTTCCCTTGGCCAGGGTTTCCTCGACAACAAATAATGGTGTTATGAGTTCTGTGTTATTTGTTTATGTTCTTTTCATTTCTGTAAGCATATGATTTATTTGGAATTGGTTTAAGTTTAATTTAAAGTGCTGTAATACTGATTCACCCCCCTCTTAGTATTACTCAATCCTAACAATTAATAGCATTGATATGTGTAATGAAGAACAATCAATTACTCCATGTGAATCTGATTTCTCTCACACACTTGCAAGCTAACAAAATTTGGAGAAACAATTGAAAGTTACTGAAGATAACATTGTTGCGATTTTAACGCATTTTGATGACATATATGGGGTAATTGAAAAGCACCTTTGGGAGGTACAACTAGATAAGGAACAAAAAGAACCCAATGAGAAATTTTCACACTTGTAGGTGATCGAGGAAGGGATGAAAACAATGAAATCAGATTATCTACATCTTTCAGATTGAGATCGTCTCCTTGATCTCGCAGGGATTTATTCAGAGGCATTGGGAAAGAAGGAAGAAGTAGACTGAAATATCCCAGACTTTGATAATGCTTCAAATTCAATGTAGATTTTGATTTTTGCTCATGTTTTGCGTCATCATAATGTAATATTGCAACATGCAAATATGTAGATTGAACATGTAATATAAACGATATATATTTTTTAAGGAAATTAATTTGATGAAATACAAAGAATCAAAGTTAGCCAATGGGTATCCTTGTGATATAGAAATGTATTGCTGTTTACAAAGACCTGTTGCTGTTACAAATCGGAAAATGCAGAATGTCACCATGTAACACATACCCGGAATGCCTTCATGCATAAGATAACAAACCCTCTGATGTTTTGCAAGATAGATCAACGAATCTCGATGAAAACTGATCAATGATGTGCAACTATGAATCCTGAGACAAATTCACCAAGTGGGCTGATCTGGGTTTTTGTCCAAAAAGCCAAAACCTCTAGGGTTTCTGTCCTAGGGTTTATTGAACCTGCAAGCTAAATCTCTCAAGCTCTCAAGGAAGAGTTTCTTTGAAAATAACAAGTCAAGAATGAATCCTCATATCACCTTTTCCTCCTTTTATAATGCTTTCCCTTTTTGAACGTAATACTTTATTTTATTTCTCCTTTAATTTACTTTTTCCCCCTCAAAAGTGACTTTACATTATAATGTCATTGACATTATTATAAAATATGTCCAGCTGGTAATTAATTAAATTTAAATAATGCCATAAGACTTAGGACTATTTAACATTTAATTAATTAATTTATTCCCTTAAATAAATCCAATTAGCCTACAGCTAATAATCTCCTCTAGGTGATCACTTGGACGAAAGGGGACATTACAATCCTCCCACCCCAAGATTGCTTGTCCTCAAGCAATCACATGTATCAAATTTGTGTTAAGCTCAAATGTTCCTATCAATACCTAGATCCCCAATTAATCTAGGACCTTGGTATGTCTTCCCATGTGTATCTCCTTCAAGCTTCCGCTTCTCCACTCTTATTTAAACATCTTTATGCCCAAAGCTGTGAAGCAACTCATCATGGTCCCAATAAAGTAGTACACAAAACATGCTAATGCCAGGATCCATATCATCTCGCTCTCACACCAACAATAAGTGGAGGAATAAATGTCTTTTATCATGCCACCAACGCCACATGTCCATCTAAATCTGATGAGCTCCCATGGATGTGAAAATTGATCATTACAAGTGCACAATCAATCATGTCAATCCACCGTATGTTGTTGGAAATCCCACTCAAAATGATGCAACAAGTACCTTCAATGACAAAGGACGATGGAATCTCATCATTGTACCAACCTCTAACAAAGAAAGATTGATCCCAATCTTTCTAAATCCTCCAAACAGATGCTGTCCTAAAGGACCAAACTGAAGTCCTTGTGATCAATAGTGTGAAAGAACCATCTATCACTATTGTGAGAACTCTAACCCATTGAACTATGGCTGAAAATTCCATGATCAGAAATGAAAAACAACCCTCTATCCTTGTGATGTTCTTGAGGGTAGAGTGTCCTTTTATGAATGCTGACCTATGAAGTGCTTCCTGCTATAAGTAACATGGATTTCTAACTGCCATAGTTGCCATTAATCCAGTCCATACCTTTACCTCCATGAGTGATATGTTTTCCCTTACCAATTGTCTCCAAGGTGTAGTATGCAAAACAAACCAAACTTTATCAAAATGCAAGATCTTCTTAGTAGACAACCTCTTAGACTCCATAGTCAGCTCTTTAATATAAAATGTTTCATATGGCCTCAACAATTGCTCTTTCATTGTAGGTGATGCTTGATTAGCCACATTGAAATGAAATATGTTCCATTCCACACAAATGGATATATCACTTGTGGCTGATCCATCAAGTGTGTAACTACTCTCATCATTGTTTTGAACCTTCAAAGGATTCTCTAAAAGATGAAACTCATGAACCTCATGATGCAAACTTAATGCCCAAACTGAATTTTCAGAATCATACCTCTTCTCTTGTTCACACACATCAACATGTTCTTGTTTGCTTACCTCAAGAAGATCTTCCTTTGTACAATCAACTTGTATACATTCTTCTCTTGGAAGAAATAATGATCTAATATATGATTCCCTTTGTTTCCTTGCATTGTCTAGCTGGTTGCATCGGTCCTTGACCTCTTGTAGGTGCTGTCTTGCTTGGGCAGCAAGTAACTTTGCCTTCGTAGCTCTTTGTAACCATCCATCATACATATCTTGTGCCCTTTTAACATCTTCCATGGTATGGTGTACAAAATTAGAACCTATGTGACTTGAATCCACAATATATACTTCATGTTTGACACCTTCAAGTTGAGTACCAAAATTGGAAAACTCAACAATACCATCATCTTCATGTGTAAGGCTTGCCAACTCATGATTTTACATAGGTAAGGGACTGTTATTCTGTAATAACCCCCTAGGGTATTTACTCCATATTTTACCGCAGAAATTTAAACAAATAACTTGCATGCAATTGATTTCAATTTTATTCAGCACATGTACAGGAAATTATAAAATATCAAAACTGCAATAAAGACTCTAAAATGAAATCTGCTGTAGGGCAACAACAAAATATCTAATCGTAGCCATAGAACTTACAGTTAGATTGGATAAATAGAAGTATGAATTTGAAGCACAAAGTGAGATACCTGAGTGATATTTCCAACAGACAATGGGTTTCCGTCCACTGCCTCCAAGTTCGAGGGTTTCCGTCCTCAAACCTACTGAAAGCCAAAGTCTCGTAGAATTCTCCTAGAGAAACCAAACTTAAAACCAAGCATCCCTAAGAATGGGCTCTTCTTCATTTTATAACTTTTTAGAGATTCCTCAATTGACATGTGAATGTGGGATAAATAACTTTAACCTCTAAAATATCATTTCCCACTTAAGTGAATAAAATGTTCTTTTAATAATAAAGTGACTTGTAATAAAATGTACTTTAATTTAATAGTCACTTTATTAATAAACTATTTAATCTTCAAGCATTTAAATAAATTATCAATCGAACTCGAAAAACCATGTGTAATAGCTTGTTGGAAAGGTCTCAGCGAGACGCTCCAAGTCCAATATTGAAATGCCAAAATCATAGAGCCTATTGCCGACATACTATAAATAGTAAGTATTTGGAAACCCTACTGAATCAACTCCGCTTGGCCTGAAGCTGGAATTGCCTAGGCCAAATCTCTCTCCGATCCCTGTAAAGTCTTGGTTAGCCCACAGGACCAAGGCAAAATGGGCTAATGACACATCATGAATTGATGGGCTAGAAAGGAGAAATTACAACCCTCCCTTCCCAGAGATTGCTTGTCCTCAAGCAATCAAAGTCTATATGCCAATCCCAAGACCCCATGTCAACCTCGAAAATATTGCTTCACCAATCCGCTGCGCCACTTTGAAGATAACAACACTATGCCTCGAGTTGTGAAGCAACTTGTCACGATCCCTAAGGAATAGAGCACTGATCATGTCAACACCCGGATCACAAACCAACCTATCCATCTGTCTGTAAGAATAGATATAGATATTAGGCCACTAGATGGAGTTGATGTACCTCAGTCCTACAATATGAATGATGTTGATGGTTTTACCATTCCCAAGCAATGCAAAGATGTCCTTCTCGTGTGCGATATCCAACAAATAGACATGTCTCCTCACACTCCCATAAAGTTGAATCGTAGATGTAAGCCAAGAAAAATTTGGATGCATCATAAAATCTAGACTGGGATCATCACTAATCCATGAGGGATCCAAGAATAAAAAGTCAACAAGTAACAAACACATCGCTGCCCTGTCAAAAGAAGCAGATGACATATCCCAAGGTGCAGGGAAAATACCCTCACGTAAAACTACAATCAACTCTTGAGTGGCTGATCCACTCATTGAATCATCACCAAGATCACTATCAATGTCAAGAGGACGATCCAATCCATTAAGGTTCACTATAAGAGGCAAACCTTCAACGATCCTAGGTGGTCCAACAGGCAAATCCATTGGTTCCAACTCAAAGTTACACATCATATTTGAATCTCGCATCTCACTTGAGTGATCAGATTCAAGAGGTGCTCCATCATCCAAATTGAAGAGTGGATTATCAAATGTCCAATCAACACTCAACGCACAAAGAGGGTTATCCATAATTTGAAAAGAATTCCCTTTTCTCAATTTAGGCCTACTGTCTTGTTGTCCTAATTCCGAAAATGCCAATTTAGGATACTGTTCCAAGTCCAAGACTTCCTGAATTTGGTCTAGCTCATCAATTGCTTGTTTGACTTCCGCTACCATTACTTTGTTTCCCTGCTCCCTTAATTGTTCATTGACAAAAAACTGATTTTTTGCTTCTAGGAGAGCTAATTGTGTATCCTCTAGTGTATCCTTAGTATATTTAAGCTTCGTGATGAGCTTATTGAATTCATCTTGCTTTCCTTTCAATGCATTAGCATAAACTCCAGCAACCTTTAAGATGTGATCTCTATCTGATAACAACTGCAAATAATTTGATTTCATCCTTTCAAAAGCTTCTTTGATTGTGTGCAATTGAGTACTAGTAACTCAACTTGCCACACCTTTTTGCCTCTCTTCAAATTGAGTTTTCAACATAAGATTTTCAATGTATTTGTGAAAATCATCTACCCTTGTCAATACTTGCACAATCATATCCTCTGTGATCAATAATCTATTCTTCAAATCTTGCAATGCTAAAGGCTTTAGTTCAAATTCATCTAGGAAACATGGGTTGTCACACATTAAGTTTTCTGATTTATTCTCAACTGTGGGAGCATTATCACCATCACTCTTAATTGCTTTGATAGCTAATGTCAGACACTCTTTATGAAGTAATAATGGAATAGCATTATGATCAGATATGGATTCATCAAAGGAGTTCTCTTCACTAGTTTTGTCAATGGTAATGTGCAAATTACCAATTAAGAGTTTAGTATGCCTCTCACCAATAACAACTGATTCTTCCATAATATCATCCTTAACTGGTTGGAAATCATCATCTTGTTTGTTTTCAGCATGCCCAAAATCAGGTGTATTTGTTTCGGCTTGCTCCTCGTGAATCAAGGCTCCATTTACATCTGAATCTTTGCCTTCATCGTTAGTTGGCTGCAATATGAATTTTCCTCATCAATTCCACAAATGTGATCACGTGTCCAAACCTTCTGACATGTGAAACAAATCTGCTCTTTCCTCATTCGGTTCTTACTTTTTTTGGGAGTCCCTACAACCTGTAAGCACATTGAGATTAATTCATTTTCAGTCATGTGTTCCTTGAACCTTTCAATTTTATGCTCAATCAATTTTTTGGAGAATTTATAAGCAATAGGTGATGCAACATGTTCCTTCCTCCAAATGACCAACAAATCTGATTGCTACTGCTTGCAGATATCAGCATCTTCATCTAGGATTAAGGACATAATGGTTTGCATGCAAGCTCTCACATTGTTTGGATGATGCTTCCTGACTTGAGTTAAGAAGCATTGAAACATTTGAAGAATCAAATCTTTACATTCAAGGTCAATCATAATGGCAAATGATCTAACTATTGACATAATTCTTATAATCTTAGCCCTCTTAACAAAGGTAGGGCCTTTGTCACCATCTAACCCCTGAAAGCTCTTCACAATCAGCTGCAAAATATTCTTCAGTCCATTATCATTGTAGGGTGCTATAGGAGCTGTTATTTGTGTAATCTCACTAAGACATGAAGCAACTGCAAGTCTAACATCTTCACAAGGATGTTCCATTAACTTGTGTTGGACTAAAGCAAGCATTGAGGTCTGCAAAGCCCAATTAAGAGGGCTCCAATTTGATTGATCAACTTTAGAAAGATATGAATCTAATTCTTCCAGCTTATCAAGTACACCATCGGAAAATTTTATGGACTCCAGTTATAATCCAATTATATAGAGCCAAATCCCTATTTCCTTTTCTTTCTGCAAGTCCCTTAGTTGCTCACCATTAAATGTGTCATTAAAATCTTTTGAGAAAAAAATACTTTTCTGATTTGCCATTGTCTTCATTTTGTTTACCGGACCCTTGTTCAGCAGATTCAGAGGCAGTAGCCAATGGTATGATAATCCGCCCTTAATATCACCTTCTTTTGGGAATTTTCACAGCGATATAGAACTGCTAATATCCTACACCTGTTTGTGCCCAGAAATTTTTCACTTCCCTCTGAGGTAACTTAACAAACAGTTTGCATTCCCTAATCCCCAATGATTGGTAATTATCAGTCATTATGCGCGCACCACTGTATTTCTAATTTGCTGGTTGTTTTTTTAGCTATGGAAAAAAAAATAAAAAAATTACAAAACATTTCCACTCGAAACAGAGATGAAAGAAAAAACATTCATCAACCATGTGGTTTCCACATTACACACCCTGAGCATTAAGTTTATAGAGACAGAAAAGTATATTTTTCCTTCGAATTCCCAGGACTGATTTGCTTAGCAAATCACTCGAATCAATTGTCGTAGAGTAGTTTAAAATTTAAACATTAACAAAGCACATACTTCAGACAATTAAAGGAGAGACATTCTGAATAATAAAGCTGACCTTAAATTTCTTTCCAGCACACAAAGATGTCTTTCATTGATTCAATAAACAAAAAACAACAAACTGCTCAATACATTGAATTTGTGCCTAAAATTGAAGCCTGCTCTGAGTCTCCTTCAGCTTGCCAATGATAGATCTTGGTAATTAATGGACATCTCTGTTTTTTTTTTTTTTTTTTTCTGTTCTGAATTGTTTCCTTCTTGGTATAATTTTGCAAGTTTTTATGATAAGTTACAAAGATGCTAAACAACCTTAGTTTTTTCAACAACGAAGCTATGAAAATTCAGAACAAATAGTTTCAGAACTGAGTCAAGCAAAGTAACCTGACCTTTATCCGTAACCAATCAAAAAATGGAGATTACAGAGATGATTGTTACTGAGTCAACCAATCTGCTTACTATCATATTTTTTACCATGCTTGCACTTCAGAACATAATTGGAAATATGTCGTTTTTCTTAGAAAGTTCAAGCCCGTGAAAATCAGGATGCTCAATGTATAGAAGAATACTGCTACAGATTAATATTATCAATTTTTTTATTTGAATTTGTTTAAAGTTCGAAGCCTAGCACAACCCCCCTGCCAAGATATTGGGACTTCATAGTAACAATCCTTTTGAAGGTTTCCAAAACGCCTAGCAAGTAATTCCACTGTGTTTTAAAAAAGACTACTTCTATGGCCGTGGGAATCAACACTTCAAGATTGTAATCTCCTGCCCAACCTTAATACAAACTCCGTATGTTTGCTCAAAATCACTCCTCCACAAATCTTTTTGGTTTAGTCTGAATTCTCTTCTCCAGACCACGAGCCAAAATAATAGCTAACTCCCGGATGGAGGAAAATTGCATGAAATGCTTACTTCGATAAAACATATATACGACAAGTAGTGGATCAACAGAGCTGGTACTTTTATATTTCAAATCATTTTTACTCATTCACACCCTGCACTTTCTATACACTCGCGTTCAAAACCAATGGTTCCTGAAGTTTCAGCAATACTTCACGACATTAACAACAGTGCATATCCAGATAACGTTGTAGTGTATTCCGCCCAGAAGATTTGGGCTTGCCAGTCTTGAATGCACTCGATATTTCTATTTAGCACACTGTGTCGTCTCTTAATTTGATGACACCCGCAAGAAACTCTGAAGTAATCTTTTAATTAGACCAAGAGATTATGTTGAGGCTTGATTGCGGATTTTGCCGCCTGCTGCTCACAGCCCACCCGATGCATATGGATTCTGACGTTTCGCTCATGTCATTTCAGTTCCTCAGGAAAAAACGACAGAGATTACTCGTTCCGGATGCACTAAAAATGAGTGCCAAGTCTATACAAGCTTCAGGAGAAATAATCGAATCCCAAACATTTGCTCTAGCCAAATATTAAACAACCTTTATAATAGTTCGGCTAATAAAGTTTGCCAAATAATCTACTCCACTATATTTCTCCCATTCATATAAGATATAATTATTTCTCTTAATGGGGCTCCGGTAATTATTGCCGTGGAAATTAGGAGCTATGACTATGGAAATTTATTTCCCAAACTGCGGTGCCGTAAAAATACAAAATAGATAATATATTATTCTGCCAATGACAGGAACAAAATATCCTATCACCAAAATCTTTAGTTCGGTGCAAATAATAATAAAACTTGACTTAATCTTCTCCTGTCGAGAATTAATGTCAGTGAAATGGCATAAACAATAAGAAACGGTTATATCCGCTAGTCTCCCATGAATTTATTATCATTTTTAGTGCCACGAAAAAATATAAGCTGCTCGATAATATTTCAATACATTGGAAAATTTTGAGCTCCCGATAATATGATCTTTGCCAATAATTCGAGTAGAGGAACTCACAATTATTTGCCAAACAAACTTAGGCAAATTTCAAACACCTAGAAATAATCAGAGTGCAATGTCCTTTAATTTATCAACTTATCATAGAAGCGTTCAGACAAACTTCTACCATTCACAAAATCTCATAGGCTGGCAGGAGAACCAACTCTGATACCGCTGTAATAACCCCCTAGGGTATTTACTCTAGATTTTACCACATAAATTTAAACGAATAACTTGCATACAATTGATTTCAATTTTATCCAGCACATTGTATAGAAATTTATAAAATATCAAAGCTGAAATAGAGACTTCGAAATGAAATCTTCAGTAGAGCAACAACAAAATATCCAATCGTAGCCACAAAACTTACAGTCAGATTGGATAATCAGAAGTATGAATTTGAAGCACAAAGTGAGACACCTTAGTGATATCTCCAATAGACAATGGGTTTCCGTCTACTGCCTCCAAGCTCAAGGGTTTCCGTCCTCAAACATGCTGAAAGCCGAAGCTTCCCATAATTCTCCAAGAGAAACCAAATATAAACCAAGCATCCCCAAGAATGGGCTCTTCACTTCATTTTATAACTACTTCTTAGAGATTCCTCAATTGACCTATGAATGTGAGATAAATAACTTTTCCCTTTAAAATATGATTTCCCACTTAAGTGAATAAAATGTTCTTTTAATAATAAAGTGTTATAATAAAATGTACTTTAATTTAATAGTCACTTTATTAATAAACTATTTAATCTTTAGGCATTAAAATAAACTATCAATTGGACTCGAAAAACCATTTGTGATAGCTCGTTGGAAAGGTCTCGGCAAGATGCTCCAAGTCCAATACTGAAATGCCAAAATCATTGAGCCCATTGCCGACTTACTACAAATAGTAAGTTTTTGGAAACCATGTTGAATCAACTCCGCTTGGCCTGAAATTGGAATTGCCAAGGCCAAATCTCTCTTTGATCCCTGTAAAGTCCTGGTTAGTCCATAGGACCAAGGAAAAATGGGCTAACGACACATCATGAATTGATGGGCTAGAAAGGGGACATTACATGTTCCAAATCAGGGAATTAGTCCTTTCTTCATGTGTTTGTGTGATGTCTTCATAGATATTAATCTCCTCTCCTTTCATGAGTGGATGGTCATCCACAAGTGTTGGTTCACTACCTACTGAAAATTCTGAATTGCCTCTGCATAGCTGATCAGTTTCTGCTGGTTTAGCAAACCCTGGGACAAACCTTTGAACAATATGTGATTCTTCTTTGCTTAAACCCTCATGTGGCTGAAGTAAACTTGTGGCTTCTTCAAATGAATTTCCAGCATTGGGAAGATCTATATGCTCATAATTAGTGACTTCAATGTGTTCATCGTTGTTATGCATCTTATTCATGTTTATAGCTTCTTCCAAAACCAATTTCTCTAACAATAAAAACATATCTGATTGGTATTTTTGAAATGCTTGAAAAAAGTCATTCATACCATTCACAAGTTTTTCCATATGTCGATCATCTCTTTGTGGACTTTCACTATTTTTTCTATCCCTTTCTTTAGTTGGTGAGGCAGGAAGGAAAGTAGGTAACAATCTCCCATTTTTAATTTTAGCCATTGATGTAACCTTTTTAACTGCTGTTGTAGATGTCTGTAATAAATATTGGATTTGTTTCCTCTGTTCTTAGCAATATACCTCTAAGTTCATTCACTATCATGCACGAGTCAAAATACTAACATGCAAAGTAAACCCCCATTCTGGAACTGATCTGAACTGCCATGCAATCAATTGTACCGCTTGAAAATGACATGCAAAAGAAACCCACCTTATTAAACTGATTTAAAATTAACATGCAACCATTTGGGTATCCACTAAACTGTCATGCAACACAAATCCACTAACCAAGACTGCTTAGAAATAACATTGGTAACCCTCTTCATAAACTGCTTCTAAACTGACATGCAATCATTTGGGTACTCACCAAATTGTCATGCAATAACATTCGACTCACATGCAACTGCAAAATCTGACATGCAACTGAAAAAGCTAACACGCAATTGAAAAAGTTGACATACAACTGAAAATTCTGACATGCAACCTCACAAGCTGGTAGAATTTGTGGCTCTGATACCACGTAAATATCCCAGACTTTGATAATGCTTCAAATCCAATTTAGATTTTGAGTTTTGCTCATGTTTTGCTTCATCATAATGTAACATTATAACATGCAAACATGCAGATTGAACATGCAAGATAAATGATATAGATTTTCCAAGGAAATTAATTTGATGAATTACAGAGAATCAAAGTTAGCCCATGGGTATGCTTGTGATATAGAAATGTATTGCTGTTTACAAACACTTGCTGCTGTTACAAATAAAAAAATGTAGAATGTCATCATGTAACACATACCCGAAATGCCTCCATACATAAGACAACAAACCCTCTGATGTTATGCAAGATAGATCAACGAATCTCGATGGAAACTTATCAATGATGTGCAACTATGAATTCTTGAGATGAATTCACCAAGTGGGCTGATCTGAGTTTTCGTCCAAAAAGCCAAAACCTCTAGGGTTTTTGTCCTAGGGTTTACTGAATCTGCAAGCTAAAGCTCTCAAGCTCTCAAGGAAAATTTTCTTTGAAAATAACAAGTCAAGAATGAATCCTCATATCACCTTTTCCTCCTTTTCTAATACTTTTCCGTTTCGAAAGTAATACTATATTTTATTTCTCTTTTAATTTACTTTTTTCCCCTCAAATTTGACTTTACATTATAATGTCATTGACATTATTATAAAACATGTCCAACTGCTAATTAATTAAATTTAAATAATCTCATAAGATTTAGGACTATTTAACGTTTAATTAATTAATTTATTCCCTTAAATAAATCCAATTAGCCTACAACTAATAATCTCCTCTAGGTGATCACTTGGATGAAAGGGGACATTACATAGGCACCCTTACCTCCGAGCTATTGAACATTCAAGACACCCTAGAGACCACCCTACTGGCACTATGTGAAGCAGAAAATCATGTAGATGAGCTTGGTCAAAAATTGATTTTGTCACATTCTTCAACTCAATCATAAAGTTCACTTTTTGTGGCATCATCAACTAAGATGCAACATTTAGATATAACAGATGCAGAGGACCAACATGTGACAAGAGTAGTTGAGGAACTTCAAGAAGATTCAGATTGCAACCATGAGATTGTTGCAGGTGAGCATACTACTTATATTAAATCAGCTGTGGAGGAGGAAACTTCATATCTCATTTGCAATAATGGTGGGAAAACACATCAAGAGTTTAAATTCTTGAAAGAGGAGGATGATTCACAGAGGCGAGCAACTTTTAGTTATGAGGAATTTTTTTTGACAAGGAATGCATTTGATTTCCAGTAAGTTACACCTCTTGGAGCAGCTCTTGAGAGAGAGCTCTCAAAGGAGGAAGTTGCACAAGCATTAGCTCGTTTTGATGTCGCAGATAAATTCATTGAATACCTCATCTGGATTGTTCATTTTGATGAGGGACGAAACGGGCCTAGGGATGGAGTCTCAACATCAAGCTTGCAAACACTTAGACATGCACTTGGAGTGATAAAATCAGATTACCTACAATTGCTTTAGGGTAGAGATCGTGCCATCAGATTTGCAAGGTGGCTATAAAGAGCATTTGCAAGGAGAGAGATACAAGAGGTTACTTCAAGGGCTGTAAAGATTGAATAAGTTAATGATGGAGTATGTGATGCTAGGAACAATGAAATAACTTAGGGCAGCTGTGGTTGCGTTATCACTGAGGATGTGCATGATGATGACACAAGGGCAGAGCGGGATGAGTATGATTCATCGTAGGCAGATTGTGCATAATAATGCATTTCACCATAATTACATTGTGAGATATGGACATTCTTTTCATTCAACCGACCTACTGATGACTTGGTGCTCTGAATGTCACATAAGACGGGTGGATGATTGGTATGAGGTGCTTTTTCTTTTGGCAAAAGGAACCAAATCCTGTAGGCCTTCCTGTTTTCTCCTCCAGTATGGTCACCAATTTGAGATATAAGTTAGAGAGATAGTGTTGGGGCAGTTGGACATTTCATTTTAATTAGTTTGGGGCAACAAGATATTACAGATAGTACGAAAGGTGGATGACCTTTTTACTTGTGGGATCCAGGTGCAGCATTCCCCACGGGTAGATGTGTTTCAGGGAGTTGGTAGTAGTTTGAGGATGGTCCTTTTGGTGGACTTATGCAGGTGTATTCATCTGACCACTCTTGGGATGTATTTCGATACTCAAACTCGGGGTCCATGAATTCTCATGATTAATGGTGTATGTACCAGGGTGTTGCAGGATGAAAGTATGGTTGAAATTATTAATATCAGAGTGGTGCAAGAGATTGTCAGAATAGTATTTCTGAGACTGATTTGGGATCTTGAGGGTGTACAATGAATCATTGCTTGCGAACAAGCAATGCTAGGAAGGGAGGACTATAATGTCCCTGTTTTCGGGTCCTCTAGTAGTGCAGTTGGTGCAGATATTCTAAGTTATGTTAGCATGATTCAAGGGGTGTTTTGATATTGCCAATGAGCTTGGATGGTTTAGAGGAGTTAAATGATGCTTTAAAATGTTATTTTTGACTTTTGGTCTAGGATCCAAGATTCTTGGAGGGAGCGTCTATTTTTGGTAAGTCACCCAATCGGGCTCGTTTATCATCTTTTATCATTGGGATCACTTATGTGCTATCAAATTTCGATTCCACTGCTTTTTGGTCATTTAGCAATTTTCTTACCAAGATGTCCAGTCCACATACTTTCCTCGAATTTTCCTTGAACACATGTTTTTATTTCCCCATTGGTGCTTGGGCACACATTCATTGTAATATCCCACTTATTCAGCCATTTTTTTTTGTTTTGTTTCATTCACGTGCTCTTTTTTTGTCTAATTTCTCTTCTGCTGCCATTTTTGGCTAGTGATGCAGCTCCATGTTTTCTAATCTTCTTAAATAGCTTAGCAAGCAGCACACAACTGTCACTTCAATAGGAAAAGCCCCTGCCTCCACCAAGACAATCTCATATGGAATATAATATTTAATCTTAAGGCTATTTGTGATTAAATGTTTTTGCAGTCTCCCTATTTGTCTCCACTTACTTGCCGAAGTGTTGCTGCCCCATACATCACAACCATAAGGTACAACTGGAACCACTAGAAGCCCAAAAAGAGTTTTCTTAGTTTTCCAATCCCACAACTTTGCACTTCTACATCTATTTTGTAGTGAGTATAATGTTTTTCATCGTCCTTGTAACCTTTTTGCTCTGCATGTTTCCCAATTGAGTTTATTGTGAAAATCAAGACCCAAGTATTTATATTCATTGACCACTTGTAAAGGCTGTCTTCAAAGATAAATTCTCTATGAACCTTCTTTCTTTTCAAGATAAAAATCATGATCTTAGTTTTGCTGGTGTTCACTTGTATCCCCACCTCATGGCAAAATAATTCAAGAGCTTTCAAGTGTTCCTTCAAATCATGTGTTGTTTTTGCCATTAAAATAAGGTCATCTGCATATAGGAGCAGCTTTATTACATAGCTAGTCAAATGGACCCCACCACCACCAAACTTGTCTAGCCATTCCTCAGCTTGTCCCCGCCCCCTGTTCTAGGTCCGTGAATCCTAAGATGTTTTTTCACCAGCAGCAGTCTTTATCTTCCAGGACTATTCTTAGACGACCCAGAGCTCTGTCTAGCCTTGTGGTTTATCCATTAGTGTTGAAGTTCTTCGTGGTTGCTTAGGATTCTTAGTGGGGCTTTGAGGGGTTCCCCATACCCCTCCTTGTTTTGTTTCTTTCTTTAGAAACCGTTTGGTATCCTTGCTTTGGGCTGGCCCCCTTTGTTGTACTCAACAATCCCTTTCACCTTTTGTGGTCTTTTGTTGGACATTAATAAATTTATCTTATCTTATCTTATCTAATTTGCCAATGTACATCCGAAATAAAGTAGGGGATATAGGACAACCTTGTTTGACCCCAATATCACTTCCAAAGCATTTTGATAAGCCTTGTTTGGTTTTAATTTTGGCCCAGACTTGGTCATATAACCTATGAACAACAACCCTATAATGTTTCGGAATTTTCAAATTTTCCATTCTACTCCACAATTTGCTTTTCAGCACCGTGTGAAAAGCTTTCTTGAAGTCAACAAAGCAACAAAAGACCTCTCCTTGTGTATTTCAAACCTTCTCAATCAAGCGCCTGAGTGTGATGCAATGATCGATTGTAGAATGCTTTGACTTAAAGCCCGCTTGCCCTTCGGCCCTTTTTCCCTCCTTTTTAGCCCAAGTGCTGATTCGCTTCTCTATCATGCTCCCAAAAAGTTTACCAAAGAGAGGATTGATCGTTATTGAACGGTAATTTGAAGGGTTATTGATGTCGTCACTTTTGTGCAAGGCGATGACAACACTAGTAGTCCAATTTGTTGGAAACCCATTCCGAATGACCCCATTGAATATTCTTTTGCTGTGAGGTGTGAGGTCTTCCAAGCCCCATTTTAAGTATTCTTCTTGTAAACCATCTATGTCACAAGCCTTTCCCACTGCCAATTTTATAATTCCTTCTTTAATGTGTTTTGAAGAGAAAAGTTTCTCTCTTGAAGTGATTACTAGGGGGGTGTCTTTATCTTGTCCCCTCTCATATAGCTGTTTTGTGTACTCTATCAATTGAGGATCCGTGATATTATTCTCTTTATTTGTGTCTTTTTGTTGTAATTCCTTCCAAAAGCCTCTCGGGTTGAGCCTCCCAAGTGAAATCAGTTCTTTCCTTCTAGCTTGCATATACTCCTCTTTTTTCAGTCTTACAAGCTTTGTGCATTCTTTATTATTCCCCCATATTTTGACTATTTTCTTTATTGTCTTCCATTCTTCATCATACCATGGATTCACTGGGAAGCTGTTTTTGTTGCTTTTTCTAGGCTTAGATCTTTTGCATGTGCTAAGGGCCTTTAGAACTATTGAGGTCAGCTTGGTGCTGTCTTTTGTTTTCTTGTTTGAAAAGACGACCTTATTGGCTCCCACTTCGTGCAGACTCTTACCACTGAAACTACACACTCGTTCAGCTTGCACGCCTCTGGTAAAAGAAATGATGAAACTCCAGTTGTTTGATAAGGCCTTCACCCCATGAATGTCCTTATAAATAGCTCTTGGAATCATCTAAAACATCCATTAGGCTGACTGGAGAATAAGTGTCTTATTTTTTTATCTTCACTTTATTTTATAGTTAAATTAATCAATTAAAGTAATCTATATGAAATTAAAATTAATTGTAATGTCCCTTTCCGCCTAAGCACACCAACAATTAATTTCGCTAGCCTATTTTATTCCCATAGGCTAAGGCGAATGTATTGGAGGGAATAAAATAATAACTAATTATGGATGGGTTTTAAATTGTAAGCTTATACATCATTCCTAATTAATTATTATCAATATTGACCCACTTAAGTGATGACTTGGGCAATTTAAATATTTTAAATCCAAGTAAAATTTTGGTGACAAGGGTCGATTGTCTAATGAGGCGTCATATAGAAGGGGACCAATTTAATTTTTGTAAAGGCCTAATACAAGTTTAAGTTGAAATATTTACTATGGTGGGGCACCTAAATCACATGTTTTATATTATTGGTCGATTTGTAGAGGGGGCGAAATATCTATTTGAAGCAACCATGAGAAAGATTAGAAAATATTAAAATGAAATTGTATGTGCCGATAGAAAGAGGAAGCTCGTAAAAAGGGAAATATCGGCTTGGCCATTCATTCACGCCGGGTTTTCTTTTCGATATTTTCTCCAGCAAAGCGTTTGGGCTCCCAAACCCTAGGACGACCCTCCTAGAGGGTTTTCCTGGCCTGGATGTAGCCCTGGGCCAGTTTATCAAGCATCTGCCGCCATTTTTCTGGATGAAACAAGCACTTCCAGCTGACAGGTTCAAGTTTTTACTAGTAATTGTTGGCAGCGTTTAACATTGCAAGAGTTTAAGCCACTGAAGGTGTTTGGTGTCTCCATGAGCAGCTGTAGCTTCAATGGACAACGTATTTCTAGCATGAAGGTACCCTCATGTCACTATTTTTCAGTTCGACCTCATGTAGATTTTGATTGGTCTTAAAAAATGCCTGAATTTTGAGGAATCGCTTTATAACAGGTCGCACCAGTGCTGTAGGTTGCATACGGGCTTGGTAAGAGTCAAAGTGTTCTTGTCTGAAATTGAATTTGCATCTGTACAAGGCATGTATGTGCTAGATTGTTACAAAGAAGAGATTTCAAACTATTGTTGACTGAAATCATCAGCGAGTGGGCTGCTTGTTCAGTTCATGAAAAATTTCATTTCCAATGATATTTTATATGGACAGAGAAATATAGTCAATACTCTTATGTTTGTTAATTGCTTACTAGTCTTGTCCATTTCGCATACCATGTAATCTGCTGGTTCTCATGAAAACTGAAAATAGCCACAGCAGTGACCTACCTTAAAATTTTATTTCTTTTTAAGATTTAAGCTTGCAAACATTCAAACAAATACAAATTTCCATAATTAGAGATCAACATACAAATCATTTATCTTAGAAATCAACATACAGTGACTTTGCATGACAAGTGTTTGACAAAATGTCAATACACTAAACAAAAGAATGACAGAATTTAGCCGGAATATTACATTAATTTTGGACAACTCTATTAATTAATTTAAGTAAGTCACTTTATAAATATTTGGGGACATTATAATTTGTTGATTCTTGAATTCTACTGCATAGCTCTTATCTTCCATAACCAAAATCAAAAGCATCTTAAGAGTGGGAACAAAGAAAAGGTCATCAAACTCCGAGTTACCTAACTGTTGTAGAAATTGAATTGTATTAATTCCTACTATTGGACACTTGGCATCGTTACCAAGTTCAACTTTAAGTTCAAAGATTCTCTCTTAAATTGTTAAATGCTTTCGGCTTGATGTCACATGTCTAGATGCCCCATTGTCCATATACCAAGCATCCTTTGGAGTCATGTTGGTAGAAAGACAAGATACTAATGAGAACTCAAACATGGCAGCAAATTCATTCATCTGAATTTCTACAGAGGCTACTACTTACGATTGTTGCTACTTCTTTGTCTTTCTTCTTGTCTGACTTTGGATATTGTGATGTATAATGACCAAACTTATGATGAATATAGCACTTGATTTACTCAAGTCCTTCCCTGGTTGTAAGGATGGATCCTCATCCTTTCACTTAACCTTGTTCCCTTTTCCTTTATTTCCCTTCATTTATTGAAAGGCAACTCAATTATTTTCATCACCCTTCTTAACCTTGCTGTTCCCTTTTGCTTTACTTCCCTTCATTTATTAAAAGGCAACTCAATTATTGTCACCACCCTTCTTGTTGGCTTTTGACTCCATTCAAGTTTCTTCCTGGATAGAGTCATCCCACAGTCTTTTAGAGGAAGTAAGATTCTCTTGGGCACAAATGCCTTGAACAAATGCTTCTCATGAAGATTAAAGACCATTCAAAGCCAAGTTTTCTAGCTCTGGATTTTTAACCTTTTCCTCAACTGCTACATGTCGGTCAAGAAATCTAATTTAGGAATCTCTATGGATCTGAGGATTTTTCACAATATCATTTTCTTGTTTATGTTTTCACTCTGGTAAAGGTTAAGTAGAGCATCAAAAAAGTCCTTGGCTGTTTTCTTTTCTGCTAAATGAGGAACTAAATGATCTTTTACTGCATCCATGATCATGCACTTGGCTTTTGCCTCTTTCTTCATGTGAGCTGCCTTTTACTGTTCATTAATGGGCATAGGCATCACATCCTTAACAATTTTCCAAAAATCATTTTCCTCCAACAACAAAGTTATTTTGACTTTCCAATGCAAGAAATTTGACGGACCATCCAATCTTATGATGAAATCTGAGGCTAGCTGATGCCATTAAAAGTATCACTGGATTCCTCTTACAAACTGTTAGGAGTTAATCTTTCTTCCAATTTTCAAAATCAAAAGAGGCAAGTGAGAGACTAGTGATTCTACTAGCACAGAAGCAGTTGTGTATTCAGAGCTCAGTTTGTGTCAAACTATATATGTATAGATAACTACACTTAGAAGATACAAAAAAATTATATTCAGAAATGAATGCAAAAGAAACTATTAGAAAACGAAATGTCCTCACTCTCTATCTCTGTGATGTACACAGTCTCCAACATTCTCATGCTTGAATGAAATTAAAGAGCTCCAGAAAGATATATGTGAATGGGGAACTTCCAAAAATCAAAAGAGAATTTTTGCTAGCAAAGAAGCAGTAAACTGTCTGTAGTACTAAGTTTGTGTCTGATTACATTGAGCTGATGATCTCTCTTCAATAAATTCTTTAGCTGAAAAAATAGGCGGACACACTTTTAGGTAATTTAGATTTCATCTTCATTATAATAAGCTGTCGCAATTTTAGGTAACTTACTTTTCATTTATGATTTTTATTATGTAGTTTTGAGCACATTCTCACTGAATTCTTCATTGTGTTTGTAGTTCATGAATAATTTCGATAAAGCAATGAATGAATTGGATGAAAATTTTCATTTTCTAGCTTCACCAAAACAAATTGTTAGCAGTGCAAATGAGCAAGATAAGGCAAGTAACTTTTTTCTTTTTTGTTCCTCATTCTTTGTTTATAAAGTACAATGCATATTTTAGTAAACCATGTCTTTTTCAGTTCTCTATTCACTCCTAAAAAGTAATTTTGCAAGTTTGAAGCTGTTATATGCTCTAGTACTTTTGCCAGGATTTCTGCATATTCAGCTAAACCTTTGGTGTGTTTTGCCAATTTGTGTTTTGACTGTAACGATAAAAATTGGATAAATTAGCACTGTGCGAGTTTGCATAAAGCTTAAAACTTGTTTTTTGGACCAAAACATGATAAATTTGACCTAATTTTCCAAGGAGGTTTATCGCATTGAAAGAAAGATCTTAGTAACTGCACAAATATCAAGCTCTCTGCATGACCAACAATCTTAAATATGCTCAAAAGTGCAAGGAAAATATAAAAGAGTTGCACATGCAGGTATATTTGTCTATAAAACAAATAAGTTATCATCATATTTTTTGCAAGGAGAAACAAGAACCTTTTGTATTGATTCCGTCTATTCTTGAGTAGCCTAGAGTTTTCATATTCTATATTTTAGTGCAGTTTTGTTCAAACCTTTTCTAACTTCATTTGTAATGTTTTCTATTTCTTTAATAATTATTCCTCATATATTTTGGTAAGTGTAGTTCGTTGACAATAAACGTCAATTTTTTCTAGGAGCCACTGTCAATGAAACAATTGATAGAGAAATCATGTGTTGTGAGCACAAGTGACAAACCAATTGTCATGTGTGCTTAGAGTAGACTGATGGTGCATCAAGGTGATCTTATTGAGTCCACCTTTAAAATCATCCTATATGCTATCATCACTATAAGCCTCAATGGGAATGTTCATTTCCTCATTAGGAGATTATACAATTAAACCCTCTTGAATTAAAACCAGTTACCATGAGGAGAAGGGAAAGTTTTTTTTTCTCTTTTGAAGACTGTTGCTGGGACTGACAAGTCCATGTTCAGGGACTTGAACAAAGGAAGGACAAACCACTTGAGTTGGGAAGGAAGTTTGTCTTCTCCCAGTTGTGTTTGGTTAATGCAACATCAAGTGTCATAAGGGTAGTATATTGCAACTCTTGAAACAAGTGTTATTGTAATCTACTTTTGAACATAAGAATGACAGCAATATTTGTCATTTGATTCAATATTCATTGCTGGTTGAATGGGTAGATTTAATCTTGCACAAATATGTGGCTTCCTTGATGAAAATGAAGTTATTCATATGCATATCGTGGTCACAGTTAGAGGGATAGAAAGTTCCGATGAGCACTGACAAGTTGATCCAAGATTTTGATAGGGTTTTGAAAATCACTGAACTTCAGCTCACTCTTGGGCGATGGAACAAGTGGAGACCACTCTTGCTAGTTGAGAATTTTTTTTATCCCGACTGGTGATGATGTTGTGGGTTGAATCCAACGATAGACAATTTTCACTTCACAATAGTAGAAATCAGCAAAAATAAAATATTTGTTACAAAATAATACAAATTTTGATGCTAGATTCTGATTTTGCTAGGAAAATTAAAAGTGCTTGAAAGTGCAAAAATGGGAATTGGACAGAAAGTCTTAGAGAAACTTAAAAATAACTTGAACGTGAATCACAATTACTAGAAATGGAGATCACCACCATGTTGGTGTCAAAAAAATAGATAGAATAAAAATATTCATTTTATATAGAATCTGAATGATTGAGGAGGCAATTCAAGTTTAGCTCTAGAATTAGAACACACACACACACATATATATATCTGTGTGTGTGTGTGGCCTAGGCTTGTTCAAGTAGTTAGTGATATGACATGATGACGTTAGTAGGGCAATATGGAATTTGTTGACATGACACAATAAACTCATTCTTGTGTGGCCTTGAGTTATTTGATTAGGTGGACTAGTGACATCATATGGGCCAATTTCAAATAGGAATATCCATTCAAAATATTTTGGGTCACATAGGAAAATGTGGGCGGGTTGTGGAATGTTGACCAAGGATTGTTTGGCTGGGGTTGTTGCCAATGGCTGCCAAGAAGGTTGGATAGTCGTTGATATTTGTAGGCACCAATCAACAACGAAAAAATGGAAAGCAATAACATTTTCGTGATCAATGATATATTGGTGAGTAGATGGTATTGCATCAACAAGTGTTGATCATTGGTAGTTGCACAAAAATGACAGAGAATTGAATGTGCCCGAGGTTCTTTGGATTAAATTTGTTGCTCAACACTTAGCTATGGTCTAGAGTTGGGTTCAATACACCAAACCATATGCATATGTGCAGAACTACATTGGGACTACACATACCTGCAATTGATTTTTAAAAATTTTCCAATATTTTTTTGATCTTTGTGTAAAGTTGACTTCATTGTGAATTTTTCATCATGGTCAACACCCTAGTGTGGTTATAAACAGTGCTCTACTGCCCTGATAATCCCATCCATGGAACATTTAGGGACTTAGGGATGGCTTGGAAACGTTCCCCTTGTCCTCGATTAGTGCCAAAAACTCCGGATGTCCTTAAAACATGTGTCTGAAATGGTGGGGGACGATTAGTCATCCCCTATTTGCCCAGCAATGTTTTGAGTTAAATTTGTTTTTATAAAGACACGTTTGAAAAATGAGGAAAGGATGGGCAGACTCACAAAGTGCCCCTTACCCACCCCTTTAAAAAAACCTAATCCTATTTCACCTATCAAAACAACAAAAAATAAAAAATACTCAATCATTTTAACATTGTAAACTTGTATTGAAGGGCAGCAAGAGAAGAGCAGCGGTTGAAAGAGGAGACAACAATGGTTGAAAGAGGAGACTAGGGCATCAAATCCACTCCATAGAGGTATGTTCTTCATTTTACATATTTTTTGCATTTTTTCAAGTATTTTTCAATTTTTTTTTAACCACATTCGAAGGGCATTGGGAGTCTATTTCTTCTTTTATTTGGACTTGAAGCTCTCTTTTTTTCAATTCCTAACCAAAAAAATCGTGACCAGTAGTGAAAGTACTAATATTAATAGTGAGGAAGTTGAGGTTCAGTGCTATGGGCCTTTTGGGCTCTTTAATGATTTTTGTCTATTATGGGTTATGTTATCAACTTATTTGCACAAGGGGACAATTGTGATTATTGTGTCAAGGCCTTGATGGGAATGATATGAGTAAAGAACAAGTAATGATCCTTCTTGAATGTGTAAATCAATAGCTTCTTAAATGCATATGTAATTTGCCCTTTTGTATCTAACTTGGAAAGTTGTGACAATTACCTTAACTTCTGCTTACTCTAGCAAATTCTTGCAATTAACCAAGTAATGGAAGTTATAGAAGTAATCAACTGCTATTTCTGATATGAAAGTATAAATGTATGCAAGATGATATAGATTGGATAGCAATATCTTATATACAAATATATAATATGCTATGAATGAGATTACTTTATCACTTAATAGTGATAAATAGACGATGCTATGTCTGATATAAACAATATGTCTATGCAATCCATTTATATTGCTTTGAGCAATGGTTTTCTATAGCTGAAATGTAAATTTAATTATCCTAATATATTGATATTGCTAGAAGCAATATGTTGCTGTTTCAGATCACTACTTGAATGCTTGCAGCTTCAAATGATGTCACTATTTCTGTTTTTTGTCTTCTATTCCTGCGCTCAAGGTGTTGTCTCTGATCTGCAAGATATTACTTGCAACTGGTTTGCCAATGGCAATTGCTCTTACTGGCAGATCCAATAAAGATTGAATAAATATAAATAAATATCCAATGATGATTGAATCAGAGGGATTGACTCCCTTCTTATACTTTGCTTGTTGAAGTGATGCCACTTGAAGGACACATCCTTGTCTCTTCACTAAAACCCTTCTCTTCACTCACACCCTTCCATAACTCTAACCGATCAGTCTCGTTTCTCCTTAACTGATGTCTTATTCTATTATGATAGTGATCGGTATCTGTAAATCATGCCTAATATTTGATTTAGAATTATAATAATAATATCGATTATGGTTGTTACCAACCAACGGTTAGTTAAATCGATATTATGGTTGACCATATAACTAAGAGATGTTATGCTGTTAATATTGATGAGTAATCAATTGATAATACAAGTTACGATCCTCCAATTAACATTGATCTTCTCCCTTAATCGATGCTTGCTAGATTGACTTAGTCAATCTACTTGTAATGATATTCGGTTTGCATATTACATCGTCCTTGATAAAGAGAATCTCTTCCCGTCATCGATATTGTTCATAATTGATATTAACATTATTGCTGTTCATTATCATTAATTGATGCTTCCTAGATTACATTGATATCATTGATTCCTTTTACTCTATATGCCTTAATCGATCACCAATCAGTCTCATATAATGCTGATGTCTCAGAGATAATCGTTACATCATCGTTGGCAATTAATACTTGATTATCAGTCTTCTCTGGTCGATACTGAGATATGGCAGATCAGATGATGGTAATGTTGTCATCGAATATTGACTTCTTTCTTAAACACGATCATTGTTCTTATATCGATCACAACTCTATTATGGTCACCTATAATGATCATTGTGGTTGTCATAATGCTGATCAATCATCATCTACATTATTTTTCTGTCGACTCTTCTGTTCAATTATATCCAATCTTCAAGCTTACTTAATCTTTTGATCTTGATTTGAACATTAAGGGATCAAAGTCGATAACCTTGATGTTGACTGCTTGCAATAACAAGACTTTATCTGTGTCTCCTTGTGATCTTGATCATTAGTCAATGCTTCATCAAAATGCAGATGTCATCTTCTTTCATGCCTGCCATGTTTGATTGATCCATATTAAGTATGCTTGCCGCTCTTATACTTGCCTTCATGGTTTTTTGCAAATGTTGATTGACCTATACAGTAGTGATTTATAGAATTTATGCTGATATTTCAAAGGTAATCATCTCTTCATGTGACATTCATTGTCTTCAGTGTCTTCTTAATATTTATTTGTCTTATCAGTGGAGATACTCTCCATACTTAGTGTTCTTATTGTCTTTCTTGGGGAGGTGACCAGCATCTCAAAACCCTTACTATTCCTAGCGTGATTTGGAAATCGTCTTATTTACAAGACTTCATGGTTTCCTCATATCTTATTCTCTTATTAATGTATAATCAGAACTACTTATAACTGATTCTACTAACTCCTATTTGTTATTGGTGTCCAAGGACTGCCACTCCTTGTCCACAAAGTATATGGATGCTTTAGTATCAGTGGTTCAAGAATGGGGACATTACAAACTCCCCTCCTTGGAAATGCTTGCCCACAAGCATTCTTATTTTTCTCCCTCCTTGATCAACCTGGTAGTTGAAGCACCATCTAGTACTTCCATCTTCCTTTATGACTTTTGAATGGAAAGGAGCAGACGTGGACCTTTTGTATAACTTGCTGAATATGCCACTGAATATTCCCTGGATGCCTTCTTTGAACCTTTTGGATGTTTGATTGATGTTGTTAAGTTTTAGGATCACTGCAAATGTAATAGCACTCGTTTTATGTGTTTTCCAAATGCAACAATCTCTCTTTCATTTATATTGGGAATGAGGCTAGGAGAGACATGTCCATTCATGGGACATGTCTATTCATTATTATTTATAAGAAAGGACATGCCTCTTCCCATTAATTATAATTTAATCAATCTTATAATGTTTCATCAATCAATTATTAATTAAGAATAATATAATAATTTAATTTTAAATATTAAATTTCATATGATTAATAATAATATAACATATATAATGTATTATTATTAATCAACCTATATTATATGTATTCTAATGATCATACGACTGAAGCTACAAACATTAACACTCCCTCTTAGCTAGGGAGGATGATCAAACATAATGTGTAGTGGTCTCCTGTGTCAACACTTATGACCCTCACCATAGCTATACAAAACATCAACACTCCCTCTTAGCTAGGGAGGATAAATCAATCCAATGTCAACACTTATATGACACTTGACAACATCAATCATATGATGTAAGCAATAAAAGCATCATCCTCATGATGTAACGAATAGAAACATAGTCTCAAGATGTGGATTGCCTCCATCGACGATTCTATCCACAAGCTCTCAGGTGGATTGCCTCCATCGACGATTCTATCCACAAACTCACGAGCTTTAGAGTGGATTGTCTCTATCGGCAATTCTATCCACAAGCTCTTGTGTGGATTGCCTCCATCGGCGATTCTATCCACAAACTCAGAAGCTTTAGAGTGGATTGCCTCCATCGATGATTTTATCCACAAGCTCTTGTGTGGATTGCCTCCATCGGCGATTCTATCCTCAAACTCACGAGCTTTAGAGTGGATTGCCTCCATCGACGATTCTCCACAAGCTTCTCAAGCTTTAATGTGGATTGCCTCAATTGGTGATTCTATCCACAAGTTCTATCTATTATGATCTGTTTCAGCCATCACAAGATGTCTATCACAATAGAAGGTCAAGTAATTGTAAGATCGTCACCTTCTAATAACTTTTACAAATACAAGTGATAATCATTTGGAAGTCGTCACTTCCTCATGATTTACACAAGGCCCAAACGACATTCACGATTCCTAGTCCTCTGCCTGTTATAGTTTCTTGATCACTGGAGAATCCATCTCGATATGGTCTACTCCCTTTGAATCAATATAGCTGAGATTATCAAAAGTTGATTGAACCATATCCTCTATCTGCTCCCTTTGAAGCTCAAGTCCTTGTATCAACCTCTTGTCCTCTTTTGAAATGTCAGACTTCCTCTGAAAACAATTTCTTGTGCTCTGTCCTGAAGGTATGTCAGAGAGAGATTACAAATAGCTTATAAACTAAACTATCTCATACAGAAATACCAAAGATAGAAGCATACAAGATTTTACTAGCCAATATTATAGCATAAATTTCAAACTCAATAATTCTTGTTCATTAATAAAACATGGAATACTTATCTTAAGTTTCAAATATTTCCTTTTGTAAGGTGAGCCCATATAGGAAATATCAACTCATCAAAATTTGAAGTTGTTTGCGGCGGTCACGCTGCAAGAGATCATAATGTTGTTCGTGCTAGCCATGTCGACGACCTTCATGCAGAGCGACAACCTAGAGTGGATGATCACCATTTTCTCTCTCCACTAAGGATGGTTCAAATGGAAATGTAACATTGATTATTATTCCCCCCACAATGTACAATTCCCACTCTTATATTGTTGAACAATACTCATGTCTTTTTGTGAAATGACTTGATTGCTCCAAGACAGGTGACACTCTATAATTAATTCTTTCTTTCTAGAAAGAGAGACACTTCCTTGAATACATTCTTCTTTGTTAATGCTTGACCACGATCATAACAAATTAATATCTCTTCAATGAAAGCCGTTTTCAGGAATTTCACATAGACCTGTACACAGTCTGTCATACCTTTTTAACCCCACATTTTCTTTCCAATTGCTCTGGTGAGATTCTTCAAAATTTGTTTTTCACCAACATATCCAAAATTTAGAAAAATCCAACAGTGGATTTGTGAGATATGGTCCCTGTACTGAGACTGTATTTTCTTAGACAGTCATACATTCACCATCAACAAACTACTCTTACATTTGTAGTCTGGCTCTGATACCATGTTAAGTTTTAGGATCACTGCAAATGTAATAGCACTCTATGTTTTATGTATTTTCCAAATGCTACAATCTCTCTTTCATTTATATTGGGAATGAGGCTAGGAGAGACATGTCCCTTCATGGGACATGTCTATTCATTATTATTTATAAGAAAGGACATGCCTCTTCCCATTAATTATAATTTAATAAATCTTATAATGCTTCATCAATCAATTATAATTACGAATAATATAATAATTTAATATTAATTTATTGTGGTCATCTTCTTCCATCGTTCTACAACAATTGCTTGCAATTGTTTGAAGGTCTTCTCGGGATCTTGCTCTTTTTCATTTACAGTTTGTGTCATCTTGTCAAGCATTGAGTCTATATGCCATCATACACCTCTCCAAGGCAAGGCCTATCCATGTCAGTGTAGCGAACCATGCTCATAACGGGCTCGGTGAACTTAAGGGGATACTCCACATGTTCCCACCACGGGTCATCCAATATCCTTTTCTTAACTTTTGTTGCCCTCTTAGTGTTGCTTTGCCTCCATATATACCAATTATTGCTGATCACCATATTGCAAAGTGCCACTTTCACTTGCACAAGTCGTCTCGAGACGATTAAGTTTGATGCAAAACGGGTCTCAGAAACCTGTAAGAGAAATTAGAGCAAAAAAAATACAACTATTAGAGACATATGTTACAAAAGAATACACATTACACAATCAAATTATGAAAATCAGATTTTGTAAAATACTAATTTTATTTTTTTAAATCAAATTACTACTTCAAGTTCATGTTCACTTACCTTCAATAGCTCCAAATGTGAAAATAATTTGAAAATTCCTTGAGTCATGTGGTGGTTTGTGACGAACATCTGGATGTCCTCAACCTCTTCATACACCTCTTTGTTCCACCCAATTTTCTTCCCAATCTTTTGTAGCATAAGATTGAGTGAGTGGACCGCACAAGGTGTTCAAAAGATATGCTGATATCGCTCTTCAACCAACAAACCAACAGCTCTACAATTCTTTGTGTTGTCTGTTATGACTTGGACAAAGTTTCTAGGTCCCACTTGATCAATGACAGAGATGAGAATATCAGGAATAAATGACCCATCTTTTACTTGCCCCCTCAAAATCCACGGATTTCAAAAACCTTTCTCCTTTAGGAGACACCGCTATGACTTTGATTAGGAGACAATTTCTTGCATCTTTCCACCCATTTGAAACAATCGATACCCCCGTACCAATCCATGAATCGCTTACGGGCTACAATGCATCCTCAACCTCCTTGACCTCTCTATCCAACAAGGTGGTTTGTACTCTCTCATAATTGGGGTACTTATACTCTCTTGGAGCTTCATTGACACTTTTCATCATCTTCTTCTAGTGTGGGGAGCGAACAACACTGAAAGGCAGCTCGTTTGCAAATAAACATCTTGCCACATCAATGTCGACAATTTTCCAACTTTCATTTTGAAATGCAGTTTCCAATGGTCCCTTTCTTTTGTGTGTAATGGGTGCTTGAGTTTTGGTGATATCCCCTATTTGTAATAAGAATTTTAATAAATAAATAAATAATTATTAATTAATAAATAAACTATTAAATATATCAAATATATAGATCATTACATTATAATTAATAAATAAATAATTATTGACTAATAAGTAAATAATTAAATAAATATATTAATATCAATCATATAAATTGATCGTTAAATAAATAATTATTAATTAATAATTAAATAATCTTAATTATGAGAACACTTGGCTGGGCAAATAAACAATATTAACAAACTCATTCATAATATTTAAATATTAAAATGAAGTAAAGCGATCTATATATTGCTCAATGATCATTAAACAGTCAACGCCAACTAAGGAATAGTGTCGATTTACTAATCCTCTCAGCACCGTTCATAATCAAGCATTGATTAATTAAATTGTGAAGGGGCATGATGTAATTCATTAACAACAATTACAAGTTTGGAGACTAATGGAAGGATGCGATATTTGCTATATACCGAACCAATCAAATATGGAGGCATTTAATACAAACATGGAAAAACAACGATTAAGTAATGAAGAGGTGCGTTTAGCACCAAGGTAAGGGAAATACTGAGGAGACATGTCCTTGGCATCGTATCTTATCATTCCACCAATGGGATATAAGTAAGCATTCACCATTGTTTCCAAGGGGGGATTGAGCAGGAGGAAGATATATGAAAGAGACATTATATAGAGGAAACTACCAGTATGTTGACGGAATAATAAATCTGTATTCAGTGTTTGGCAACAAGTCTGACAGCTAGAGCACATGGATATATATATATATATATAGAGAGAGAGAGAGAGAGAGAGGCATCTATTAATAATAATTAATACGAGTCATTTATATATATATAATGATCAGAACTATATATATATATATATATATATAAAAGGAATAAAGAGTCTTTATATAGTCTATTATATATATTATATGTTAATAAGGATGAAATCAGAATCATCTATATATTATGTATATATCTAAAAGTTCTATAACGTCTGTCTGAATGATCTAATATGTACACCGGTAATATATATACTTAGTAATAATAGAGTCATAATCATATATATGCATATGTCCATGATCAAATATGTTACCACTTTAAGTGCTTGAGAAGGGAAGGGCTGCAATGTTTCCAAGGAGGGGCTTGTCTAAATCCAATCAATAGTATTATTCCCAAGATAGGGTGGGGATCAACGACCCTCTAATCCTTTACGGCAAAAGTCCCAAGGGAGGGCTTGGATCTATAAACTTCGAGGGAGCCTATTGTAATTGGTCACTAGGCACCTTGGTTATGCATCCTAATCTTTCTTTCTCAAACTGAAGTAGTAATAAGGTTGGTATGAGCATTAATAATCCTATGTACAGTAAATTATTTAATACGGTTAGATAAATAAACAATTCTCCTTGCTTTGCATATCTTAGATTGAATCATCATATTCTTGTCAAATCCAGTTTAGGCCATAAGCATATTAAATCAATCGTGGGTATAATCAGTCCTAAACCTAGTAGGGGACATTACAGTCTCAATTTAAGGGTCAGTTGTGGTAGTATAAAAGGGGTGGTCTTCAATCACAATATTTGTAGAGGGAGCCTACATTCCCTTTGATTTCTTTTAGTGCCAGTGGTTGTATTTTGTCTACGTGCTTCTCTCTCTTCTATTGCTTCATGCTCCGCAATATATCTTAATACTGTTTCATTTGGTATAGGTGCATTTCTTTTTCCAGGGCATTTTGTGACTCCTCTTCCATGGAATCTACACAAATTGCCTACCACCCGATAATATGAACTATTCTTTTCTACATGACAACCCCAACATTTCCAACGGAATGCACCACCTCATGGAAGGGCTCTTACAATATCAACATACTTCCACAAAGGAGAATTAGAATGCAGTTCTATTCTTTGTTTAGTATTGCCTACAGAGGAAGAGGTAGATGCCATTGTAGTTCCTATGGCAAGAAATTTTATACATATTCTATATAAAAACAAGAGAAGGAACAATTTAAAAAAAAAGGTAGATCTTATGGACAATGAAAGAGAAAGGAAGTCCCGGTGCTTCACTTTTGTGAACATCACCTAGATGCAAAGAGTGCTAAGTGTTCCATTCATTCTCGTGAGAGATGGGTTTGTGTGAACCACTATTCATGAAACATGGGTCAATGAGTTTGACTCAAAAAACTACATAGTTGAATCTTGATAGCAATATCACAATTTGACATGTTGTGGAAAATATCTCGTACTCATCAAAAATTAAAAAACTTAAACAAAAATGAAATCAAATAAAAAAAAAACATCATTGTACGCTTGCAAAGGTGTAGGAATGAGGCACAAACACTTGATGAAGATCTACAAATGAATCTTCCAACTCCTCCTTGCACAACCAAACTCTTGCTCAACCACCTATTTGCTCCACCTCAAGAGAAAATAACCTATTTGCACACCAAATGAAAGTTCCACATTATATATTTAGTTTGACCGCCGACCGTGCCAAGTTTGACCGGGGTCCGGCCAAGTTCGCTCGCGTCCGCTCGGGTCCGAACTGTGGCTGGCCTAGTTCGAACCAGCCCCCTACGGGCCGGACCCTGTTCGGACCCATAGGCATACCACACTAGAACCATAGACCAGTTCAAACCATGGCTGGTCCGGGGAGCTAGGGGGTTGAACTGGGTATCCTAGAGCTAGTTATCTCTGCCATAGAGATTTGTCAGGTTTTCTGTGGTGCCAAGCTATTTGTAAGACATTTAGAGGTTATATCTGCTGGTGCAAATTGTATGACAATGTCTGTAATTTTCCCTCAAGTCTGTAATCTGCAACTAATTATAAAAAAATTAATTTAAGATTTCAAGACATAGCAAAATATCTCCTTAAAGGGAAAGAAGAACCTAGAAAGACCTTTGAGAACTAGTAGGCACCTTTAGTATCCCATATTTCTTTTTAATTAGATTTCAACAACTTGATACAAGCATATTCTACTAAGCCGTTAAAGCAGAAGCATGCATAGTTAATTACCCATACGTTAACCCTTTGAGGAAAGCTAATGTAGTTTGCAGACCTAATTTTTTTTTGGCAGCATCATATGTAAATCAAAATTTCAAGAATATGAAAAAAGAAGAATAGAAGAAGGATAGATAGAAGAGAAGAAACATCGATATGTGGGGAAAACCCTTTTGAGTGAAAAAAACCCACACTCCAAAGCATCAAACCAATGTGTCAATTAGCAAAAACTATTACAATACACTTGTAGGCTCTAAGTCTTTACATGGAGTCTACATCTTGCTCTTCTAAAGGAAATCCAATAACATAAACCATCAACAAATTATTTTCCTTCTTCCTTGCTTAACCCACATAAAAGACATACAATATATAGAGATTTACAAGTTTGAAGTGGCTTCTAGACCGAGCCAAAAGAGGTGGGTGTTCCAAACCATGTGGCACATTTTTCAACTACCTCTAAGCATGCAATGAACACTTTTCCAAGATTCTCTAACACTCTCACATGCCTCCAAAAATGGGTGCTTCATTTTTTCTATAAGTAGGTGTGACAAATGTTCTTATGCACCTCAGAACTATAATAAAATTTGTCATATATGACAACACTTACAGTTGTAAGAGAACCCATCATAACTGACTATAATTAACCAATTGTCTTACAACTCATAATAACCCAACTTGGGGGCACATATTCTCCATGCAAGATGCCTTGTAACACTTGTCCAATTTGTCATAGGAATCCGTCATAACCTGTCATAAGAATTTGCAATACAATAATGACTTACATAGGTTTCTAAGATACCGATAGATGGCAAAATATCTCTACGAAAGTGGGATGCATAATTTCACATGTAGGGACAAAATAAATCCTTGTCATTTTCCATGTCACCTACCAGCACGAGGACAACTCACTATGTCATTTCAGACTAGATGACAAAACATGATGTGCAAGAAATTACAATTTAGGCATTAAATAGTTAAATACAATGCTAGGAGTGGCTAAGGTTGAGACACCTTAATTCCCAAAAGTATGAAGGTATATGAATATATGTTTATTTAGGTCTCTGGAGGGTGATTAGTTCTTGCATTTCTCATAAATTTGTGAAGATATTGCTGGGTGATAATAAAAATTATTGAGTTTATAGTTGGATGACTGTATATTCTTGTGCTAGGCAATAACCTTTCTATTCAAGGCATGAATTGTTGGCCCAAATAAAAAGTGACTGCCATAATTTTTTCTTTTCTGGGCGTGATTTCTTTTTTTTTAGGTCATGTGAATGTTAGATGGTGATAAGCAAGTGATGTGAGTGATCCTTGAAGAGAGTTTCTTGGATCAAGGCATGAACTTATTTTTGTGCAGTGGACAGTGAGTCTTTACATAAAACCCCTCTTTCATTGATGGCATGAGGCTATAATAGTGATGTCCTCATTGTCAGTAGTGATTGTAAGTTAATTATTTTTGCCTAAGTTACCACATTCGCTCGCTGAAGGAAAAATTCGAGATTTGGTCTGTCATAAAGTCGGGTACGGTGCGAATCCGTTGTAAAGTCAGCCGCAGTCTGAGAAATTCGCCAAAAAGTTTCTCATAGGAACCCGGGACGAATTTCAGACGAATTTGGAAGAATTTTGAAATGCACGCAGGAACCCGGAAAGAATTTGGCGTGAATTTAAACGACATTGAATATTCTTAACCCCAAAAAATGAATTTGTCCACCAATTGCTCAGAGTGAGTCGCTGTACAGAGTGTAAACAATGTGAATCAGAAGCTTGTACATACAAATTTGACCGGACTTTGCTCAACTGTTATTTTGTTAGAGCTTAAACCCCACAGAAATGGAATCATTGATGCTTTTATGAGTCTCTAGCGCTCTGACTCTGAGTAGTCAATGAATATGTTCACTATTCAGTATCTCCAAGTCGGCCAACAATACCTGCACTCGCAGAGGACCACCCACGCTGCTCATTATCATTGCTGATATTATGAGTGCCACCATTGCTATCATGTTCAATAGTAGTAGTCGATTTCCCAGTTGAATTTGTTAACGTATCTTTAACTACCATCCTGCACAAATCCAACAAATGGTATGCAGGCCGCTCTTCATTCATCATATGCTCCTTCAGTTTTGATATAACATCTTCGTGGGAAAATCTGTAAAAAGGGAATCCACGAAACAAGCTTCGTTTACTCAGCATTTTAGCTAATTCTGTCACTGCATATTCGCGCGTTACACCTTCTAACTTTGTTGCTGCTCTTTCTAACTCTATTAAGTTTAAGATAACAAAGAGAGGAACGCTAACTTTGAAAGTCTTTGAAAGATCTCTGATTATATATGCAGTCGTCTCCAATTGACACATTTGTTCTCAAGAGATCGTGTCTCTTCAAATTGACGATATTTGTCTAAGAAAACCCTAATTTAGTCAGCTAAGGAGATTACCACAGTATAGATGATTATTATTATTAAAAATAATGTAGTAAGGTTTAACAATATTAATTTGATAAGTATATTATTTATATTTTAATTTAAATAATAATAATAATATTATTATTTATGTATTAAATATACATATATATAATATTAATCCAAGAATTATATTATTTATATTTTAATTTAAATAATAATAATAATAATAATAATAATAATATTATTATTTGTGTATTTAAAATATATATATATATATATATATATATATATGTAATATTAATCCGATAAGTATATTATTTATTTTTTAATTTAAATAATAATAATAATATTATTATATATTATAATATATATCTATATATATATATATATATATATAATAATAATAATAATATTCTTGTACGGACGAACCCAAAACGAATCTGAACCAAACCCAAATAATACTTGGACGAATTTCGAACCCGAATCTGGAACCTGCATCCGTACCAGAATCCAAACCGGCAACTTAGAATTTTCTGCCATAGAGATTTGTCAATTTTTGTGGTGCCAAGTTATTTGTAAGATGGTTGGAGGCTATATCTGCTGGTGCAAACTGTATGGCATTCTCTGTAACTTCCCCTCAAGTCTATAATCTGCAATTAAATATCAAAAATTTAATCTAAGATGTTAACACATGGCAAAATATCTGCTGAAAGGAAAAGAAGAACCTGGAAAGGTCTCCGAGAACTAGTAGGTACCTTCATTATCCTAGGCTTTTTTTAAATTAAATTTCAACAACTTGATACAAGCACATACTACTAAGCCATTAAAGCGGAAACAAATAATTAATTTCTCACTTATTAACCCTTTGAGGAAAGCTAATGTAGTTTGCAGATTTAATAAAATTTCGGAAGCATAATGGAATGTAGATCAACACTTCAAAACATGAAAGAAGAAGAATAGAAGAAAGATAGATGGAAGAAAAGAAACATTGATATACGTGGGGAAAACCATTTTGGGTAAAAAACCCCATAGTCCAAAGCATCGAACCAATGTTTTAATCTGCAAAAACCTATTATAATTTATAAATTATATTACACTTGCAGGCTCTAAGCCTTTACATGGAGTCTGCATCTTGCTCTTCCTGTGGAAATCCAACAACATAACCCTGCAAAGAAAAATATACCTCACTCCTCTCTTAAACCCACATAGAAGAAATACAATATACAAAGATTTACAAGTTTGAAGTAGCTTCTAGACAAAGCCAAAAGAGGTGGGCATCCAAAATTATGTGGCACATTTTTCAACTACCTCTAAGCATGCAACGAACACTTGTCTGAGATTTTCTAACCCTCTCACATGCCTCCAATGGATATTTTATTTTTGCTAAAAATGGTGTGACAGCTGCTCTTATGCACCTTATAACTGTCTTAAAATTTGTCATATATGAAAACACTTATAGTTATAAGAGAGTCCACCATAACTCACTATAATTAACAGATTTTCTTGCAACTTGTCATAACCATAGTTACACCGCCCTCGGGGACAGGGGGACAAGTTTCCAGGTAGGGAGGACAGAGGGGCCTCAATTTTGGGATGGCGGGGGGACGGCGGCGGGGGACCGGGGGGTGTATATACTATATACTATACCTATGGTACTTAAAATGCTAGTTATGAAAAGATGTATAACAATATAAGACAAAGATGTAAAACGGTAACTGTAAAATAGTAAATTAGAATTACTAAATACTTGAACATTGCATTGAACATTGAACATGGAACATTGAACAATAAAATTTTAAATAGTCGAATCAGCAAATGGAAGAGTTCTATTGTATAATAGATATCAAAAGTATGAGTATCTAATCATAAAGATGATTACATTGAGTAGCATGATATGAATATCAAAACAAGTACAAACTACAAAATCAAAATGCCAAGCCCCAAAATGCAGTGAAACGAAAAAATGAATAGAAATGAAGCTTGATAGTGTTTTGAAGGAATATAACACAAGAGATGGGCCCCACATATCCCTAGGGTTAGAATAGAACCCATCAAACAAATAATTTTTTTTTTTTTTTTAAATGCACTTTATGTAGCTGCCTTGACAGGGGATGCCTGGGAGTCCCCGAGGGGTCGAGGGATGCTGTTTCGTCCCCCTGCCCCCTTCGGGGATGCCGGGACGTCCCCATGTTTCCGGCGGATGGCGACGATTTGGGTGGCGCTACTGGGGACGCCAGAACGCCGTCCCTGTTCCGGGAACGCTGGGGATTTTGTGGTGGGGGGGACACGTCCCCGGGGTACATTGGTCATAACCCAACTTGCAGGCCTATATTCTCCATGCAAGATGCCTTCTAATTCTTGTCGAACTTGTCATAGGACTCCGTCAACCTATCTCAAGAATTTGTTATACAATAATGACTTATGTAGGTTTCTAAGATACTGATACATGGCAAAGATTTTCTACCAAAGTGGGATGCCTAGTTTCCCATGTAAGGACAAAATAAATCCTTTTTATCTTCCATGGACCCTACTAGCATGAGGACAACTCACTATGACGTCTCACTCTAGATGAAAAAATAAGATGTGTGAGAAATTACAACTTAGGCATTAAATAATTAAACACAATGCTAGGAATGGCTAAGGTTGAGAGACCTTAATTCCCTACAGTATGAAGCTATTTCTAATATTTGTTTATTCTGGTCTCTTGGGGCTGATTGGTTCTTCCATTTCTCATAAATTTGTGAAGATATTGGTGGGTGATAATAAAGATTAGCAAGTTTATAGTTGGACAACTGCATATTCTTGTGCTGGGTGATTACCTTCTTGTTCAAGGCGTGAATTTTTGGCACAAACAGAAAGTGACTGCCATTAATTTTTCCCTTCTGGGCGTAATTTGTTTGGTACTAGGTCATGCGAATGTTAGATGGTGATAAGAAAGTTCTGGGGGTGATTCTTGAAGAGAGTTTCTTGGGTCAAGGCATGAACATTCTGTTGTGCAGTGGACAGTGACTCTCAACAGAAAACCCTTCTATCATTGATGCATGAAGCTATAACAGGGATGTCCTCATTGTGAGTAGTGATTGTAAGTCACTTATCTCTGCCATAGAGATTTGCCAAGTTTTTTTTGGAGCTGAGTGATTTGTAAGACGGTTGGAGGCTATATCTGCTGGTGCAAACTGTATGATAATCTGCTTTTAAATATCAGAAATTCAATCTCTGTTCTTTGACAATCCTTTCTTTGAATAAAGTGTTATTTTATACAATGTGTTGCCTCCATTCTGTTAGGTGTATTGAATAGTAGTGGATGAGAATAGATCATTTAGACTTCAACCATGCACCAATAAAGTATGCACTCAGAAATAAACTCTTAGTGGGGTGCAAACATCATTTGATCAAATGCATGAACATCAAAGTACCAACTAGGTAAACCGAAACTTTCTAATAGGAAATATTAAAAAAGTATTGTCTGGAGAAAAGAGTGCATGGTTTGGACGAAACAATCAGTGTGGGATTTTACATATGGTTTTCAATTACTGATAAGAGACAGGTATCCCAATGGACTTTTCCCATTTGACAGAGTAAAGCATGCGATTCATTTCCAATTGCAGACCAAAGAAACTCTCAAACTCTAAGTACAACAGACAATAAACTTGGGTGGCATTAACAATATGTTTTCACTGCTTTAATCAATAACAAAATCTTGCCACATAGCTTGAAGGACATCGAGTGATGTGCTGTCATATTTGGGGATCATCTCTGGCTGAGTGGTGTGATCAATGGCTACTCATAAGGTGGATGAGTAGCCATGTCAAGGTTGTCCCAAATCTTTTGAAAATCTCTCACGCTTTGTAATTTATAAACAATCTTAATTTCTTTTCCATTGCCAATGCTAAAATTGGCAAAGCAAGTAGTAGTGCTATTGATTTCTCCATAGCAACAAGTGAGAGAACAATGACTATGTATCTAAAAGGTGCTGTGCCTCCCTTAGGATATTGTCCAACTTCCATGTCATAGAACCACATTCGTGTGTTAATGTTTTCAGATTATCACAAGGAATATGCAATCTATAGAAGTCTTTCAAACACTAAGCACAGGATATAAATATGAAATCACAAAGAAGGAGAGATAGTACCCGGAAATCAGACTTCAAGTTCTCCAATGTGACTTCTATGGATGTTGAATTTAGCCCACTTGGAGCTTCTTCCAATTCTGATTGATCCTAATCAGCATTCAGATCTGACTTTGAAATGAATTCGATCTGCACCTATGCCTCCAAGGACTGCTATGAATCTGCCTTTGAATGTCTTTAATGTGCTATCAGATTCGCACCTTAGGATTGCTTCAATTCATCCTAATTTTCCCTTCTTGGACTGCCCTAATTCGCACCTTGGAGCTGCTCAAATTCGCCCTAATAATCTGCTCAATATTGTCCAAGTTTGCCCATCTAGGGCTGCTACAATTCGCCCTTGAATGCTGCACTAATTCTGCCCTAATTTGTCATTTAGGGCTGCTGCTTAATTCTCCTTGACTTCTGCTCTAATTCACCCTTGAATAAGAGCTTAAAAGGTCTGTTCCAAAATGCAATTCGCTGCTAGTATTTTTGCTCCTAGATAAGCTCATCCAAAGATCTTGCTGAAAGAAGGCAATGTTATGTTTTTGGTTGCTTCTTACCTTCTCCAAGTCGCTCTAATATATGAGCTTATTAAGATAAACTCTTGGCCTCCCAAGTTGGCCAACTTGGGTCCATAATAATAATATATTCTTTTATATTATT
>MU224910.1:6728853-6740449 GCA_018584345.1 Thuja plicata | reverse complement strand
ATTAAATGGGGGTTTGGGGGCAAAGCCCCCAAGACGGGGTCAAGGGGCAGCTCAACCGACTTTAATTATTTTATAAAGGCTCCGAGAGTTATTTCTAAAGGCAAAAAAAACTTCTTAATTTTACCACTTTACATCTTGGCTGGCCCGGGTCCTTGTGGATTCGCGCGGATCCGCATGGGATCCTCGAGGATCCTCATTTTCTCCTCCCGATCCGTGCGGGATCCGGGCAGGGTCCGAATTTGGACTTGTGGGTCCGTCTGGATCCGTGGGCCACGGATCCATCTGGACCCACAGGTCAAAATCCGGACCCTACCCGGATCCAGCACGGACCGGGACAAGAATCCAGACCCGGACCCGGATCCAGGGTCCCAGACGCGAATCCGGTAACACAGCTTTTGACGCAATTTTGAGCATAGCATTACTCAAGATTCTTGCTAAGCCTGTGGGCTGCTCTTATGCTTCAAGTAGGGTGCTGAACATGGTGACATCTGAATGTATTTCACAGATCCCAGTTATGTGCAGCAGTAGCCCTCGGTTGTTTCAGACCTACCACACGCTAGGAGTCCATTTTATTGGGTTCTATCTTGTAAGTCTTGATAGTGTTACACCTTGGAGTTGGATAGGAGTGTAAAACAAATCAGTTTGTCGGGCCTACCAAGGTAACAGACGAAGCGGTATAGTCCGTCCTAAATCCGTCCTAAATCCTTGATTAAGGACAGCAACACTGTGTCTCCTTATATTCATGAGTTAGCGATCTATATTCTTGAAAAGGAAAATGATATAGACCCTCCATACAGTGATCATGATGATTTTGAAGAAAACCATCCCTTTATAGAAGCTACTTCTACGGTACAAGATGACAAAGCAAATGGTATAGGAGTTGAACAAGTTGAAGAATGGATTGAAGAGCCCCAAAAGGAAATACCTTGCAGCCTTGGGACATCTATTTATGAAGACTTCTTTGAGCCATTCCTACGCCTAAGCACTTGGGAGGAACATGGGACAAATCAAGAATTGGTGGTGTTTGTTGACTCCAAAGAATGCATAGAAGAAGATCCCAAAAGTCTGATTTGGGGCAGTGCTAGTGTACGGTCTCATTTTCATGAGACTACAACCCTTACACATGGAGGGACGAGTAAAGAAGAGTCTACAAGTGTAAGCACTCGAAGTGCAAGTGTTGGACATGAGATCTTCAATGATGATGCATTTAGAAATGTTGAAGTCGCGACTTGAATATGCGACAACTATTCTGATTTTATGACATCGGTCATACATCTTTCCATCATCATTTGGTAGCAACCTTGTTACACGGAGTTGATGATACTATAGAATCTTCCTATGTCAACACTCTAGTTGCGGGTAATAAACATGAGGAATATCATATGGATTCATGTCACAAGGGTACTAAACATTTGATGAATTACCCTCTTACTAAGGCTAAGCATATAGAGCAATCAGAATTGTCTGGACAAGAAATAAGGAATAAATTGGAAAATTCTGGTTGTTCTAATGATTTTGGGCTCATCGTTAATGAGACACCACAGTTGGTGAGCCAATTGAAGGCCCAATTTGGATTTAGGAGAGAAAGGATGGCAGATATGTTGATGTTTTGTAGCTTCTGTCGAATAAATCCTACAAGACTATTGAAAATATAAATATATATATATATATATATATATATATATATATATTATTATGTGAGATATAATATATATAGATATATATCTAAAATAGTATTAGGAGAAATTAATATAATAATGATTCAGAGATATTACATGTGTGTGTGTGTGTGTATATATATATTTATGTACTTACATAATCAATTGTCATTATATTAATCTCATAAAAATGAATACACATGTCCCATGAAGGGACATGTCTCTCCTATCCTCATGCTCAATATAAATGAAAGAGAGATTGCTACATTTGGAAAACACATACAACATAGAGTGCTATTACATTTGCAGCTAGCCTAAAACTTAACATGGTATCAAAGCCAGACTGCAAATGTAAGAGAGTAGTTTGTTGATGGTGAATGTGTGTCTGTCTTAGAAAATACAGTCTCAGTACAGGGACCATATCTCACAAATCCACTATTGGATTTTTCTGAATTTTGGATATGTTGGTGACAAACAAATTTTGAAGAATCTCACCGAAGCGATTGGAGAGTAAGTGTGGGGTTCAAAAGTTATGACAGACTGTGTACGGGTCTATGTGAAATTACTGAAAGCAACTTTCATTAAAGAGATATATTAATTTGTTATGATCGTGGTCAAGCATTAACAAAGAAGAATGTATTCAAGGAAGGGTGTCTCTTTCTATAAAGAAATCATTAATTGTAGAGTGTCACCTCTCTTGGAGCAATCAAGTCATATCACAAGAAGACATGAGAATTGTTCAACGATATAACTACATAAGAGTGGGAATTGTACATTGTGGGGTGGGGGGGGGAATAATACCCAATGTTACATTCCCATTTGAACCATCCTTAGTGGGGAGATGATTCAAAGGGGAGATGTCTCTCAAATAATCTGAGGTGTTTTCTGATTTGATGTATATGGACCTTCATTGAAACAACTTGTGTCAAGGATGTTGACGTGCAGATAACTATCTATTATCCTTGAATATTACATTTATATACTCATTGCAGTCTCTCTGTCATCTGTAATTATATACGTACTATAAGAGATATTTGCCTTGATCTTTTCTGGAGATGCTCTTGCAGGAAAAAGAAGATTGATATCAGATTTAGAGGGAGTTTGACACTTCAGAGATAACTTTGGACGAGGAGCTTAGAAGATTGATATCAGATTCAGAGGGAGTCTAACAGTTTATCTTAAGCAATCTTGGATGAAAAGATCAACAGATTGATATCTTCTCTGTGAGAGAAGTTCGAGGTGAAATCCCTTGTTTCCACCCTCTACACTGAGGCATGGTGGATGTCATGTGTGTGACTCCATGTTTTTAATGGGTCCGTCCCCTGTGTACATCATGAGGAAGTGATGACTTCCAAATGATTATCACTTGTATTTGTTAAAGTTATTGGAAGGTGACGATCTTACAATAACTTGATCTTCTATCATGATAGACATCTTATCATGGCTGAAACAAATCATGATAGATGATATCTTGCATGGTGGATTAAGTTCCTTAAACATGCCATGATCTTCTATTGTGATAGACATCTTATGATGGCTGAAACAGATCATGATAGATGACATCTTTTATTATGATAGACATCTTGTGATGGCTGAAACATATCATGATAGATGACATCTTCTATTGTGATAGACATCTTGTGATGGCTGAAACAGATCATAATAGATGATGTGAATGTTCTTATGGTAAGTGCACATTACCTGTGAACATTTGTTGAGTACTTGGTGGATATCATGAGACTTGATATTCTGCAGGCCATTACTCTGAGCACTTGGTGAATACCATGAGACTTGATATTCTGCAGGCCAATGCTCTCAATATCATGAGATGATATATTTATGAACTCTTGAGTACTTGGTGGACATCATGAGATTTGATGTTGGTAGGCCATTACTCTGAGCACTTGGTGAATATCTTGAGAGTTGATATTCTGCAGGGCAATGCTCTCGATATCATGAGATGATATCTTTATGTACTCTTGAGTACTTGGTGGACATCATGAGATTTGATGTTGGTAGGCCATTACTTTGAGCTCTTGGTGAATATCTTGAGAGTTGATATTCTGCAGGCCAATGCTCTCAATATCATGAAATGATATTTTTATGAATCTATGAGTTATGGTGAATATCACGAGACTAGATATTCTTGGTCAGACCATATCTTTGATATCACAGTAATGTGATATCAAAATAAAACTTTCACAATTAACTTTGTGTTGCTCTTTTGGATGTATTTTACTCTCCCTAGCTAAGAGGGAGTGTTGACGTTTTGTAGCTTTTGTCGGATACATCCTATGAGATTATTGAATATATATATATAATTATGTGAGATATAATATATATATATATATATATATATATATATATATATATATATATATATCTAAAATAGTATTAGGAGAAATTAATATAATAATAATTCGGAGATATTACATGTGTGTGTGTGTGTATATATTTATGTAGTTACATAATCAATTGTCATTATATTAATCTCATAGTAATGAATAGACATGTCCCATGAAGGGACATGTCTCTCCTATCCTCATTCTCAATATAAATGAAAGAGAGATTGCTGCATTTGGAAAACACATACAACATAGAGTGCTATTACATTTGCAGCTATCCTAAAACTTAACAAAATATATACCACGGGACAGCAAGGGACGATGTTGGCACAAGTGATCTCAACTCGATTTGAAGAAGTCGCTTGGTGCTTTTGACTCCTTGGATAGACACCAAGCTACCCTAGTTTCCAAACCTGAGTTCCTCAAAAAGGACCGATTTAAGCATTAAGGACAGCAGTTCACTAATCAATTCAGCTGGCAGCCTTGAGAAATGAGGTGTGATAGCCCTTGAGAGGAGTTATCGGTATGGCACACGACTTGGGACAACAACTTATGTTGGCAGCTATGAAGGAAAACTCGAGGTACCAAACAAAGTGGGTTTCGTGATGATGACTAGCCGTCATCTACCTTCACATGGTTTCATTAATCTTGTTGTGAAGCAAGGACATCTGATGAGTATTGAAGAACCGCATGACATACCATGTTTGTCATGTAGTGCTTGCCCTTGTTACATAATAGCATCACTTCTTAATCACATTGGGAGAGGATATACGGAATATGAAGTAAACATCATGGAGCATGTTGAGGACAGTAGTACATCTGGTTTGTACCATTAGGTTTTGAGTTTCATCACAAGTGCCCTATGTTTTTGAACATGGAATTTCTAGCCCTAATTCATTGGGTTACAATTTTTACATTGGTGATAGTTGCCTATCTTGTATTGTTGATCTTGGAAATTCAGATTGCTCCTTTAGGACATTAGCTAATTGGGAAAGATGGAAAGATTTGTATCACCCATTCATTGTTGTAGGATGGTACAGTGTTAACCCCATCATCCTTTGTCATTAGAGGGACTTGTTGCTTCTTTTTGAAAGAGGTTCTTTGTAGGATTGATGTTATTCTTATTTATATCAGCAACATAGGGTGGAGTGGTATGTTATCTTACACACGTATGGTGGATATTTCTTATGTCCTTATGACAACATACCAGTGTAGGTTCCCATGATGCGACACATTTATCTCCTCGCCTTTAGCATGAGTGACAAAATAATTTTTGATCCTGACATCAACATATTTAGTGCACTGTTTCTTTAGGATTCAGAGGAGTTGCTTCACAAGTCAGCAACAACAGTTTGCTGGTTTCTTCCTTAGGATGATTTGGTGCCCTAGGATCATTCTTGATTCCAGTCTGGATCAGTTTATTGATTGGAGATTGTAGTGGCATTGCTTGAGAACAAGCAATCTTTGGGGAGGGTGGACTATAATGTCTCCATTTTTACGCCTTCCTTAGTGTCAGTACCAACTAGTGGGATTAACCTATCAACGGTTCTTGTAGGCTATTACAATGGATTGGGAACCCATTCAAGGGACTTGTGGCATTTTGGGGAGGTTTTGTAGGCATTTCAAGAGCTTAGAGCTAGTCTCCAATTTTTTAGGAGGATCCCTATTTTAGGGGGAGATTGCTATTTCATCTGTTGACCACCCAGAGCTTGTGGAGTCTTGCAGGAAGCTTTATGAGCCTTTCCAAATGTTCATAGACAGTCTTCTATGTTTTAGGAGGATCCCTATTTTTTAGGAGACTAGGCCATGGCATGTTATGTAGTATGAACGATTTCAGATGGTCAGAGACAGTTTCCTAATTTTTAGGAAGGGTTCCTATTTTTTAGGACATTTGCAGTTGGCCTGCTATATTTACATATCACTCGAAGACCAAGTGTAGCATCAGTTTTCAGTTGGAAAGGTCAGGTGATAGTTTCAGAGTTAACATCAAAATATTAAGATTCTTCTATAGTTGACTTTAATGTTTTAATTTAATAAATTCAAGTTACTTTAAAATAATTTAAGTTACTTTTAAAACAATTCATAAAGTAACTTTATTATTTTATTAAATAAAGTGACTCCATTAAAAGTCACAAATGGGAAAAATAAAATGGACGGACACCCAAGGAGGAATTAGAAGAATTTTCAATAAAGTGGAAAAAACAACTTTTCAATGAGTGAAAAAATTTAAGTGTTGGAACCCTTATTAGGGCGCCCAAGTTGAGAAGGAAATATAAATAGAAAAGTGAATTCATTTGGTATTGTTGAGAAATTATTTTGGAGAATATCAAAGCTCTCAGAGCTAGGATTTGATAGGAAATGTTTGTGAAGACGAAAACCTTCATAGATTTGAATGTCTGCAGGTGTGGAAGATCACCCAAGGACATAATATATAGGTGGTTTCAATCAGAGCTTGCATATGAGCTTTTAATTCAGATATTTGTGAACTTATTTCAGAATTCACATTGTGCTTCAATAATTAGTTTGACAGAGTTTGAGGGCAGATTGAAAGTAATTGTTGATTGCAGATTTAAGGTGATTCGGAGCACAGATTTCAGGCAGCACAATCAGTAGAAGAAATCTATTTTCAGATTGCTACCAAAGTTCCATGTGCATCTACAGCTAGCTGCACCAAATTGCTTACAAATATCATTGTTTTAGGAAGTGAGGACGGGGTCTTCAAAACATATATAGATTAGAATTGCTGCTGTTACTTAAGATTGTACTAATTTATCAGATTCATTCTGTCCATCAGAAAATTATTTATTCTTCCAGTTGGGCATTGAAGATAGGGTATGTTTTGATTACAATTGTTGCAAATAAAACCCTAATTCAGTATTTGGAGTATTTCTATTGTTGGCTGCAGCTTATGTTTTGGTAAGATATTAGATTCCTAGAAATAAAATCGAAGTTAGGGTTTTAAATTTGCTGTGTTTGGAATCATTTATTCATAGCATTACTTCTTGAGCATTTATTTCTTCAGCATTCACATCAGAAAAATAAAAAACCAGAATTTTGCAGCTTCAAATCACGGGGGATCATTACAGGGAGAGTTATTCTTTCAATGGAAACCATGCATACAACTTGACCATAGAAAATGAAAACATCACGTTGAAAGTGGATTGACTGGGAAAAAAGTCGTTTAAGTCTCAAGATTTGTCATTCAATCAATCACCTCTATTTGTTTTAGCATTTATGATGGTTTGCTGCTGTACAGTTTTTATTTGTTTCTAAATTAAGAACTTGAGTGGTTATCCATGGTTAGCTTTCTTATTGAACTTTCCTTTACTTTCCTTGTTCTTTTATTTTGTAATTTTGTTAGGACATCTAGAAGCATAATGACCAATCTTTATATAGTGAAAGAATTTAAAGGGTAACTTACCTCTGTATTTTTTGGTACCTTTCTTCATTCTTCCCACAAAGTTTGTTTCTATCTCATCCAAGCTGTCTTCATATGATTCTTCCTCGTTTTATGGTTTCATATCTTTAAAAGCAGTTTTTGTTCTTATGCTAGTGGTACCAAATTCTCTCATCTCAAAAGCAAGCAATGCACTATACATATGTTCTCTAAAATACTGATTCAAAATATGAGTTTCTTCAATAACAAAGACCTTGGAACTATACGCTTTAGTAAGATTTTTGAATATATTTTGGACCACATCATTTTCTTCTAGTGTGCTGCCAAGACTTCTGATCTCATTTAGCACATCATTAATATTTTGTATGTATTTCGTTATGGTATCTTCTTATTCTATTCTCAAACCTTTATATTTAGCCTTTGCATTCTGCATCTTAGCTTGTTTGACCATATCATTGCCTTCATCGGTACTTTTAAATTTTTCCCAAACATCATGAGCAGTTTCCAAAGATATAACCTTAGTCAATTCAGATTTAGTTAGAGTGCTGAAAATTGCATACCTTGCCCTTTCATTGTTTTCATATGCCCCAATCTCATCTGGAGTATTCAGTCCACCTGTCAGTTTCACATACTGAGTTTCCACAACTTTCCAGATCTTGTAACTTAGATCAAATATCCTCACATCTGTACTTTTTGTAAAACCATAGTCCGTTCAATCAAAAGTAGGTAGTGTTAGTTTGTGTGTCATCAGGATCTCCTTAAGCGGTTAATCTCTTTTCCAAGGAACCACAGTTCTAATGCCAATTGTTGGATATGCAAGACAACTGAGAGGGGGTGAATTAGTTGTCCACAAACTTTTAATCCTTAACACAACTTTAATTAGTCCCACCAAACATATATTTATCGTTAACAACAAAAAGATAAGAACATGAAAGCACATCAATCACCAAACACATGAAACACCATATTTATGTGGAAAACCCTGTTAAGAGAAAAACCATAGAGAAGATTATTCTCAAATATATGAACACGGGTTAAGGTGACACTGATTAACTTGATATTTACAGAGAAAGGCTCATTACCAGGGGCTGGTGCTGCCAAGGGACTCACTGTCCGAAGAGAGACGACTCACCGCTGGAGAAGAAAGATAAAAGATAATAAATTCACCACTTATAAACAACACCAACTCAACTCACTAATCTTCACTACAATGATAGATAATGCATGAATGTCTACACTGTCTGCAAAACTCTTCTCAGCAACTCAAACACTTAGGGAGACAAATCCTCTTTCATATGTCCTCTTTGCATAAGTATGCACTGACATAGAAGCTCACACAAGTATACAAATGCCGCTCTCCACATTCTCACACTCACAAATCCATAATGATTTATCCTTTATAAATACCAATCCATAACTTGCGAAATCTCCCAATGTCGGCCATGTAGCTAGCCAAAACCAATTTGAAATAGGTCGGCACTAAACATTCCCACGGTGGGGAGGAATGAGACGTGGATCATAACATGTCATAGTAGGGACAAAAAATATCATCATACACATTACATTCCATCTTGCAAACACAAAGATAAAATAAATGAAGTGTAAACACCATAGGTCGGCCAAACCTAGAGTAGGAGCACCGATGAACTTTGAAACCAAACCTCCGAAACAAAATATCTCGTGCAATCTGAAATGAATGAAGCCAAGGACATTTGTATCTCATTTCTAGACCACACCACCAGAAACTGTCACGTGGAGAAATGTGAAGCATGCATTTCACGCAAAAACAATGTCAGTCACAATTATACATAGATAATTGCCAAATCCACTGTACCACGTTTTGAACTGCAAAAAACTTGAAATAGATATCTCCAAAGAGTCATCAAAAACATGCCAAAATCTCATCAATAGATTCTCAACATAGAGAGTATGCAGAGCAATATACACAACATAGATTACAGAAAACAGTCACAGATGATAGCAGCAACAAGTTGACATAAATGACAACAATACTAGCATAATCATACTGAATCCTCAATCACTTATTTTGCTAAATTTTGTAACAGTGAGGATCAATTAGAGGGAACACGTGATTTTAAAATTCTCCACTCCTGATCCACAAACAATGGTTGTGGTTTAATTGGATGCCTCCTCTTTGTTTTCAAGTTTATACATATTGCATTTGCTTGAATGATTCTAATTCGAGTTGAGGTTTTGCAAAATCCTTTCTATTGAATTATAAATGTTCTACCACTAAATCATTGTATTCCATAAAATAACCACCAATTATATCATATTATTCATGCACCTTGTTTGATGTATGCACTTTTTGCATGCATGCCTATCAAAGATTTCATAGCTGCAATATCTACAACCCATCAAACCTTCCCTATCTTGACAAATGCTTATGCTCAGAATCTTCTTGCTCAAGTCTCTCACAATGGTTGAGACCATTTGATTTGGTTTTATTTCATTAAATCTATTTTGCGCTTGGCCTCTAATTATTTTTATGAAATGATAAATACTAATAAAAGATATTAGAATTAATTTAACTATAAATTATTTTACCAATATTCTAACTAATATAGAAAATTAATATTTTTATATAAAAATCTCATTTTTTATTTTTCACATTTAAATTCTACCTATAATTTCCTATCAGCTTATCCCTTGAACCTCCTTAGGTGCAAGTGCTAGTAATATTCCAATGTAATAACATGTGTTATTAAGAGTCATTATTATTAATATCTCAATGTAATAACGTGTGTTATTAAGAGTCATTATTATTAATATCTCAATGTAATAACATTTGTTATTAAGAGTCATTATTAAACTACCAAATAAACATGTCCTTTTCCTAAAGGCATCAAACATGGTATATAATGGGAATAAGTTCCCATTCCAAGAGGTATCCTTGACTTGTTTTCTTCTTTCCTTACTACCGTGGAATACGACACCATGTGGACTATGCATAAGGGACCCACTGGTTGTCAGAGGAAATAATAGAATATTTACTAGCAGTTCACATTCTTTATTGCCGACTTGGAAGATCAGATAATGTAAAATATATTTGCTCTCATTGGATAATAAATTACTATATATATATATATTGGGTGGAATTGATCAAATTAGATAAATGGTATCAGATTAATAAATATATATCTTACAGATTTAAGAAAGGGTAATTTCATTGATTTGCAGGAAACCAGGTTGCATTAGAAATTATATAATAGGAGACTATGTTTCTTTAAGTGAAGGATGAAGAAGGAATACTATGTATATATATGGCACTCTTTGAAAGGAATCTTAGATTATTAATATACATTGATGGATAAGACGAATTTGCATCAGGGAACTATATATATATATATATATATATATGTGGAGAACAGTATTTTCCAGTGTATGCCCCGGGAGCGGGGACACACCAGGGACGTGGGGACGGCGTCCCCAGCGACGCCACCCAAATCGCTGTTGTTCACCAGAAACGTGGGGATGTCCCGGTGTCCCCGAAGGGGACAAAGGGATGTCCTGACGTCCCCAGAGCGGACATGGGGATGAAACAATGTCTCTTGACCCCTTGGGGGACTCCCATGCGTCCCCCGTCACGACAGCTACATAAAGTGCATTTTAAAAAAAAAAAAAACTTTTTTTATTTGTTTTATGGGTTCTACTCTAACCCTAGGGGTATGTGGGGTCCATCTCTTGTGTTATACTCCTTCAAAACACTATCAAGCTTCATTTCTATTCATTTTTTCCTTTCACTACATTTTGGGCCTTGGCATTTTGATTTTGTAGTTTGTACTTGTTTTGATATTCATATCATGCTGCTCAATGTAATCATCTTTATGATTAGATACTGATACTTTTGATATCTATTATATAATAGAACTCTTCCATTTGCTGATTCGACTATTTAAAATTTTATTGTTCAATGTTCAGTGTTCCATGTTCAATGTTCAAGTATTTATTAATTCTAATTTACTATTTTACAGTTACTGTTTTACATCTTTATGTCATATTGTTATACATCTTTTAATAACTAGCATTTTAAGTACCGCGTGTATAGTATATAGTATATAAACCCCCCCGGTCCTCCGCCGCCATCCCCTCACCGTCCCCCCGTCGTCTCGAAATTGAGGCCCCTCTGTCCCCCCTACCCAGAAACTTACCCCCCGACCCCTAGGCAGTGTAAC
>MU224910.1:6696851-6726694 GCA_018584345.1 Thuja plicata | reverse complement strand
CAAACCCCCATTTAATAATTTGGGGTGGAAACTGCGCCAATAAAAGGGGAAAAATTAACCTTTGAGTCTTATTAGGCTCCATATAGAAGATGATGATGATGAAGAAGAAGAATATCAATAAATTATTTATCCATTAGTTGAACTTCAAACAATGATACTTGAACTGACGTTCTGATTTAATTTTAATGTTTTGAATCTTTGATGTTGAACTTGAACTTGAAGTATATGATGGTATGATCATGGATTCATGATTCATGATGTTATGATTACAAATTTACAAGTGTTTTTATTGTTTAAATGTTTACTTTTTATAATACTATGTGACATTCTAATCTTAACTCATGCTTCTAGGCTGCATAAATATCAAAATATGTATATATATATATATATATATATATATATATAAAATTACACATTTTTGTACTAACAAACCCGAACCCAAACCCCTTTTCAAAATTTTGGCGAACCGGCGAACTTGGGAACCGGCGAACCCGAATTCGAACCCGAACCGGCAACTTAGAAAAAATACTATAATGCGTAAAAGAATGAACACACTAAAATGGGTACTACACAAATGTGGAATTAGACACACTTAAGTAGTACATACAAGTTAGGATGCTACATTTAGCCCCCACTTAAGTTGGGTTATGAGTTTGCACTCATACGCTCGGTAAAGTAGAAGAAATGGATATGATAGAGAAGAGATGAGATCATGGGCAAGACTTAAAGGGGTAAGAGATCACTAAATTCAAAGGAAGCCCCCAAACCAAGGATTTTAAAAATAAGAAAAGATAAAATAAAAAAGATTCAACACAAAGGGGTTAGTACTAAAAACAAAGGCTCCAAATCAACTAGTTGAAGAGACCTTGATGAACAAAATGTCTCAACCACTAGTATCACACTCAAAATGCCATTGTAAGAGCACAAGTAGTCCCATAGGAAGAGCAACAACACATGTCAAGGATAAGACAAGATTCCATGATCCAACCAACTCGCAAAGCTATGAGGTCATAGAAGAGAGAAAAAGGAAACCATGGATGCCATGGGCTAGCAAGCTACGTTATGCTAGGTGATCCATGATAGAAAGAGGAGGAAGATAAGGAAATAGTCTAGCAAGTTGTGTCATGCTAGTTCCACTCATCCAAAAGAGAGATCGGTGCAAGATGGAATTGATAGTCTAGCAAGCTGTGTTATGCTAGTCAGTTCATCCAAGGATAACTAAGTAAAGTATTGTTCATAAGGAAACCCACCAAAAGAGGATTGCCCTAAGGAAAGCATTGTCTCCAAAGGAAATCTTTGATATAGTACAAAAGATCCAAGGAAAGCATTATTTCCAAGGAAAATTGTAAAAGAATGCAAGGGGGCATAAAAGGATAACCCCAACGAAAACATTGTCTCCTTAGGAATCCGCTAAATAATGCATAGGGACAAAAATACTAATGCACAGGAGCATAAATGGATCACCCTAAGGAAAGCATTGTCTCCTTAGGAATCCACTAAATAATGCACAAGGCTATAAAATAATGCACAAGGGCATAAAAGGATCTAGGAATCCATTATACAATACACAAGAAGGCCACATATATGCCCCCTCCTAAAGATGACAACGTAAAGCTATGATGGCATCTTAAGGAAAAGCAAAGCAAGGATACCTACCTTCAACACCAACAAGGTATCCTTTAAGGAAAATTTATACATAACCCTAGCTAAAGAGGCATAACTCTTTCTAAAGCCAAGGAAAAATAATTGTGTGAAAAGATATCTTGCAGCATGTGTAAAGGGATCCTTAGGAGGAAGAGATCTTTATTCCAAGACATCTATCTCCAAGATGAGTTCTTGAACAAAAATAACATCTTCGAGACCAAGAGGGGAAGGAGAACAAGAATTCACCTTTTAGCTCTGCCTATTGCTAGGTAGGAAAAATGGATTCTTGATAAAGGATGATACACTTTCAGCCCTCAAGTAAGGGAATTTGTTTATAATGGACACGCTTTTGCAAAGAAGGAAGAGGTTACGATCAAGGATACGCACCTCTTGTATAAGAGAGAACCCCCAATCAAGACAATCAATTCCTTGTAAGAAAATATATCACATGATAAAGGTTACTCCGCCAAAGAAAGTGGATTCTGAGAAAGAGAAAAAGTTTAAATGAAACCCCTTGGCCCTCGAGTGTAAAAGGAAAGGGAAAGAATAACACATTATGTACTCTAAGCGAAAGATCAATTATAATAGACATACACTCCCAAGTAAGGAAGAGATTGTAAACAAGAATTAAAATTTAGAGTTGAATTTCTGGCTTAGATTGTGTATCTTTATTATTATTTTTATTTTTATTATTATTATTATTATTGTTGCTCTTTTGCTCTTAGGTAGTCTGTTATTCCTTTTTTCCCCCTTGTTTTTCGTGCCTTCTTTCTCACCCCAGCGCTTCCTTTATCTTTTAAGAGAGGCCTAGTCTGCATCTTATTTTACATTTCCTTATTGCTCTCTGCTCTTATATCCTGATGATGGATCACGAAGTGTGATCCGAAACGTTAATTTTTATGATGCTAAAAAACATACACAATCTAAGCCGGAAATTCAACTCTAAATTCAATGGATTGTGGAAATTTGATCGATTTAAGAATTAAAATCCTTACGTAAAACAAAGAAAGTCTATACAAGGAAGGACGACAGGTCATAAGAGATACAAATCAATAAAGAGATAATGGATCCTTTAGAAGGATAAGGAAAGAGCAACCTTGCCCCAGAGTGGAAAGACAAAGGAAAATGACTTAGTATGTTGCTCGGAAGGGAAGATTGGAAAGTGAAGTATAACACGATACAAAACAAGGAGCCTCCAATGAAGTAAGCTACTAAGATCACATGGTGTGAAGCAACATAGTAGGCAAAAGGAATGCTAATGCACGTTTTTAATAGTAAGAAAGAGTATGAGATTTGTTGTTAAACAAATAAGACATTTGTCTACTGAATTTTGAACAAATTGTCTAGATTTAATACAATCAGCAAGAGAATGTGTATTGCTGTGATCGAAAAGACAATGAAAGTTACCATTATGAGCTCTTTGATTCTTTGGAAAATGACGAAATGAAAACAAATTTTAGTATCATATTTAAGTCTCCAAAAGATTCTCTTAGCTTAGGCCAAACAATCATCTAAAGGAGCGTTATGATTTAATGGGGTCAACATAAGAATTTGTAAAGGGGGTTTTGGTTTTAAGTAAGAAGGATCAATAGGGTTTGAGGAAGAAGGCAAAGTGTTGGCTTGAGGTATAAACCCTATACCATTTCTAGTGATCTGTGTAGGAGGATCTATAGGGACCTTTATACCTTGTTCGTTAATGCCAAGACCTTGTCCACTATAACCTTGTTGACAAATAATGTCATAGCCTACATTGTAATTAGCCTTTAGTTGAGGACTTTCATCTTGAGGCTTGTGGAATGTGTAGTATAAAGAGGAATAGGAGGATTGGTCCCTTTAAGGAGACTAGGAATCCTATTGTTATTCACATCCTCTTTAGGTTGAGAGAAAGAAGGTTTATCAGGATCTTCATCCTTAATGCTAACTTGGGAGATAAATCATCAAGCAAATGTTGAACATCTAGATTATAGAAAATACTTTGATAAAGAGAAGAATCTTTAAGAGAAGGAAAGGAATTGCATAAACTAGATTTCTTAAGTTCTTCCATTAAGGTAGCTTTAGGAGAGGATTTAGGACTCTCCAATGTTGTATTGTTAGGAGTATGATCTCTATCCTCGTTAATAAAAGACAACCTAGGAGAAGTGCGAAGGTTGTTTATGGCAATGTCATCTTGAAATCCATCATTTTCAACAAAGACTCTTATGAAATTAACACAATCCATACATTTCATTAAGAATGTTATGATAAAGGTACATGAAATATGGATAAAAGTATTGAAAAATAATTTGTACGAGGGAAGAAAATTGGAAATTCTCATGATGCCATATGCAAGAGTACCATGAAGGAATGCAAGCAACGTGAAATGCAAAAAGGTATTATCTACTTCATGTGATTGATAAATAGAAGAGGAAATATAATAACATGAGAGACAACACACCAATCTCATTAAATTCCATGACGAAAATGAAAAATACGCAAATTAGATATAGGAAAGGAAATCAGAAGTATGTAAGAAAGAGTTGGGTTCACCAAAATGTAATGAAAGAAAATAGGTAACAAAGGGCAATCACTAGAATGGATAGTCAAACTAGAAAGCTTGTGCCCTATTTGGCTCTCAAATACATTAGGGAGGAAAACAACTCATTAGGCTTAAGAAAGACTCAAGCGTTGAATGGGTGTAAGAGTTTTCCTTCACTATGCTGATTGTTGATTATGCAAGAGGAGTGAAGAAATGCAAAATAGAGTGCAAAAGGGGTTTTCTAATGTGCTGGGGAAATAACAAACTGAAACACCAAATTCTGAAACCAGATTTGAGAAGCCAATATAGAGACTTACTTTTCCACAAAATCTCTGCCCGAGACTTCTGTCAATGGAGACTTGGATTGTAGGGGGTGACTGGACTCGCCCCTGCCTATGGGAGTCGCCCTTGATGTGTCAGAAAGTGATGAGGAAGCCAAGGATATGAAGTAGACAATTAGGTCTTTTTGTAACTGAATCCAAAATTCTGCCACCTGTCACCTGCATAGAGGAAACAAGAAGAATGTTTGAAGAAAGGGGTTTGCCTTAGTCAAACCCCTATTTAGGTCTAATGTGCTAAGGAAATAACAAACTGAAATACCAAATTCTGATACTAGATTTGAGAAGCCAATATAGAGACTTGTCCACAAAATCTCTGTCCGAGATTTTTGTCTGTGGAGACTTGGATTGTAGGGGGCGACTGGGCTCGTCCCTGCCTGTGGGAGTTGCCCTTGATGTGTCAGAAAGTGACGAGGAAGCCAAGGATCTGAAGTAGACTATTAGGTCTTTTTGTAACCGAATCCAAAATTCTGCCTCCTATCACCTGCACAGAGAAAACAAGAAGAATGTTTGAAGAAAGGGGTTTGCCTCAGTCAAACCCCTATTTAGGAATTAACCTTAAAATTGAATTGAAATTGCATGAAAGGTAAGTAAGCATGCTATAAGTAGCAGAGGCTTGATAAATGTCTTATACCTTGACGATGCAAGTGCTAATTGAAATGAGATCACAAGTGTTGATGCAATAGGATGACTCCGCAAAGACCTAAAAGGACACAACAAAAGACATGCTTGCATAATGATTGCTAGGCTTGCCACCATGAAGAGATGAATGCTTGAATATGCTTGATTGCTCCTTGAATGCTTGATAGAGATGAGATGCCAAAGATGATTGATTGCTTGATTTTTTTCTTACCTCCTCTTTGCCTTATGTGTGTATATATGGGAAAGGAAACATTTCTTTTATACCTCTCTAGGCCATTTCGGAGCACAAAACTCGAAGGAGGCCATGAAGGATTTGGAATCCCGCCCAAAATCATAATACCCCTCTCCGATTTAAATTTGGGCCCAAGTTAATGTGTAAGGGGTGCCTCCCAATGTAGGGGGCGGCCCAATGCTCTGGGTCGCCCTTTACAAGGCAATCGGGGCACACATTTTAATGGGGGTCAATATGGTCACAAGGATTCCAAAAATGTGTGCCAAATCGGGGTGTGAAAGCATAAGCGTGTGAAATAGGCTACACATGGTAATATGGCCTAAGTACACAAGAGACAATGTTTGAATGAAATAATTAAAGGGGGCACACTTATAATCAAGGACCACATTAATTAAATGGAGGGAAAGGACTTAATTGCATAGCAAAAGTCCTATAATGCATAGAAGAATGAACACACACTAAAATGGGTACCACACAAGCTTGGAATTGGACACACTTAAGCAATGCATGCAATTTATGATGCTATAGAAGGGTTTGGAGGACTCTTGAAGGTTGATTAAAAGCACGCACTATGAAAGTTTGCGTTGTCTTAAGGGCTTTAGTTTGTGCTTGGTGGTAGGGGCTCCACCCCTCGACCCCACCCTATATCAAGACATGGAGTGCACCAAGGGTGTTGCCTCTAGAACCAATGACAGGTGTTTCCCCTTAACTTTGTTAAGGGGTCACCCATAAACCCCACTACTTCCAATAAAAACATTGAGCAATGTTTGATAGAAACACAATATTTTTTAATTTTTCTATTCTTTTGACTTTTTTCCAATTAAATATTAACTAAATTAAATTTATATTTTTTGTTTGCTAAGTCAATCACTCTCCTAAATAATGCTTCTATGACCATAGCAACACTTGTAGACTTGTCTGAGATACAAGTGCATGACTCCACATAGAGCTAGCAATGCTAGGTTGAGCTCCATTCTACCATTCATGACTACATATTGTAGTTTTTGTTTTTGATGCCATGGATATCATAATCCGCATGTTTTGTACACCTAAAACACTCAACAATATTTATATTAATGTATTTAAAGATGTTTTTTCGTTAGTGAAAATTTAATTTTATAGTCATGATTGATGGATACTTGTGTATGTGATTAAAGTAACTTGTATTTGATTAGTTTATTGTGTCTTTAAAGTTTAGTTATTTAAGGTGCATGTTAAATGTTTTAAAAATCCTAAAAAAAATCTATAATACTATATTTCATGGGTTTTTCAATTTGGCAAAGTTGAGCATTGAGTTCAAGTCCAGGCCAAAAATCAGCTTGCCGAGTCTGAGTTTTGTAGTATATACATACATTACAATAAATAATATATATATGCAACAGCCAAAATGTCCAAAATTAAATAATAAATATTGAATCGAGAGAATAGTATAATAATTGATCAATGATAACAATAAGTTATATTAATTCAAACAATGCCCATTGTCAAATCATAAATCAAAATGTAATTGTTTGAAATTTTGAATATCAATGATCATAGTAGCTGAAAATTGAAATCCATTATGAATGCGCTGAAGAATCAAAGTACCAACCAGAGTCTAGGGTTGGTCTGCCCCATTATTTACTGTTTTTAGATGAAGCTTTTACCTATCTAATATTCCCACTGGTGATCTGTATGTACTCATTCCATCCTCTCACATGATGACACTAATGAGCTGTTGATGATAAATCCTTACCAAATTCTTTAAAAACTTGTATTGCAATATTTTTACAGTTCAGGGAAAAAGTTTAAAACTATTTTAAAAATCAAATCTGAATCACTGTGAATTCACAATGCTGATATAGTGGAGGAATCATGAGACTTATTATAGCACATGAAGGCCTAGCAACAATTCTGTAATGCTTATTACTCAATGTATTAGACTGTTGTTACAGAAATTCACCAGACCAAATAGAAGGGTAATTTCTGGTGTATTTATGCAGCATCCAGAGACCCAGCAATAGCTGTAGCTAGATTGTTATGGTAGTTACTGTATGAAAGGCAAAGCATAATATCTTAATGCTGATGTGAGTGTAGTAATCCATAGCCACTTGCACAAAAAGAAGAGTAATTGCTCCTGCAGGGAGCATGTGAAAGACCAGGATCATTAAAAAAATCATCATACAAATACTCACTCTATAAGCTGAATTACTGTGCAATACTTGTTAGAATGGTGATTTTAAAGTTTCTGAAATTAAGAAGGTGCGTATTTTTGTTCATCATTAGAAAGTCACTCTGTAGAGGATGTCAGGACATCCCAAAGATGCCTTTTGGGGACATTCTGTCCCCATTCCCTCATCCCCAAAATATCTCTCTCAAGAAATGACAGCAAACCCCCAGGATATGCCTCCATGTGAACCTTTCAATTTTGTTTCACATTCACTGTGCCAGAGACATCCTTCTCAAAAGTCAGCTGATAAGAACATTTTTGGCTGGACCCTGTTCAAACCCGGCCGAACCTGGGTGTTTCTGGCACTGTAAGCGTCCCAAAAAGGGGCCCATAAGTCAACAAGACCATTTAAAAAATTTCACTATACCTTTCCTTTTTGTCATTTCACCTCATTTTTTCTACACAGAATTTGCACTCACGCCATTTTTTTCTCCGAGCTGGTTTTGAAGGTTGTTGATTGAGATGCTACAGTTGCATAGCTTGCCCAAGTCTCTACAAATGAGGCAGCTCTTGCATTCAACAATGAACATAGACGTAGCTAGTGGGAGTGGCAATTTAATGGATTATGGTTCAAATGAAGTTGAACCAAATGTTGAACTTGACGCTTCTAATGAAGATGAATTTGGATATTAAATATGGATTGTAATTTGAATTTTTATTGTGTAATGACATTTTGAGACTTGAATATTATCATTTTTGCAAATTATGAATATGATATTATGAGGTATTTAAAAAATTTATTGACGATTATGGATCTTCCATAGATATTGCTCAATGTACCATGGGTAAAATAGTTGGCTATTAGCGAAACTATTTTATGCAGTATTGCATTTGTTGAAATGCAGAATGTTATCCTATAATGTCAGGAATCCAACAGATTTGTATATTGAAAGATGCATGTAAATATAATAATGAAAGGCAACACAGAGTATTTACAGAAGCTTATCGATCATAATTTTTACAGGTAAGTCATGATGTTGACCATTTCACTTCCCCCGAAGGTATCCCAGGGAGACCAGAAACAAATTTTAACAATCGGCCAAATTCTATGAAAATTTTTGCACCTCCACGTACTTGCCTGGTAAGTAAATTTCTTGATTACTTTGAAGTTTGAACTCATTTTAACTCCATGTTCATGCTTGGTAAATGGAATTCCTGATTAATTTGAACTGACTTGAAAGTGCAGTATTTCATTGCATCAGATACCTTAAAATCCTGCCTTTTGTATGACAGGTATATTATAGAGTTCCAGAGATTGCTGTTACTACCGATGATAGCAACTTAGTTGATAAATCTGTTCTACTGTGATAGGTCTAAGTTTCCAACTAATCACAAAGACACTGCATGAAACTTCTTGACAAGCAGCGGTAATGAAATAATATTTGTCTACACAATTTACTCTTAAATGATTAGATTCTTTTTTGATTTGCTATTTATGGACTGAAAAAATCTTGTCAGTATAGGATGAGCTAAATCTGAAGTGTTAAGTATCCATAGGACTCAAAAATTATTCAGAATCATGTTGAAAATGCTGCTGGAATTGGGTTTTCCATTTAAAACAGAATAGTGTAGAATTATGAATTCTGTTTGTTAGAATGTATAATAAGATGTCAAATGTGCAAAGTAGTTGTTTTGAGATAATTATTTACTCCCAAGCTTTGGACAATCATTGTCAAATAATTCTCCTTTAAGTTTAAAGGACTTACCAAAAATAAGGAGTAAATTCAGTTGTCCATTTCATGTTAATTTGTATAGTAAAGATCAATGCATATTCATCTAATATGAAACAATGTGATGAGATGACTTTTAATGTCGTTTAGGCCAAATTTATTTGGAGTAAATAAAATTATTTATTATTTAGAAGATCATTTCTATAGGTGTTAACATAAATTCTCAAAGCTTTGTCCAGCTGTCTTCATTTTAGATTAAATGTATTGGGTTAATTAAGATTACAAATATTTGAGTCAAGAGTGTAATCTTGTACTTCATTTATGCTAATTCGTAACAGATCCTTAGTTCATTAACAGATTCTAAATTCCCAAAGCTTTGTTCAGATGTCTTAATTTTAGATTATATGTATTGGGTTAATTAAGATTACAAATATTTGCGTCTAGAGTGTTATCCTGTACTTCATTTATCGTATATTCGTAACTAATTTATGTGGTTTGTGTGAGTTGGTTCAAAGATTTACAATCATGATTATATTGAGGCTGCTTATCTAAGATTGGTAAATGTGACGTTTCTAGATTAGTGGAATTGGTATTTTATGTTGCAATGTATTTTGGGGAAGGGTACGGGGGATGGAAGGGGATGGCATTCACACACAGATTTAAGCTAAACTAATATTGAACGGCAGGACATCAAAATGAAGACAGTGACAGCACTATAGCAGCAAAAGAATTAATCTTGACACTAATGACAGCAGCAACCAGCATTCAGATTCGTAGCTAATGATATAAAAGTTAACATGTAATGACCAACCCCGATTTTTTTTGAAATATATGATGCAAGATATGAACTAATAAAGAGTAACCTGCTGATTGTTAGCTTCAGATTACGTCCATGATAATAAGCTCACATATCCAAATGCTCTCAATAACAAACTAGATGAAGTGGGGGATTTTCACCATCACCACTCAGTCAGTACATTAGCATAAACAAGAAAAGCAAATTGCAATTAACTAGATGAAGTGGGGGTTTGTCACCATTGCCACTCACTTAGGTACATTACCATAGAAACTATCATAGAATTACAAGAGAAAGTCTTTCTTCACATCAAACATTTGATAACTCAAAAGAATGATTAGCAAACTGAGAGCAGACTTTTGATATAAAAATCAATCCTGAAATTACCTTCAAAAATCATTGAAGTCAACTAAAAAATGTTACCAACACTAAGCAAGGCACAATTTGGACTTGGCAATTATATGCAATGATAGAATATGCCACTAGTTGCTCCATGTATGCTCCAACACTTTGTTTGTGAACAACAATATTAAACATAGTTGAGGACAACTTTCAATTATTTCAATTCTTCACTAGAGATAACAAACGACCACTCAAAATGCATCATCCAACAAAGTAGAATATTTAGAATTAACAACCAGAATAATATCAGGCCTGATTAATATTAATCAAAGTTTGATTTCCAACTACTCAAAAAAAGCGCATGAGTACTCGGAAAAAGCGTCCAATCATTACCAAACTTAAAGTACACTTCAAGAGACTTACACCATACGAAACTCATATATCTTCATCTTTCTCAAATCCAAAAACACCCACAAAGCCAAATTCATTGTAAATCTTGAACCACAAACATCAACCAGCTAGGGTGCCTCTCTCACCAAGATAGGAAGAGGGTTTTTGTCCTCAACTAGAAAAAGAACTCCTTGAGCTCATTCTAGCAGCATAGTATTAGCTTCACAATATTCAACATCTTGAATGAGAGCCCGTATCTTCCCTTTTATGAATTTTGAGAGCTATTTCATGGAAAAATATTTTATTTTCGCTACTTCAAACAAAATGCATTTTGCTTAAAAACATTTTTTGCATTTTAACTTTAGGGGACATTACATAATAGTGAGTTTTAAAACATTTATATAATAGCTAATGGTTATATAAGTTCTTTTGATTCATGGACATTTTAAAACAGTAATTTTTTTTTTCCGTCACGAGGGAATTTTGTTTTTTAAATTATAAAAAAAAGAGAGCCTTGCCATCATGTAATGCCCCATTCCTAAGATAATGTTAGCCTATTCATGAGATTCTTGTAGTCTAGTGAGTGGGTTTAGGGAATCGTGAAGGTGTTGATAGAAATAATTTCTTGTTCAAACGGTTATAAGAAGTGTAACACTCTTTTTTGGACCTTGTTTTAGACACTTTCTCTTATTCTTACTATTTTTAGTAAGTCAGTGATGTGCACCATCAAAGTCAGTTACTATTTTTAGTAATATTAGTGGATTTGGGTTTGATGTTTATCATGAGATTTGATATAGTTTGGAGTTATTAAGTAACGATAAGTTACAAGTTAATATAGTTAAATTAAAGATTTAATTTTATCGTTATTTTATTTATGTAATGGACTATAAGGGCCAAATATTAAATCAAAGGTGTTGTATTTTAATGCATGAGCCTTTATTATTTAATGTTACATTGGAAGATTAAAAAGGTGAGTGCCTCTTATAAAATGAAAAACAAAACATTCCCAAAAAAGAGCAAAAATAAATACTCCAAAAAATAATAAATATTTTTGAAAAAATAATAAAAAAGCTTTCTAAAAAAATGGCAAAAGTGTAATCTTTAAGAAATAATAAAAACACATTCCTAAAAAAGTAGTGGTGAAGCAAAAAGGGTGCTTAAAAAAAAAACAGCTAATAAAATTATTAAAGGAAGATTTGGGCTCTCATTTTGACATGTTGAATATTTTTTTTATTACTTATGCTTATGTTCTTGCAGGGGATTGTGCTTCTTCTTACTGGTTTGTGAGGATGAAAACTCTTATAGACAACATTCTTTACGTTGTTGAGAGATACAATCTAGAACATTTTGAGCGCTTCATTGCAACAATCACATTAGAAGTCATTGATAATAATATACTTAATTTTTCAGCAATTTACATTGCACATTGAGAACAATTTGGAAATGATTAAGAATAGGTTTATTCTAATTGAGTGAGAAGTTTTTACAACTCTTTATTTGGGTGTCTAGAGGTTGGAAGGGTTGTTTTCACTTAGCCATTGCAATTCAGAGGTGATTAGAGACATACCTAGGGTTTGAAGACCCTTGAATACTTGCTGGTTTATACTGTTGCAAACCTTTCTCTATTTTGGCAAATGGGCAATGTTGATTTCTATAATTTGACTCCAAAAAACAATCTGGGTTGTTATTTTGGATGAAAATTGTATTCTCAAGTTAACAATTAAAGTCGGAAATTTTCAACCACTTGCATTCTGTGTTCAAATAATTTTTTGAGTTATCAGTACTGTAAGTTACTTTATTTTCTTGTACTTATTTGATATCAAACTATTTCCAAACAATACATTGTTAAGTATTCAAATGCACTCCAAAAAAAGACCAATAGGGTTGCATATTACAATGGTATTAGAGCCAATGAACTTGCTAACCTATGAAAAAGTGTATCAAATTTGGCAAAATTCAAATTGGAAAAATTATGAAGCCAAGAGAAAATTAAAAGATTAGTTCTTTCTCAAAAGAATTTAATGGTACATTTAATTGTGTTCAATAGAGGGATTTGCACAAAGAAAAAGAATTGAGAAATTGACTCCTTATAATTGGATTAGGATTGGAGCTCATAAAATTTCCTAATGGTGTTCTCTCTAAGTTGGAGGAATTAGACTCATATTTGTTCGAGGTAGACCAATCAAATTGGAGAATCCATCAATGCTTGGTCAAACAAGTTTTTGGAGCATCCTCATGAAGATATAAGACTTGAGGTTGCCCCTTGTATTAACAAGTTCATAAGAATAACAACTCCTATAGTACCCTATAATGATGACATAATGAGGGAGATTCTACAGTTGATTGTAGAGAGCTTTAATGGGTTACATGATGTCCAAGACACTACCTTTGATAAGCGGGCTAAGATTTTAGAAATTATTTCAAGGGTTAGGTCATATGTCATTATGATTGATCTTAGATGTAATGATTTGATTCTTCACATGTTTCAATGGTTCTTAACCAAAACTAGAAAACATCATTCAAACAATGTACTAACATGCAAATTATTTTGTTCTTAATCTTAGATGAGGATGACGATATCTACAAGAGGTTGTAATCAGACTTGTTGGCAATTTGGAGGAAGGAGCAGACTACATCACCTATTACTTATGAGTTTTCAAAAAGATTGGTTGAGCATAAAATTTAGAAATTCATGAAATTATTGATTGAAGAGGAGCTAACTCCATTGGGTTTACAGGTTTCAAGGTCTTCAAATAAGAGCAAGAATAAATTACAAAGGAAAAATCTTTCTATTTCTTGCAAAGGACTAGAAGGTCCTAATCACCAATGCACAAACAAAATGGAAGGTGGAATCAGAAAGGAGTAACAAACAAATTATCTTATTTGTTAAGTTTCAGGATCACTGCAAATGTAATAGCACTTCCTAAGTTGTATGTGTTTTCCAAATGCAGCAATCTCTCTTTCATTTATATTGCGAATGAGGCTAGGAGAGACATGTCCTTTCATGGGACATGTCTATTCATTATTATTTATAAGTAAGGACGTGCCTCTTCCCATTAATTATAATTTAATCAATCTTATAATGTTTCATCAATAAATTATTAATTAAGAATCATATAATAATTTGATATTGAATATTAAATTTCATATGATTAATGATGATATAACATATATAATATATTATTATTAATCAACATATATTATATGTATTCTGATGATCATACAATTGAAGCTACAAACATTAACACTCTCTCTTAGCTAGGGAGGATGATCAAACATAATGTGTAGTGGTCTCTTGTGTCAACACTTATGATCCTCATCATAGCTATACAAAACATCAACACTCCCTCTTAGCCAAGGAGGATAAATCAATCCAATGTCAACACTTATATGACACTTGACAACATCAATCATATGATGTAAGCAATAAAAGCATAATCCTCCTGATGTAATCAATAGAAACATAGTTTCAAGATGTGGATTGCCTCCATCGATGATTCTATCCACAAGCTCCTCAAGCTTTAATGTGGATTGCCTCAATCAACGATTCTATCCACAAGTTCTATCTATTATGACTGTTTCAACCATCATAAAATGTCTATCACAATAGAAGATTTCCATCATTTGATATCACATTTGATATCTTAAGTATTGACCTATCAGAATGTCAACAAATGACATTCACCAAATACTCTGAGTATTGGCCTATCAAAACATCAACATATGATATTCACCAAGTACTCAATAAGGTATTGGTCTGCAGAACATCAACACATGATATTCACCAAATACTTATCATATATCTATACAAACAACTCATAGACCCTCAATGACATCTAACACTTAGTTGTTGATTTACAAGATATATCTATGCAAACAAATTATAGACCATCAATTTAATGACATCTAACACTTAGTTATTTCTTTACAAGATGTATCTATACAAACAACTCATGGACCGTCAATTTAATGATATCTAACACTAACACTTAGTTGTTGCTTTACAAGATATATTTACGCAAACAACTCATATACTGTCAATTTAATGACATCTAACACTTAGTTGTTGCTTTAATTCACCATGATCTATTTCAACATTATAAATAATGTATCATGATTTAAGTTATTGTAAGGTCGTCACCTTCCAATAACTTCTACAAATACAAGTGATAATAATTTGGAAGTCGTCACTTCCTTATGATGTACACAGGAGGCAGGCCCATTAAAATCATATAGTCACACATATGGACTTTCGAACTCCCTTTGAATATCAATCATCTGATCTCCTCCTGAATGATGCTTCTGATGGAGCATCAGACTCCATTTGAATCTGCTGTCAATTATCCTTTTCCTACAAGAGCATCCTCAAAAAAGATCAAGGAAAATAGCTTTTATAGTACGTATAGAAATACAAATAAGAGAGATACTACAATGAGTAGATAAATGTAATATTCAAGGATAATAAATACTTATCTGCACATCAACATCCTTGACACAAGTTGCTTAAATGAAGGTCCATATACATCAAATAATAAAACACCTTCTTAGATTATTTGAGATACATCTCCCCTTTGAATTATCTCCCCACTAAGAATGGTTCAATTGGAAATGTAAAATTGGTTATTATTCTCCCCCCACAATGTACAATTCCCACTCTTATATCGTTGAACAATTCTCATGTCTTCTTATGAAATGACTTGATTTCTCCAAGAGAGGTGACACTCTATAATTGATGCTTTCTTTCTAGAAAGAGACACCCTTCCTTGAATGCATGCTTCTTTGTTAATGCTTGACCACGATCATAACAAATTAATATCTCTTTAATGAAAGTCACTTTCAGGAATTTCACATAGACACGTACACATTCCGCCATAACTTTTGAGCCCCACACTTTCTTTCGAATCGCTCTGGTGAGATTCTTCAACATTTGATTTTCACCAACATATCCAAAATTCAGCAAAATCCAATGGTGGATTTGTGAGATATGGTCCCTGTACTAAAACTGTATTTTCTGAGATAGTCACACATTCACCATCAACAAACTACTCTCTTACATTTGTAGTCTGGCTCTGATACTATGTTAAGTTTTAGGATCACTGCAAATGTAATAACACTTCCTATGTTGTATGTGTTTTCCAAATGCAACAATCTCTCTTTCATTTATATTGGGAATGAGGCTAGGAGAGACATGTCCCTTCATGGGAGATGTCTATTCATTATTATTTATAAGAAAGGATATGCCTCTTCCCATTACTTATAATTTAATCAATCTTATAATGTTTCATCAATCAATTATTAATTAAGAATAATATAATAATTTAATATTGAATATTAAATTACACATGATTAATAATAATATAACATATATAATATATTATTATTAATCAACATATATTGTATGTATTCTAATGATCATACGACTAAAGCTACACACGTTAACACTATTAACAATATGATATCTCAGTTGAGGGATTTACTAATATTGATCATATTGAAAATTCTTGTATTCCCATGTCATTATTTCAAAAAGCTGAAGAAGAGGAATTTGCTGTTGTTAGCCTTGATGCTCACCAAATTTGGGATGAAGCTAATTCTTCATATGCATCCACTACTAAAGATGAATACCGTGACGATATAAAGAAACTTGATTTCACTAAGACAACATAGAATTTTGGGCAAACAAAAAGAAAGATAAAACCAACACAACTTTACAATAAGTTGATATTATGGAGTAGGAATCAATTACTATAGGTGAGGGTTATACAAAATTATTTATTGGTGATTGCAGATCATTATTGATAAAACTCGTGAAGAGAAAAACTCCTTCGATAAATCCATGTGTGATTATAATGTTGTCCAAATATTTCTACATGAAGAGTGCATGATATTATCTAAAAAAACAAATGAGTGTGATGGTGATATTGTTCCTATAATTGAGAATAAATCAGAAAATTTAATGTTACTATTGTACTCAAATTTGAATTCTCAAAATTGAGACAACCCATATGAAAGTGGATCCAAAATCATTGGTTTCTCTCTAAGATAGACATTTTGAGATCAAATTTTGAAGGCAAGGGGCTACACCATGCCTTGGCCTTAGTTTTTCATCCTTCTGGTGTCATCATTTTTTGAGATTTTCATCTAGTTTTCCTAGTTTACTTTGTAATTTCGGGTTTTATTTTCCAGATTGCAAGTACTTGATTTGTAAAAATCTTGTTTTTGATTGATTTTTTTGTGTCCTAGATTTTTTGTCTTCTCAATTTTGAAGATTTTGAGCCATTGTGGATTTAAACATATGATTTATTTAAAAAAAATAGTAATATGTTACTTGTAATCAGATTTTATAATCTCGATTACAAGTAATATTCTTTAAAGTTTATAAAAGCATGAACTTGTAGTGTCAATTTCAAAGTTCGACTTAATCAATTGCAAATTATATTTAAAATTCCTTTATTTTTAAATACTTTCAGTCGAGAATCTTAATCCTGATTTCAAGTAAAATTTACTAGTTTTTAAATGACTTGTAATGTGTATTAAAAACTTAACTTAGGCTATGAAATGCTAAAATACTCTTGAGTTGGGCTTTCCTAATTGAATGAATGAATGAATGAATTTAATGACATCCACGAGGCCCAACAACCTAAGGGACCAAAGGAACACTCAACCCTAAACGATTTCCGTAATCTTTTCCAACTCCGATATTCTTTTATGAATCTTGACCAGCAAACCCGCAGTTTGGTTGACTCTATCCTCTTCAAATAGACTATTCATGTTGTCCACTTTCAAAATGGTTTCATACTTGGCCCAAATATCTTCATATGCTGCGCACTCCATGAGAAAGTGCCATTCGGTTTCAATTGTGCCCATCCCACAAAATATGCAAGTTCTCTCCTCCCAAGCCTCTTTGGGCCTCTTCCATCTTCCTGTCTCGCACCTGAGATGATGTGATCTTGTCCTCAAATGTGTCATTAGCAACCTTGCTTTCCCTTTAATAGAAGCCCTTAAGTATGTTTTCTATCCATGTTCCCTAGTTGGGTTGAACACTTGCATATAGTAAGCCTTTTTTCGACCGATGTTATTAGACCACACGACACTCTGAAACTTCTCTATGACAAAATTTTTTATGTTCACATTTGTATTAGGACACTCATGTAGCTTAATATTCCATTTATCCAACCACTTATTATTTTGCTTCATCCACGTTTTCTTTCTACGGATAAGATCCTCATCCTTCACAATTTTCGACCATCATTGGTCTTGCATGTTTTCAACCTTCTTTAAGTAACTAAGTAACCGAGTTAGCGCTGAAGCTTCCAACAAAAAAGTCCCAGCTTCTGCTAAAAGGATATCATAATGTACGGAGGTCTTAATTTTGAGATTGCTTGTAATTAGGTGCTTCTAAATTCTCTATAGCTACCTCCAATCACGGTTTGACATGATACCACCCCACACCTCACAGCCATAAAGAACCACCGGCGTGACCAACAAACCAAAAATAGTCTTCCTAGTTTTCCAGTCCCAGAGTTCAGTCGTTCTGCATCTGTTTTGGAGTAAATTACAAGGCTTACCAGCCCCCCTATAACCTTTTCGCATGACAAGTCTCTCAGCTGAGTTTATAATGATAATTAATCCCAAGATACTTGTATTCTTTCATAATTTCCAGAGGACTGCCTTCAAAAAGGAATGTAATATGTTTCTCTTTTCTCCTTAAAGAGAAAATCATGATTTTGGTTTTGGTAAAGTTCACCTACATTCCAACCTCCTGGCAAAAGCACTCTAAGGCCCTTAAGTGATCTCTCAAACCTTGAGCCGTTTTTGATATTAAAATAAGATCACATGCGTAAAAAAGAAGCTTCAAAACATACCTTGCCAAATGCACACCTTCCACATTTGTTTTGTTTAACCAAGTTTCTAATTTATTAATGTATAGCCCAAACAAGGTTGGGGATAAAAGACATTCCTATTTAACACCAATGTCACTACCAAAACATTCCGACATTCCTTCATTAGTTCTATTTTTGGCTCCAAATTTGTCATATAATTTGTGCATTGCTGCTCTATACTCATCAGGGATACCCAGTTCTATCATTTTGTTCCATAACTTGTCTCTAGGTACCGTATCAAAGGCTTTCTTAAAGTCTACAAAACAACAATAAGCTTCTCCTCCCTGATTATCCCATATTTTCTCTATTAAATGACGAAGAGTGATGCAATGATCAATGGTGGAACGCCTAGGTCTGAAACCCGCTTGCCCTATGGCGCTTTCCCTCTCACCTTCTTCCCAACTCTTGATTCTGCATTCTATCATGCTCTTGAACAGTTTTCCAAAAAGAGGGTTGACGATAATAGTGCGGTAGTTAGATGGATTATTGATGTAAACACTTTTAAAAAGAGGGATAACCACACTAGTTACCCAATCTGCCAGAAAACCATCACATATGACACAGTTGAAGATACCATGTATGTGAGGTGCAAGGATTTCCGCTCCCCATTTTAAAAATTCAACTTGTAGCCCATCAATATCACTAGCTTTACCACTTGCCAGTTTCTTTATCCCAAGCTTGATATTTTCAACCGTGAAGAGTTCCTCAGAAGTATTCACTATGGGAGGACTTTGATTGCATGTTAAAAAAAAGACAATGACTTGCAATGAGCCATACGAAGCCCGAATAAGCCTGGAATTCATCAGTTTTGGTAAAGGGAAAGTTTTATAAACTTTAGAACTTGTGATCAAGATTTTATATCCCAATTACAACAATCCATTGCCTTCACTTGCAAAACACATTAAAAAGTCTGACATTAGCCTTCATTCCGCAGTTTGTGGATGAAATGCAAGTCTTGTAACTTGTTAATGATAACATAAATCCCAAATGCAGGTTTAGATGTTTTTGAAAGACAATGGTTCATTTGCAATTTGATCTACAAAACCCGAATTGGAGTTTGTTCCCTAAAATCAGTGATTTGGTCTCCATACTTGCCTGCAAATTGAAAGTTCACATTCATGAGGAAGGTGTTTGAGTTTGGATAGAGTTTGGTTTCAAAAATGCCCATATAGAGCTGCATTTTTGAGTTTTTTTCTTCAGATTTCCAAGACATTATTTTTTCTTTCTCCCCAGTAACAAGACACCATTGTTGGTCACTTTGTTTTTTGTAAAAGCCTTTCCATGAGTCATTTTTTATTAAAACGTAATTATCTCGACAAATATTTGGTAATTTTTGCATTTTTCTCTATTTACTAGTTGTGCCTAGGGTTTTATATGCCGTTTTGTTTAAAACTAGTTCTTGTGTATATTTGTGCTTGTTTCTATGAATTTTTATAGACATTTTTGCAGTTTTTAGCCACAACTAGGGTTTAATGGTGCTTTTTTTAAAGGATTTTCCTTTGGTTCTCTATCTTCATCAGTGTTGTGCGTAGATGGTTTCATTTGCATTCATTTCCATGGGATGTAAAAAGCAATCATGGTTGAAATTTTTGAATGCATCCCTCTAAATTCTGAAAATTAGGGTTTATTAGTCCATTACATTCAAAATCATAACTTCCCATTCACCTCCATGAGACAAGAAATACAACAATAGTTGAGAATTTTATATGCACATACCTTGTGAAATCAACATATTTCATATCACCATGAATAATGGATGTAGTTGCAACATGGTTGTAATATGTGTCTTCTATGCAGTTGTTTCCAAAAAATCCTGGTTGCACAATTTTGTATATCAAAATGATCTTCCCGAGTTGGGACTCCTAATCTTGATTGCAAGTATTATTGCATGCAACCTTTCATGAAATTCAAAGTGTAACACCGTCCAAAATTTCCATCTTCATGCCCCCACACTTTAAGTTTTGGGATTTTCAATGGCTTTTGCATATTCACTATATGTCACCTTATGTGCAATGCAAAATGTAATCATATTAAAAAATCTGCGACTATATTCCTTGTTCACAAATTGAGATTTTTAGTACCCATTACATGTATTGTTACATGCAATAAAATGCACAATCACATTTAAAAACGTCGATAATACCCAATCTTACCCTTTTGAAAATTCCAAACACAAGTGCAATCGAGGATTTTTTACTTGATTACAAGTGCAAGCTAAAGTATTTCCCATATGGTTGCAAGGAGCTAAAGGTTCTTCTTACACATATGTTCTTCCTAACTTGCAATCAAGAATTTAAATCCCAATTATAAGTTCATTCCTCAAGCAAAAGTAAAATTTTTCACCTACTTGCAGCCAGGATTTTAAAACCCAAATGCAAGTGAAAGCACATCCCCAAAGTACATGTAATCGGGTTTCTAAATCCTGATTAGAGGTTCCAAGACTGGATAAGGACACGAGGTTGGAACAAATCACATGATATAACCATACAAGGTGGCAGAATGTGATAAAATGATTGAGAGCATAGAATACTTTCAAGACTAAAATGATCATGAAAAGATGTTTTCCCAATAATGATCATTATGATGCAGAATAATCAAGGATGCATGTTTCTGTTTCAGTTAAAGATGCTTGCATCAAATATGAGTACTTCAATCACAGAGCATCCTATATTAGTATGAAAAATGACAAAGGATGATGTAATATGAGTCATGTCTTGTTAGACACTTAGAATAATTTTCATTTTGTATTTGTAATTTAATTTTGACATATTACAAGTAATGTAAAAACAAGATGTAATTGCATGTGATAGTATCACCTGCAAAGTTATAACATGTAATCACTTTGCAGGACATTAGGATTTGCAATGTTGAATAAGTCAACTATAGGTAGTTAGTTCTTGAATAAGTCTCGATTAGTTGGGTTTCTCCCACTTTTCGCTCTCAGCCTCTCACCTATAAATGAGGGCGATCTTTGTAATTTTATCTTTTGGCAATGAAAGAAAACTCTCTGAGTTTGTATATGCACTCTAAGACTTTGATCTTGGATGTAAATTAAATTTCTTTAAATAAAAGAGGCAAATTTATTTTAGACTTTGTGTTGATTCAAGGTGTTATGTGATGACATTTTCTAGAGTTGATTGTGAGTTTTTTGATGTTGTTCAAGAGGAATTTGAACTCAATCTTGCAAACTTTGAGTTGCCTATTGCATTCAGAGTTATAGTTTGGCTCCAGATTTGGTCTTGTAGACTTTGAGCTGCTTATCAAGTTTGAAGTTACTATAGAATGTTCAAGCAAGGAAAGCACTTGTAGATTTTTTGTTGTTTGTTTTCTACGTTTGTACATATAAAGTGAAGTACACGTTGGAGACTTTGAGCTCCATGAGTGTTTCACTTTTATTTCTGAATTCATAGAAGGGGTCGTGGAAAGATTTTAGACTTTCACGAGGTTCTTGTTTTTACTTTGCTTAATTGTATTTGAGCATTGTTAGAAAGAATTGTGTATTCTGAAGCAAGAGAATACGACGAAGGACACATACTCAGAAAAGAAGAGAATGGTGATTGTAACACCCTACAATTAGCTTAGTGTACAATTTTAGCTTAGTTTTAGTCATTTTTAGTTAAAATAAATAGGGGGGCCTTCCCTTAATTAGGAGAGACTATGTCTCACATGTTGTGGTTGGAACCACATTTTTTTAATTGATCCTTCAAAATGTTAGTTGCAAAATATCCACCCAATCACGACAATCCATGTTCTCTAGATGAATTTGAACAAAGGCCTTTAGAATTTCAAGATTTGAAGGACAAATTATTGGTCATAGAGGAGAAGATTGTGCAAGTATTAATAAAGGAAAATGACTCAAAAAATACATAAAAGATCTTATTTGAAAAACCCAAATTGAGGAGAGATAAAAAAAAGAATATCAAGTGGAGTCATTAGTGCACAACTGCATACAACTATAGAAGCATAGGAAATAATGAAATCAGATTACTTGCAATTTCTTATGGATAGGGACCTTGTTGTCAAGTTTGCAGAAGACAAGGAAAAATAGGCTAATAATTTTTGCTACTAGCTAAGTATGGCTCTTTTTTCTCTATACAAATTAAAAAATCAGATATCTATTACAACTACATCCAAGGAGCAAGAAGCTGGCATAAGCCTGATGAAGATCTAAACAATAGAAGGGATTGATGAATTCCTCAGGGAGGAAATGGGGCACAATGATTTCAACATTTTAAATACCAAGGAGACCCAATATGTTGATAGGGATTGGGAGTTACATCAAGAATGTAAACTTTGGAACTTGGAGGATCAATCTTCACATGAAGATGCAAGTTGCAACCATGGGATTGCTACTATAAGAGGTTTTAAATTTTTTTTCATAGTGGTATTCTTAGTGGATCACCATCTAATGATGATCAACCAAAATGAGAATAAGAGACACATGAGTTTTTTATGTCATCAACGGAAAGTATGAACATGGGGGCTTCACTTAGTTAACTTGAATCATAACACGTGCATTCATGGCATACTAAATAATACCCATATTTTCAAAAAATATTGCCCCAAACTCCTTTTCTGTCACCCCCTCCAATACCCACCGAGTACCCCCCATAACCCTTTTCCTATTTATGATTGTGAACAACAGTCCTTTACCTACATATGATTGGATTTATCATGAGATGAAGGATATAATTAATGCAGATAACTTAAAAAATAATAATCTAATTCAAGATTGTATGCCTAAGTTTGAGGATGTATTTATGTAGTCAAGATACACAAAAGTAAGAATGTTGAAATGGCCTTGGAGACATCTTTTTGAGGAATTGTCAAATGAGACTTTGATGTTTCCTGACTTTGAACTTGTTGCTCATAGTTCATTTGTAAGTAATGAATATGTGCTTCATATTTATATATTTCTATTTTGGTTCAGATGATTTCGACACACACTTTGATGTTTAATAGTTATTCTTTAAAGTTAATAAAAAAAGATTAAGGCTTGGAATCGATGAATGCAGCTAATCACAGGAACTTGAGTGCATGGTATTTCCCTTTCAACACTCGGAGTGTCATTTATGATGTTGATAATATAATGGTTAATACACATATTTTTACTTTGATGGTGTATGAACTAGTTTTGATGTGTGGTGATGGGGTGTATTCGATTGAGTTGTTAATTGGGTCACCTGCACTTATTGATAATTTTCTTTTTGCAGTGGACCAATGAGGATTAGAGCATCATGGATTGACATTTGATCTTGGTTTACAGAGTGAGAGAGTGGATACCAATGATGTTGATTCTACAAGCATCCTCAAAATCACTCTTGGTATATGTCACATAGAAATTAGAGTATTGCACCATCAACATGGTGGAGTTACTCTTTGTGTTGGTAGTTATACACAAGGTCTTTTTAAAGGGCTGATAATGACCAATGATGATGGAAGAAACATTTCATGGGAGGTTATGGACTCTAAAAGTACATTGTTGTCATTACATCTTATTTCATAATTCATAAAAGCCCATTTCAATTAGTATACGTGGACTGGAAGGAGATTACGAGTAGGACTTGGTCTCCTACCAAGTTTGTAACTTTTGGAAAGACACCTCTAGCCAAGGGTATTAAAAAATTTTGGCCAATATTTTTCAATTTTGTAGTGAAGGTTTTTATTTTCAAATGTTGCATCTTGAAAATTCAAACTTGCATGGTTGCAAATTTGAGCACTTTCACTAATGATAGAGATAATTGTGAGTCTTAAATGAATATGATGGATGATTTGGCTAATTAGTTTGAGTGTTGGTTGGATATTTGGGCACCTAATTGATGTTATTTCTTGTATTAAGCTTGCACATATACTTTGAGTAGAAAATTTGGTTTTGGTAGCACTTAATTTGGAGGAGTGCAGGGTTTGGGAATGAGATACTTTATGATGAATTTTCTGAGCTTCCTCCTATGGAGCCTTGAATTGAGATTTTGGAAGGGCAATTCTCTAAGTTGGAATTTTGTCAGTTGTAGATTTCTCTTCTTTCAAGTGGGCTTTAGGAGGTCTCTTGTATTGGTGTTCAACATGACAGTGCTTGGAGAAAATGGTGTAGTAGATCTACAAGGTTGACTTAGAACGTTGGGGCCCTAAGATCATCTACAATTTTAGTTTTGTAAGCATATTGATCTTGAGGCTAAGTTTGAATCGTTTGAGGACAAGAAATTTTAGGGAGGGCAAACTATAATGCCCCCTTCCTAAGCTAGTCTAGTATGGAGAGACTGTTAGGCTATTCACGAGATACCCATAGGCTAATGAGTGTGTTTAGGGAATCCTAGAGGTGTTGACAAAAGGAGTTTCTTGTTCAGGTGGGTATAAGGAGTGTAACACCCTTTCCTTGAGCATTTTTGGATACGTTTTCCTATACTTACTATTTTTAGTATGTCAGTGATGAGCACTAATAAAGGCAGTTGCTATTTTTAGTAATGTTGGTGGAGTTGGGCTTGATGTTTTATCATGAGATTTGATATAGTCTTGAGTTATTAAATAACGATAAATTATGAGTTAATAAATTTAAATTAAAGATTTAAGTTTATCATCATTTTATTTATTTAATAAATGTATTGTAGAGGTCAAATATTAAATCAAAATTCGTTCATTTGGGAGATTAAAAGGGGGAATGTTTCTTATTACATGAAGGAAAAAAAAAAATTCTTGAAAAAATAGTGAAAAAACATTCCCCAAAAAATGCCAAAAAACATTCTCGAAAAAATAATGAAAAAGCAATCCCAAAATAATAACAAAATAAGGGAGAAGCAAAAAGGGAGGCTTTTTTGAAAAAACAATTAATAAAGCTATAAAAGGAGGACTGTGGCTCTTATTTGGGCATGTTGAATATTGTTATTGCTTATGCTTCTATTCTTGAAGGAGATTGTGCTCCCTATTGGTTTGTGAGGACAGAAACCCTCGCTAAAGATACAATCTAGAAGATTCGGAGTGGTTTCATTGCAGAAGTCACATTGGAGTTCATTGATAATAATATACTTCAGTTTTAGCGATCTACATTGCACATTAGGAATGAATTTGAAAGGATTAAGAATAGATGGTTCATTCTTGTTGCTAGTTGTTGCTTTTGTAGCCAAGTGAGAGGGTTTTTAGCTCCTTATTTGGGTGTCCAGAGATTGGAAGGGTTGTTTCACTACAACATTTGGGGTCAAATTTTGATGCCAATTTGCGACGGCGCTACCATTTGTGTGATTTTTGTGTTTTTTTTTGAAGTGCTCCCGATGCTGTCGTAATAGAAACGATACCATCGTAATTGCAACACCCTCTTGATTATAAACAAAAAAAAAAAGAAAAATAAAGGCTCATTTGTGATCAAGTTGTGGCATGCAAGCGAAAGAGGGCCCTAATGATGAGCTTGTTTTTCCCCGGTAACACAACCACTCAGCTGCTTGCCGAGGATATGTCGCCCATGATTTAGAGGACACCATGCTTCTTACCTTCGTTAACCATTTTTGATTCCCAACTTTTACTATATCCGCTCGAGGTTTGTTAACCATTTTACCGCTAAGATTGTTTGCGTACCCTTTATACATTGACGGCTGTTCAAACTATATTTTTCAATTTGAATAACCTCATACACATTTTTGTTGATCTTGGTAATAGGTTTTTCAAATTTTGAAGGTGAGAAACCAGTTCTTGGCTTCATCGCAAGGTGAGTAAAAATATCCAACACCCATTTGATTTTGCAAATCCGCAGTTATAAGAAACTATTTGATTTTCTTCTATTGTTTTGTATTAGGCATCTCTGTATGTATATTATTAATATCAGACCTGTTGTGTCTACATATATACATACATTTGGCTTCATAAAAGTGAGCGCATATATGCACAAGATATAGGCATGAATGACAATTATCCTATCCCTCAGAGGATCATAAATTGGCTTGCCCTTATGGATGCCATGAATCCCTCGAATATCCCTCTGAGCATGTATAAATCTCTTTGCTTCACGCTGGCCATGGGATCCTGTATCCTCATCAACAAATAATGTTTCTCTAGGAGCCCCTCGAAGCCCTAGATATTCATTCCCTTGTTTGGATAAACCCTGGTGATTTGCAATTGGATTGAAGGAAAACCCATTACCAGGGATGTTATTGGGAAAATTTTGGACAAATACAATGTTTTAACAACTCTTAAATACATTTGAGGCTGGACAATGCACAAGTATTCTATCATTTTAAATAAAAAAGGTTGAGAGGTCCACTGAATGAATTTTATTTAAATAGAAAAGATAGAATACAAATAAGATTATGTAGGCAAATAGTAGCGAGTTCTCTACTTATTTCCTTCACGCCAACATATTTCCCTCATAAATTTCTCTTAAGGATAAATAGTTTAAACTCTTTCCCAGCTGGTTTGAATTGGGTGTTTTGACAACGTTAATATGTGATGCATAGCTCATACCAAAGGAGCTCTAGTTTAAGTTATTAGATTTTGCATTCTAGGTACACAAAACAAAGCTCTAGCTTTAGTTTTTTCCAATTTATATGTCTTAAATTAAACTATGTAAATCAAGAGATGAGTTCTATATTTAGAACTTTAGTTTAGCAGACTTGATTTATGAATGAAAAATAAACTCTATCTTAAATGTTTACTCTTTGAGGCTGTGATCCTTATATAAAGAGTTATCCTCGGTGATAGATATATAAGTCTATTAGTAATATTTCATTGAGGCGACATTTAAAGAGACAAGATCTGTGCTAGTTTAATTGGCTGGTTTAGAATCACATGTGTAGATGCATTGGCAATATCAGGTGTGGAATCTAGAATTGTAGATCCTATTTAAAATTACTTGCTTATGAATAATGTATATGCAATTTAGAATATGGTATTATTATGTGATCTTTTATATGTAAAATATAGGCAATAATGTGTAATTCTTTATACGTTTTCTATAATCAATCATGGTAGGGATGATAGAGGAATATAAGAAGGGGAAGTAGTTATGAGGTACTCTTCTAGGTATGTCACCTCATGAATAGTCCCATGAGGCCAAAGGGGTGCAAAGAGTGTCCCACCCTTGGGCTTAGAAGGGAGGGATAGTAATGGTTCACATGAATATATTTTAAATGAGAGTGAATGATTGATTTAGCACGCATTGCATTTAACTGACGTTTACAAAAGTGAAATATTGAAAATTCTTGGAAGGTCACCTATTCTAATACTACTCCAACCCAAGTGTACTTAATCATTGATTTCCCCATGATAAATCMATCTTAAATTAAAGAGGAAARGATAGATGATCTTCTAGGAAGTCACGATGCATCACTTATATGAATGCTATCTAGATKAAATGAGTGCTAAGTAGATCATTCATTCTCATTAGAAATWGGATTATATAAATAAATACTCATAAAATATRGAKCACTGACTACATAGTTAAAYTMTGATATAAAAATATTAATTTTAATACATAGTAGAAATTACCTCATWCTTGTCCAAGGTTRATATCAACYAAATTCAAACACTAAGAATTGCATCTTTTGAATACTGAGATGTTTTGCAGATATGAATTCTTGACATATACTARATATCATTTCTATCRTAGCTAAAGATATCCATYARAGTATGATCACAATAATAATAACTCATGCTATTCAATGGAAGGCTACTTCAGCAATTTCAGTCATTAACAAAGGAAAATCAGTAATTTAAACCATTAACAAAGGAAAATCGGTACCCCAAAACCTTGGTGGACCCTAGAATAAGTAATATGTTATGTCGTTGTAACTTTCAATGTTAAGAAGGATTATGAAGAGAAAATTGTACAAGGGCCTATTTTGGAACAGACACCTATAGATTGATCAAATGACAAGTAGTTGGTTGCATGCAAAGTCACTCAAATTTCATGCTTGGATTTACAACTCAATTTTATTTGTGAAGTATTATGCTAAGAAAAATTTTGCAATTGAAGGTTTGGAAAGCTTGCAAGAAACATGGATGCCATGGTAGTTTGAAAGTAGAGTATGAGGTGATTTCTACTCCTTACATTGGGTGAATCCATTCTTTAAAGAGGAAATGACATTGGTGGTTGAGGTGTGAATGTTATATATGACAGTCAAGCATTGGATTACTCACCTTTTTGGCAATTTTCACCTTTAGGAGATGGTGTGAGACTTAGTTGGTAGTTCCAAGGTAACTGCTTAGTCTTTTTGTAGTGTTTGGGATCATTGTTGTTGGCTACTCAACTACGGTGAGTAGCCTTCCTGTTTTTAGGTCAAGGGTTCTCTAGGATGGAAATTTAATGAAGGAAAAGGGGGTGAGTATACAAAGGACAACATGTTATCTATAGCAGTTTTTTTCTCTTCATGTGGAGAGTTTGAGGCAGAAAATACACAGTTTCAGACCTCCTTTTAGTTGATGTTCAACTATGGCCAAATTCCCTCAAAGGAGTTAATTAGGGTTGTCTATAAGGTCAGAGGATTGTAAACATATCTTATTATATATTTGTTCATCACTTGTATGAAATGAAATGAATTTCAGCTCATATATTTGATTGAAATATTGTTAGTCAATTTCTAGTTATTGTGACTATTATATAAACACCTTGCAATTCAATATATTCCAAACCTATTTTAGCAAAATAGAAAAAAATAGCTACCAAAGTAGCTTTAGCTATTAAAAAAAGAGCATAAAAGGACAACAATAATGTAACTTTCACTAACCCAAAATAGTAGAATTAAACCAACCTAAATTCTAAATCATTGCGAACTATACACTACAGCTGCTCGCATTCACAAATAACTTGAAATAAAGCCGAGTACAGTAATGAGAACTAAAAAAATCATACAGGGCTCACCAAAACCTATTTTTTTCCTTAATAAAAAACAATTGTTAGTTTGTATGTGCTCCATGTAACTTAATTGTTTTTATTAGGGAAAAATAGGTTTTGAAGGGACGCCAAAACCTTGTTTGTTAAAAAATTGCCATTAGTAGAGAATAAGAAAATGGAACCCAACACAAAAATGATAGCAAAATAATAGGAAGAAAGGGTCCCAAACCCAAAGAAATACAAAATATTTTTTAAGATATGTTCAACCTCTACATTCTTATTGATAAATTTCTCATTTATATCCTTAGCATCATAAATAATGTGAGACTGATTTATCTTACTTTTAGCATGGCTATGGGTCATAAAAAA
>MU224910.1:6651402-6664248 GCA_018584345.1 Thuja plicata | reverse complement strand
TTTTGATGGCTCTAGGTGCAAGACAGGTTCTGGGGTGGGCATCATCTTGATCCCTCCTACAAAGAAACCCATTCCTCTATCATATAAATTAACTTTTCCTTGTACCAAAAACATTGCAGAGTATGAAGCTCTTATAGCTGGTCTACGAGTAGCTTCATCTCTTCACATCCAAAACCTAGAAATTTATGGAGATTCACAATTGATTGTCAAACAAATCAAGGGAGGTTATCAAACTAAGAATGATAAAATGGCACAATATCAAGATTTAGCTCTAGATATTCTTTCAAAATTCTCTTCTTACACCATACACACTTTACCTAGAAAGGATAATCGACATGCAGACGCCATGGCAAGCGCGGCTTCCTTGGTTTGTCTTGAAAATAATGATGAAGACTTTCAATTTACTATACACACTCTTAAACTCCCTGCAATTTATGATAAGACTACTGTTAATTGTTGTAATTTGCATTCCAAAGAATGATATTCACATATTTTTCATTTTTTGAAAGATAATACTTTTCCAGAATCAGCAACAAGGAACACACATAATCATATCAGAAATCTTGCAGCCCGTTATATCATTTTAGGAGAAACCCTTTACAAGCGTTCTTATGATGGATTACTATTAAGATATCTTAACAAAACTAAAGTACCTGTAGCTTTAGCAGAAGCTCACTCTGGTTCTTGTGGGGGACATTCTGGTGGGAAATCTTTGGTTAACAAACTCCTTAGAATGGGATATTACTGGCAAACAATGGAACAAGATTCCTTTACATTTTTCAAGAAGTGTCCTCAATTTCAACAACATGGTAATTTAATTCATGCTCCTACTCGTGAGCTTCGTAATCAAGTTGCTCTGTGGCCTTTTAACATTTGGGGTTTTGACCTTATTGGAAAAATTTCCCTAGCTTCTTCTCAAGGACATATATACATTCTCACCGCTATCGATTACTTTACTAAATGGGTAGAAGCTATTCCTCTTCATTCTACTACTACCAATGTTATCTATGATTTCATCCTTAATCATATTATAGCACGATTTGCTATTCCTTCAACGATAGTTTTAGATAATGGTACATCTTTTAAGAATAAATAAGTCACAAAATTCATGGAGAAATATCTTATACAACATAGATTTTCTACTCATTATCCTCAATCTAATGGTCAAGCTGAAGCATCGAATAAGATTATTGAACAAATATTAAAGAAAACAGTTAACAAACATGTGAAAGATTGGCATACACAACTTACCTATGCCTTGTGGGATTATCAGACTAGTGTCCGTACAGCCACTGGCACCTCACCTTACAATCTTGTTTATGGAACTGATGACATCATGCCTTTAGAATTGGAAATACCTTCTTTACGTATTTTATTTCATGGGATCATTGACAAGGATACTTTCCGAGAATAATGATTACAAGAATTAGAAATGTTAGATGAACAATGCATAAATGCTTTGGAACACATTAAATCTTATCATAAATCACTCCAAAAACAATATAATCATAAGGTGATTGAATGGAATTTTTTGGTAGGTGATTTAGTCCTATATGAGAACCAAAGAAATGTGAATGCTTTTCTAGGTGAAAAAGGCAAATTTAGTCCAAATTGGCTTGGACCCTTTGTTGTAATTGATGATTTCACATCGGGTGCTTATAAAATTGTTGATATGAATGGTGTTCCTCTCAAGGAACCTATTAATATTATGCATCTCAAACAATATTATCCCTAATTTATCTTTTCTTTCTTTATGCATGTATGTGTTCCTTATAACATAGTTATTTTATAAGTTATGTAAATTAGAATGAATTCATACATTTCTTCCTTCTTTCCTTTATTAAGTTTTATGCATGGATGAAAGTAAACGTAATCAATCATAGAACTAATTTCTCTTAAAACAAAGTTTTCTTTATATTTAAACTTTTCAGAGTTTGGTACATATGTGGCACAAGTGCCATATCTATCAGTCTCTCTCCCTATGCTCTAAAGGTCGGTAGCTCCCAGCTCTCTCGGATCTATGATGTGAGGCTAAGGATCTCAGAATGGTATTTCATGAGTGACTCCTCAACATTCTCATCTCCTAGATCTACTCTCAAGCTCTCTCTAGGTCGGCCATCACTTTCTTTTCTCTTTCCTTGCACATCCTCAACTCTCGCTGAACACATAGGAAGATATCTACATATCTTCTGGGATCCCTTCATCCTGCAAGGGAATCTCTCTTGCCAGATGGTAGTCAGTAGGATAGGCATGTATCCTTCAGAACCTCAGATACAAAGATCCTCCACTCCGCTACGCTTCCTGCAAAATTCAATATAAAAATTCTTTAAAACTCTATTCTAATCCAAATCTTTATTCAAAAACATTCTAATCAACTATGTCATACCTGGATCCCCTGCCTGCACATCAATAAAGGATCTAGATGGTGGGGGCATGGAATGACTACTCTCTCCTCATTCCCTTGATCTCGGCCTTGATGGTGGTGTCTCTATTTGCGTTTGAGGAGGTCACTGTGATCTCACGGGAGTAACATAGACTGCCTGAACACCGGTCCCGATACTGTGGTCTGGGGGCATCTCCTCTACTCTCTCATTTTCTCTCTCCTCCTCCATAGGATCTCCCTTGAGGGGAGGCTCCTCCTCATCTCTTAGATCCACCTCCTCTCCTATTGGTATTTCCTCTCCTCGGTGGTTCCTCTCCGGACCTGGATCACTTGTGGGGTAGTCATCAGGAAAGATAGGACGGGTCCCTTGTAAACTCCAGTATCTAATATACTCTTTGCTCACATCGACATAGGATAAATTGGGGGCTACCTCTATATCCTCTATCTCATTTGTATCACTATCCATGATATTAGCTACTGTCAGTTGATGTATAGCACCGGGTCTCTGATAGTATCTCACCGGGTATGCATATCAGGGTACTGCATGAGGGACTCCCTGTATCAAATTAAACTGCCTCATCACCCTATCATAATAATAAGGCATCATGACATGCTGGGTAGGGCCCTCTAGCAGCTTGCACTGCTGTGAATGTCTCAACTGCTGTCGGGTATCGGGCCACTCCATCATTTGATAATATGGTCTCTAAATCACATCAATCCCTGGTATACGGTCAAAGCATACCCTCCAATAGAGGATATCTCCGTGCTGCCAGACATCAGCTAGTGGATATGTGTAGGCTCTTGGTGTGCTCACATCTATCATCATAGGAGTACCCTATGGTTGTGTGCATGCATAGTGCTCAAACATCCACACCTGTAGTAATGTGCACATTGTAAGACTCTCCCGCTAAAATCTGACCAACTGACTCAACTCATGATAAAGATGAGCCAACATGCTGTGGCCCCATGAGACAATGACTCTGTCACTCTCCATCCTGCGTATGAGATGTGTGAATGGTGTTGGAAAATTGTACCCTTTGTGTTGGGCATTACAACCAAGGAAAAAATACAAAGCATCACCCTCTGTACCAGAGGTGTCAGACCCGCTAGAATGGCTGCTAATGAAATGTGATCTAACTGAGTCCACAACTGTGGCACTCATCCCAAATAGTACTCCATATCTACAAAAATCTCTAGAGGACCCCACGGTACTATCGGTCTAGCAAGCTCACCTCGGATCAGCAGTCGCAGGATCCTGTACACATCCTCCAAGGTGATGGTGATCTCGCCTGATGGCAGATGAAATGAGCATGTATCCTCGTCCCATCTCTCTATCATGGCCAATATCATCGACTGATGAAGACTATGGTAGATCTACCATCCAATATAGTCCCACATCTCTCAATAACTAAGTCTCCTCTGGCTGTAGCTTGAAGACACTCCCTCTGACAGATAAGAGTAGCCCTCTGAAGGGATGCTCTCATAGACGGACTGGATCCTACAAGCACAGACATGAACCATATCAAACCTTCTGAATTAGATAAATTCAAAACCTACCTGACCTAGATAGGGTCAACCTTATTTGGACAGGGCTGACCTTTATGGGTCAGGGTTGACCTTTAGGGGTCAGGGTTGACCTTTATGGGTCAGGGTCGACCTACTCCCCAACAAGGACAGAACATTCCCAGACAGGGTTGACCTTAAAGGGTCAGGGTTGACCATACTGGGTCAGGGTCAACCTTCTTGGGTTAGGGTCAACCTTCCCTATAAAAACATCAAAATTTCAATCACAAATACTAAAAATAGGCACTTACCTCAGGCAAAGGTTGTCTACCGGCTAGGCACTCTCGTAGGACCTCCATGCGGCTCGCTCGAAACTCCTCTCTCTTTGGCATCCTATCTTCTTGCTCCAACTCTGTAAATGGTAAGAATGACGAGGTCATTATCTATTTCTCATATTTATGGTCTGTAAATTAGGGTTTTTCTAGGATTTCATCTTGAATTATTTATGTTAAACTCAAATTTTCCTTCTATATGCATTTAGATAGACATTCACTCTTTTCATCATAAATTGAGTTTGGTAGCTCCGTTTTTAGTGCTGTTGGAAGTGTTGGAATTTTGATTCAGTTACATAACCTCTTGACTCAGCTTGGGAAGGTTTAGGAAACTTCTAACTAGTTTAGGAAAGGACTTTTGAACATCTTGCATATGCAGTATATAGAACTCACTTTATCACCCTGTTTCACCTTCCATGAATTAGTAAGCCGAATCAGGGGGGCATAAGGGGCTTTATATACTTCTCAAGATCATCATAGTAAGATCTAGGTGGTCTTTGGATTTTCATTAACCTCGTGTGCTACAGGTTGCAGATACTAATGGTTTCTTGTAGGATCTTCACATTGAAGACTTGGCTATATCCTTTTTATACTTTATGATGATTTCTTACTTTAGCTTGCATATTCACGTAGTATCATATCTAAGCTAAAGTGGGGGCTAAATGTATTATCTTAAAATGGAAGCACTTCCATTTTGATGAGTTTAGAACCCTCGTTTAGTATGTTTGCATAATAGATTTGCATTTTTACATGTTTAGGTGAAATTAGGGTTAGGATCTTATGGATCCTCCTAGATTTTTCCTCTCCATGGCTCTTCTTTCTAGGTAGGACCTATGTATTGGTCCTCCTAGGCCTCATATTACTCTCTCTCTAGGCCTTTTATGCCTTCTCAACATTCTGACTCATTCCCCCACCTTCCTAGGTCCCCGATTGACCTAGGAGCCTTTCTGTCACATCCTGCTAACCTGCCTGAAATCTCAGGACAGGGCCGAGGTCGACCCTGTCCTAGGTCAGGGCTGAGGTTGACCCTGTCCTAGGTCAGGGCCAAGGTTGAACCTATCCTAGGATAGGTCTGAGGTTGACCTTGTCCCCGGACAGGTGTTGGTTCCCGTTTCCAGATCCGGAGCTTATCGGGGTCCAAAACTTGAAATAGGTCCCCAGGTTCGGATTTGGAAGTGTTTTCTTTGATATTTGAGTTATTATGTTCCCTTCTTGGTTGGAGATTGTGATTGGACCATGATTTGAGGTGAGATTTGGATTTGGATCCATTGCATTTCCCTAGGAGACCTATATTGAAACCTCTATATAAACACTCTCTTTTGCCTTCATTTGATCATGAGAGGAGATGGGAAGACATGACATGAAGAGACATGATCTGATGGCATGATAATGAGGCAAGAAAGTAAGAGGATGATATAGAAGGACAAGCTAGGAGGACATATCATCATCTTCAATCAAAGTATTCTTCAAAGACAAGTTATTGTAGATCTTCATTGAAGCAAGAAGGCTTTCTCTTTAGATCTACCATTTTCAAAATTCAAGCATTCAAAGGACATTATCATGGGGTAGCAATTACGAATTGTGAGTTGATAGGAATACTTTAGCCTTGGGGGCTTGGTATTATTTCTTTATCATATTCAAATTTATGCATTGCTTTCTCATTTCCATGTTATGTTAGGATTGTTAATCTAGAAGATTAGATCTTGATATTGCATGTTCAAAAGACTCTTTCCAAAGAGTAACACACACACAATATACATTCTATATATTCGGCTATTCATGGAGGTGGAAACCACCAAAATGGGGGTTTGACTAAGGCAAAACCCTATATAGCCACCCCAAAACCCCTTTTTAGATATTTGCAGGTGCAAGACAGAGGATCTGAGGCTAGATCTAGATACCCTTTTTGGATCTCTTTCAAACTGTGAAAACAGGGACGCTTTCGGATATGTGCAGACAACATTGGAAAAAGTGGTATAGGGTTGACCTTTTTCATAAGACGACATCAGAACAAAAAAATATTTCTGGGTTTTGTTTGTCTCTGTGTTCCAATTTGGTATCAACTGTTAGCATCTCCAGAAATAGTCTACAGAACTCAAAAAATGAGTTTTTCTAGATCTTCTATGTCATGAGGTAGGCATCTTATCACATCATTCTTTACATGCTCTTTTCCATCTTTTTGATCAATATAATTAAACGTAATATCTTGAATTTGGACATAGGATTTCCCTTCATTATACAAATCTTATTTAGGAGATCTAGGGCATAAAACCCTTCCAAATTTAGATCTTACACCACGTAATTATTTCCTTAGTGCATACTTACCCTAATTGACCTAACACAACACTTAGACAAGTCCCCTTCACCTAATGTCTGCCACTTAATTAATAATATTTAACGAGAACATGCAAAGAGGGGTTCAATCGGTATAAGGTAATATTTTACATTAAAAAAAGATTAGAATAAAATTAATCATGCAACATCGACAGTTAAGAACACAAGATTGGCACATAAACCATTTAGGGAGAAACCACAACAAAATACTGCTTATAGAAAATTATCTTACAAACATTATAGGCGCCAAGCAATTAGAGACACCAATCCTTTGTTATCTTTGTAGGCACCAACCCACTAGAGATACCAATCCATATTATTGAGCACTGACCTAGAAAGAGATACCAATATCTTCTATAGAGAGGCACCGACCTCTAACATAAATATTTCTTACTCTTCTTGAAAATAAACCATCTTCAAAATCTACCTTAAATTTATAGTAAATCACCTTAAAAGTTCTATTCTAAATCAACTCTTTGGTCTACTCTAGATAAGTCACCATTAAAATTTGATATAAATCTTCTTGAAAGGTCTATTATAAGTCTACTTATGGATAATAAACTTCTACTCTAAATATATGAGTATTTAATTAATTATGTGCATCTTACACCACAAATGTACCCTATTTTATAATCCATTAAATACCTGTTCACCCAACAGAGGTGACTCTCCCAAAGAGTTCAACCACACTTGAAATATAATTATTTTATTTATTTTTAATTCCCTAAGAGAGGCAAGTCTATGCGGGTGGTAAACTCATATAAACTTTCTTTTTTTTATAATAAATAATGCCTTCATATTGGTTGCTAGACATTGATCAACATGTATTGATAAAATAATCAATTTAATTTCATCACCTTCATCTCCTTAAGGTGGTCGACCATGATTACGCTCATTATTTAATAAAAATTGATGACCTTTGGCATTTCAATCCTCATTAGTGATTTCCTTCTTTGACTAACATTTTCCATCTTGACATTAATGACAATTAATCCAAAAATCTCCTTTGATATCAATGGAAATAATCCCAAAAATCTACTTTGACATCAATGAGAATAATCCATCAAACTCCCCCTTTCATTGATAGAAACCTCTCATAGAAATAATATGTGAATGTATAATGCTCTCGCCTATTCTAATTCCCCCACAAAGCTAAAAGACAATGCAATGATTAACACCTCGAAAATTCATGTTTCTTAAAGATATCTCTTCTAGCTTCTACCTAGGATACTTCTCCATTTTAATATATTATTATGCTATCTTAATGTCCTTCAATGTTTGTTCCATGATACAACTCATTTAAAATTTTTCTCTATTGTGTATTATACCTATACAATAGGAATGTGTGTGCAACATTAGAGTTTCAATTGTTTCATCTCACCTTTATTGCTTGCATAATGTTTAGCCTTTATAATATCTCATTTAGTAGGTTGTTAAATATTGACTTGTATAATGCCTAGTTGTCAAAAAGTTCATATGGCCTTTTTTTTATAAATTTTATACCTAGAGATTTCATCTACTTTCTTCATACAATATCTTTCTCCCTTGATCTCATAAATGATGCATAGAATATTTCTTATTCTGTTTTCTTTGGCTACTAATTTTCTTTTACTCTCCTTCCTAATATCACATCCTTGAGCATGAATTCTGAGGGTGTATCCTTGATCGCACATTTGACTCATAGAAGGTTATACTTCAACACTTCAACACATACACACACATATCTATATACACATACACATACACATACACATACATACATACATACATACATACATACATATATATATATATATATGTATATGTATATGTATATGTATATATATACATATATATATATATATGTATATGTATATATATTTATATATATCTATATATGTATATATATAGATATATATAAATTTATATATATATATACATATACATACATACATACATACATACATACATACATATATATATGTGTGTGTGTGTGTGTGTGTGTGTGTGTGTACACACACACACACACACACACACACACACACACATAGTCTAGCTTTAGTGCTAGACTATATATACATATACATATATATATACAGAATTTAGTTATTACCACAAAGTCTTGAAGAGTTTGAAAGGATTATCCCTAATCTAAAAATATAAAAAATGAGAAGAAATATGTATATCAACCTTGGGACTCACTACCCAAAAAATCTATTCTATAAATAGTCTAGCTTTAGTGCTCAACTTCTAAACTTCATCAATGAATCTTAGAGCATTTGTGAGGGTTATCATAGTATCTTTAAATTTTCACAAGAGAAGACATATAACTATTGTAAAATCGGGAGAAGATCTAGTAGCTAAGTAATTGGTTGTTTACCTAGTAGATGTTTTAATTTTATTTTTTATCATCAATTTCTTCTTGCAAGGTATTGATCCTAGTTGAAGCATTTTCCCGCTCTTGGCATAAATGTTCTAACTCCTGATTGCTTATCCTCAAGGAAGTAGTGTTTGTTTCACTTTGACCTTAGTATCCAATGGTTGTTGGATCTTCCAAAGTCTCCTCTAAAATTGAGCCTCCTTGGTACCTAAGGTCTTTTGAACCTAAGCCAATTCTTGATTTTTAGCATGAATTTGGGCCTCTACCAACTCCCTTTTCTTCTTTTTAGTGCCTTCTTGTGCTTGGGAATTTTCTAACCTTGTAAGTATATCACTTTTCTCAATGGAATGTTCAGATTTCTTCTACAAATGAGCATTAGTTATGGTCAAAATATGTTGGTAAAGTTGAGAAATCTCTTAATTTCTTTTTTGGATTATAATATTGAGATATTCTCTTTATTTTTATATTTTGGTGATGTTGACCTCAAGGGTACAAAGTTCTTATTTTGTTTGCAACTGAGAAAAGGATACTTCCCTACCCTTTTCAAGGATGACTATTATGTTATTGGAGTCTGAAATCTCTTATTGCACTTCCGCTCTCGCTTCTCTTTTTGCAAGAAGGGGAGAAATGCCTATTTCTTGATTTTCCCTTCCTAGCCTAGAAATTTTGGGTTCATGACCTCTGATTTTTTCTCTAAGCATATCCACATTAGTTCTTACACTTTATAACTCTCTTCAAAGATTTTCCATTTTGTGGATTTGTGTCAGAAAATCAGAAGTGACAACTCGTTTAGATTCTTCAAGGAATTTAACATTATCTTGGGGTCAAGCATGACTCATATTAATACCCAAAATATGCACTATATAATCCTCCATTGTCATATCATGTTCCTACTTCTATTCATTTGGGGTGATTGATGCCAACATAATGGTGTATACACTAAAAAATGGCTTCGTTGATTAACTAATTAATTAAATATTTATTATTTAATTAATATTGATTTGATGAATTAATTAAATATTTATTATTTAATTAATATTTCTTTCTTCTATTTATTAAGTAAATTATTTTAATTTATTTAATACATTCACTATAGTCTATTCTTCTTATCCCAAGTCTTCTAAATTAGTCTCATTAAAGTGGTTAATTACACAATCACTAAATATGACTAAGCTTCCTAGTCCACCTCATAGACCTAGTCACTTGACACATCATCTTGGTTAAAATAACTAATTATTATTAATTATTAATAAATCATTATCCTCACCCACACATGTTCTTAAGGGCTATGTGGCCTCATAAGACTTGGTCTCATGACCACATGTCTTCCCCTACACCAAGTCAAGAAGCAATCCCTATTCCTAAGGAGCTTCTCAAGCCACCTTAAAGAGTCCAAGATGACTCATGGGACACTCGTACCAAGAGTCCTCATAAGGGAAAAGTCCTTCCTCTTTCCTCTCCATGGTCTTTGTGAGACACTTGACATGTGTCTGTCCCTTCCACCTTCTTCTCCTCTATGTCAATGTATGAGGAATATCCTCTGTATTATTTCTCTCACATTCTAACTACATCCCCCTTTCTCTCAACCCCTTCAACCAAGTCAATAGAAACCATAGGATCTTCCACCTTTCAATCTCCACCCTAGGATCGTTCCACCTAGGCTTACGTCCTCAAAAAACCTATAAAAGGAGCTTCATTCCCCCTTTGTGATATAATAGGTAATCAAGCATTCAAGCATTCAAGCCATCAAAAATTCAAAAAATCATATCCAAGCATTCAAGCATTCAAGCATTTCCACACCATTTTATCATCCATTTAGTTTCATTTTTGCATTACATTCACTCAAATCTCCACACTTTGGTGACATCTTCGCTAAGGAGCTTCATTGGAATTCTGAGAGCTCAAACATCAAGAAATAAAAGCTAGGAGAATAATGGAGACAAGCTGCAAAGAGTAGGTGAAGGTAAATCTTGTTATTTTACTTCATTTGATTATTTGTATTCTTGATTGGGTTACATTTATATAGATTTATTGGCTTATTAATGGTAGTATTTCATTTATTATAGTTGAAATCTATTTTGCATACATTTTTGGCGCCCACTGTGGGGCCTAACCCCACAAAATTGACATTTTTCTTTTAGTTTTTCCATGTGAAGGATTATAGAGGCTTTTCCACACATTCATCCCCAATACCTGTGTGTTCATCCATTTCTGTTATGTTTCTGTTAAAGTTGTGCATTCATCCATTTCTGCCGTGCATCCATCCCTTAATTCTGTGCATCCATTCATTCTTTCTGTGCATCCATTCATTCTTTCCACGCATCCATCCCTTAATTCTGTGCATCCATCCTTTAATTCCATGCATCCATCCCTTAATTCCATGTATCCATCCATTATTTCCGTGCATCCATCCCTTAATTCCACGCATCCATCCATTCTTTTTGCGCATCCATTCATTCTTTCCGCACATCAATTCATTCTTTCCACGCATCCATCCATTAATTCCGCGCATCCATTCATTCTTTCCACACATTCATCCAATTTTGCTGCGCATTCATAATTTCCAGTTGTAAAATTTTGTTTTTGCGCTAATCATCTTAACAGGTTTTTGTTTGTTCTTGTAGATTTTAGGTTGTTTTGCAGGTCATAAATATGAAGACCCCAATCTTAAATTATTGACAGTTTTCTTGCAGGTTCCTAAGGGGTTTGCAAAATAAACCATAACCTTTGTTTGGGCTTTAAAATACGACATGTTTTTCAGTTTCATGTGTCTTCTTTAGTTTAGAAAATGTCTATTGTGTCTTTCTTTATAGCTTAATTGTAATCCAAGATTATAACAATGTATCCTCTCCCCTCGCCATTCGTGGACCTTGGGTGTAAGAGAAACTATTATAATCTTTAGAGGGAAGTCTTTGGTGGGAAAAGAGGTACTCACCCCAAGGAATGACCCAACCGGTAACAGGCTAAAGCCAAGCCCATCCAAACCGGTATACAAAAAATTCCATTGTGACTAGTCTCACAGTGGACAGGTGTGAATTCGTTGTGACAACCAAAATCTCCTCTAGTACCCTTGTGGTGCGTTAAAGTCCCTACATTGTTAAGGTGAAAATATTACTTTGAAAGGATTGGGAGATCCCCCTTTATTGGGAAAATGACTTGATCACAACCACCTGAATGAATGTCCTTACTACAATATTTTGTTTCGTAGCCAAAAAACCTTCTATTTGCTGGTTCAATGGGTAGCCCAACCTGTGAAGACACCCCACATTACTCACGATTCATAGTAGAGATATCATTTCTTTAGGAAGTAATGACCCATTGAATTTGGAACTTGGTGTGTCAAAGAAGTGAGTGCACTGTAAGGAGGAGCCCGTGCCTCCAAGTTCGTAGGTTGTCCACTTTTAATTGGTGTGGCTGGATTTTATTATCCAAGTGGGGATTCAGCAGATACTGTCCTTGCCAACCTTAGGAATTGTAAGTGTGTTTGTGCATACATATTAGATCAAGTTAGATCAAATCATTTTTGTCTTGCGTGTGTGTGTTTATGCATTTTCATTTTTCCAAAATCAACTGAAAACCACAAAATTTCCAGAAAAAATAAAAATCCAAATACCAAGAAAAAAACCAAAAAAATCAGAACCTGCACATTTGTAACTTTATGTTGTGCATTTGTCCAATATTCCTGCACATTTGTTCCTGTGCACACATAATAGAGAGCCTTTGTACAGACCCTCAAGATTCCAAAAGCACTTTTTCAGATACCCATTTCTATCCTCAATATGATTCTGGAAACACATTCGATCCTATTAGACCTTTGATCTTCAGTTTGACCATCTTCATCATTTTCATCATCTTTCTTTCATCCAAAATTCACCAAAACATTCCTCAATCTTCAAAATCTACATTTAAGTGTTGAAACATTACCCTGATTATCA
>MU224910.1:6634362-6645441 GCA_018584345.1 Thuja plicata | reverse complement strand
TGACCACATGTCTTCCCCTACACCAAGTCAAGAAGCAATCCCTATTCTTAAGGAGCTTCTCAAGCCACCTCAAAGAGTCCAAGATGACTCATGGGACACTTGTACCAAGAGTCCTCATAAGGAAAAAGTCCTTCCTCTTTCCTCTCCATGGTCTCTGTGAGACACTTGACATGTGTCTTTCCCTTCCACCTTCTTCTCCTCTATGTTAATGTAGGAGGAACATCCTCCCTATTCTTTCTCTCACATTCTAACTACATCCCCCTTTCTCTCAACCCATTTAGCCAATTCAATAGCAACCCTAGGATCTTCCACCTTTCAATCTCCACCCTAGGATCGTGCCACCTAGGCTTACGTCCTCCATAAACCTATAAAAGTAGCCTCATTCCCCTTTGTGATATAATAGGTAATCAAGCATTCAAGAATTCAATCCATAAAGCATTCAAACAATCATATCCAAGCATTCAAGCAAATCACATTCAAGCATTCAAGCATTTCCACACCATTCCATCATCCATTTAGTTGCATTTTTGCATTACATTTACTCAAATCTCCACACTTTGGTGACATCTTGGCTAAGGAGCTTCATTGGAATTCTGAGTGCACAAACATCAAGAAATCAAAGCTAGGAGAACAATGGAGACAAGCTTCAAAGAGTAGGTGAAGGTAAATCTTGTTCTTTTACTTCATTTGATTATTTGCATTCTTCATTGGGTTGCATTTAGATAGATTTACTGGCTTATTAATAGTAGTATTTTGTTTATCATAGTTGACATCTATTTTGCATACAAATGGGTTGCCTTTTCTCATCATACAAGGTTTCCATTCTCAGTGTATTTATCTTAAAAGCATCTCTTAATTTCCTTTTCTATGCTCTTTCTGCTTGAGCCTCTCTTGTGGCATCAAACTGGTTCCAAAAATCTTAACTTGGAAAGATTTGTTGTTTGGAAAATGTATGATTAGTTGGGAGTCCAAAAGGTATCAAGATAATTGAATTTCTATGTGAGATTATAATTTATTTCTTAGGAAAATTCAAGGTAGTAGGAAAAAAGAGTAGAATACCCACAAGAATTTGGAGTCCTTGGTCTTTGGATGGTAGTCTTGGTTGAGTGGATGTTGAAGGAAGTAGCGTTGGTGTCACTATATTAGTAGATGAGATAGAATAAAGGTTGAATGTTTAAACAGAATTGAGATGTATCTGTTTGAATAATAACTTGGGGTATATCTATAATAATGAGTTGGGATGAAGTTTCTTATGTGTTTTGAATAGAAACTGAGTCAAACTTGGTTATACCAGAGGGTACAAAGAAAAGGGAAGGAAAAGAAGGTTAAACCAAAGATACATATTGAACCAAGTAGGTGGGCTAGTATTTAGTAATGTTTACAAATCTATAGATCAATCTTTGTGGGGTTTCCCCTTTTCTCTTAGTAAATCCATATGATATGTGGAAAAGAAAGCTCATGAATTATTTTTCAACAACCATCTGGATTATATTATAATCCATCACAAATAAGGCATAGAGATAGATTTTCTAACATGACAATGAGTAGAGGTCCCATTTTCTTTTTAAGAATAAATATCCTACCATAAGTTAGTGTATCTTAAAAAATGGTAGTCTTCTTCTTCCCTGAACCTAAGTAGGCATCTACAATTGAATTTTTTTGGAAGGCCTCTAGGGTTAACACTCATGTCGTTACACACATAGATAGTCTAAGTGGCTCATGTATGAACCCATAGAGCCAATCACACCCTAATATTGTATTTTGCATAAATTTCAATTGAAAATTTGAAATCCTTTGAGATTGCTTCCATTTTGATAATCATTGTAAAATAGGGGTTATAAAGATCTCAAAACATTCATAATAATCAAAATTAGTAGATAATAGATGAGTCAAAATGGTTATAGGGTTTAATTTGTTACCTTCACCCACAAAATACAAATCCATGCATTTTGAAATATCAAATAGATCAGAAAAGAAGGAAAACTAAATATATTTGTTTTTTTTTAATCCTTCGAGTTACTTTGTGATTCCATTTGCAATGATTTTTGTGAAATCATGACAAAAATCACTATCATCCTTCCTTAGCATGATTCCAAAATCCATTTAATGTGGATGAACATCATACTTATTATCTCTCCCATATATGAGGGCCAACATAGATAAAACATGCTACAAATATTACCTAAAGGCTTTAATTGAAATAGAAAACTCAGGACTAGTTTTGTTTCCTTGTGGCTGACTTAACTCGCTAATATAAAAAGAGAGAGTATCTCCTCTTTTAGACTGGGCATACTCAAGAGATACCTACTTGGGAATTTTAGGGTCATAGGGGAGAAAAAAACTTCTTGGATGGCACCAAAACAAATAATTACCGACTAACAGTTCCAATCCAGGGATTAAAATATTTAGCATAGGCACTTATCACCTTAGGTTAGGGATGTATTGGTGGCACCAGAGACTATGGGAAACCTTACTGCCATTGGAAATAACTAAGGAAATCTATTCTATTTTTTTGGAAGTGCATTTCATTCTTTGCTAGGAACCATCCCTAAAATTATTTGAATTACTTTGCACATCATAATAAAAAATATTATTAGCGTAGTCCTGCACCATTGTAGTATTCTTGTGAGGTGTCTTCCTAACAATTTTGGTATGTGGGTAATCAAAATTTTCCTACATGGGGGTGTATGAAATAAATTAATCTCCAAAAATATCTATATATATCATGGGAACTTACAACAATATCTTGCGAGCTTGATCCTTCAACAACCATAAGAAATTAGCAACAACAATCTTGGGAATATGCTAAGCTCCTACTCACTCTACAATTTATTTTACTAAGCCGTTGATTTCTAAATTTTTACTATGCAAAAAGAGAAGCATGAAAACTATTACTAAGGAATTTGAGAACCCATTTGTGTGAAATAAATACCTTTTACAAACACTGACATAGGAGGAATGTACTCTAATCTATCTCATTTTCCCACCTGCTGATAAACATGCACTTTGGAATTCAAACCATAGAACAAGGTATGACCTAGAGAATTTAATTCTGGGAGACTGTGTTTTTCACTTCATTATAAAATTTTAGTAAAACCTTGGCATAAAATGGTAAAGATAGTGCCAATATCACTTATTAGACAACACACAAACTAAACAAAGACAAGGAAACAACTATGCAAAATTTACAAACATCAAGCATGCATTTAAAAAAAAAGTATTTTAAATGAGACATTTTTATTGGTATCTTAATGAATTTCCCTTACAGGTCTTCTAACTCAAAATAATTATCTTCTTTGAAATTTCTGATATGAAAAGGCCCTTTACAAAGGGCATCAAACTTAGCATTCTACCTTGGTTTTGCAGTTCTTCCATCAAATTTCAGAACTAAGTCTATTTCCTTTAAAATTGGATCAAAAGATTTCTAGACAAACCGCTTTTTAACCACTTGCTAGTGACTAGTCTTAAAATTAAATTATTTCTCACGTGATTCTTGAATGCTTAGTAATTCTTCTAGCCTCATATCCATGGCTCTAGTTTAACTGATTTCCAAAGACTTAAGAAATTGTAATATTGAAATTTTCATTGATATTGGCATCATAGTTCTTTTCCATAAACTAACTCATATGGAGAGATTTTAAGATATTTCTTTGGGGTAATTCAGTTAGCCCATAAGGCCATTTTTAGATGTTTATGCCATTCTTTGTAGTGACAAGCACCAATTCTTTTGATAAGCTGGATCAAATTCTTATTGGTGGATACTGCAAGACCATTACCCTAAGGGTAATAATTTATTGATGTTTTAAGAAAAAAACCATTTTCAAAGACATTTTTGACATTTTTTTATCTCAAGAAGGCTCTAGCATTATCAAATATAATAGTCTTTGGAGGTCCAAATCTTGTTACTATTTCTTCAAGGAAACATATGATCTCATTTTTAGTGACATTTTTTAGAGGAATTTCCTCTGTCCTATAGGTGAAGTAATTTGCGGCTGTTAAAATCCACTTGTGTCCTGTGTTAGTAATAACTGAGAGGGGGGGCGGGTGAATCAGTGGCCTCAAAAATTTATCCTTTAATCTTTAACCACCAATCAATAGACCTCAGATTATTAAGTCCCTAAAAGATGCATGCCATGAAATACTTATAATAACTAACTTTCTATCGGTTTACCTTGTCTGTCCTTATTCTCCTTGATAATCGATAAGCAGTAAAACTATTTACCGATACTCAGTAAATATGCAAAGTATACCATTCAATCCAGAAATGCATATGTGAAATTTAACATAATAAAGTAATAAACCATACACACATAACACATGGATTTTAACATGGAAACCCTGTTAAGGGAAAAAGAACTGAAACCGGTACCCCAAATTTTCACTCTTCTGAAGTGAGCCCTGTTAGGAGCCAACCCTGTTAACGGTTACAAACACACTGTTAAGTACAACCTTGTTAGAGGATTTTATACATATAGGTTGTCACTTAGTATCTGGCATCTATTTTGCTACCATCCTTGAATCAACCTCCTTCTTAGACTGTCAATAAGCTTTAGGAAAATCTTGCTACCATCCTTGAATCAACCTTCTGCTTAGGCTGTCAATAGGATTTATGCAAATTCAATGCTACTTTCATGAATCAACCTTTTTGGCAATCTGTTAGGATATACCTCAATTATAGAAGATGGTTAAGTCCTGCTCTATTAAGAGACTTGATGCTTCAATGGTTAAACTGAAACATTATGACCTGTTTCTAATCCAACTTGAATTGCAAATTTTTAGATCTATTTAAGTAAAATACCTCTCTCATCAATGTATCAATTCAATTCCTTGTGCTCCACACTTTTTTCTCTGTGATGTTGTGTTTCACTGTTCGTCAGTGTCTACAAAATTCTTTAGCTCTCCTTCAGCTTGATTGATCAGGACTGTATGAAGTTATCCTTCACAAGTTTCTCTTCAAAATCATCTTTCTATTCACTCCCCTTCTGTGTATTTTATTTCTCATGATTTTGGAAATGAATTATTCTTGTCTCTTATATAGACATGATGTTCCTTAATTCTTGATTCTTGATTCTTGATTCTTGGCGTGAAAAATAATGCATCCAATCTGATTTACAGCTTTAACTCCTAATTTATCTCGTAGTTATCTTCTTTCCAACTATACAAGTCTTCTTTAAATCAATTAACTCTGGGGGAATAAAACAAATAAAAAAACCAATTAAGTCCATCCTTAAGCTCTACTAGCTAGATATTTTGTCATTTTCTAAACTCTTTGTTCTGTCGGTCAACTCTACAGTTAGTCGTCGGTGACAACTACTAGTTTCATCGGTGCAACTCTAGTTAGCTTCGGGATTTCCGTTTGTCGAGCATCATAGGATTTTGCTTCGTCGGGAAACACTGTCTTCTACTCATCGGGCATCACTGTGACTTTTTATTTGTCTTTACCGATGGTGTGCACTCCATTGGTGTTGTCTGTCACTTAGTGAATACTTGACTTTTATGCATTGTTGAAAGAATAATATCTATTCCATTGATTCTCTGAAGTCTTTAGAATTATGTACATGAATGTACCAATGATATCAAGTTGACATCAGTGAAAATACAAACCATTAACTATTTTAATGCCTTGCATCATCTTCAACTTAACGTTATCAAATATTCAATCAGTTACATGTCATCAATCTCTCCCTTTGGCATTGATGGCAACATACTATATTATCACACTATACTATTTCTAATACAATATGAAATACAATTGTTGAAATTCATCAAATTACCAAACACTTTGTTTTGATAACCAATAAAAATGTCTGACCACCAGTAAGCTCTATGTTAGCTTAGATTTGATTCTTGCAACTTTCTGTGTATCTTCTTCTGATGTGTTGTGTTCTCTTTTTATGTCAATTTCTCTCTTTTGACTGTTCTTCTTCTTTGATGTCTCTGTCTCTTGTCAGCAACTCTCCCTTTGTATATGATTTCTTCATACAAATTCTCTCCCTATGGCTATGATCTCTCCCTATTTTGAGTAATCTGATAATGAATAGTTTATGATGATAATATGGATACATTCTCTCCCTTTAACAACAATGCCAAAAAAATATCTCACAAATATGTGACATTTATGTCAAACAACTATTTTCTTCTATCCATAATATAGTCCTTGAATTTCCCTTATCCATCAGCAATACAACAATATGGTCTGGTGCCCGGTTCTGATATATACCTTTCTATATGTAGATGTAGTTTTGAAGTTCATCTTTTGCTTGCATCAAAATGAATGATATTCTGATAATATATGGTTGATGTAGCCTTCAGTCCTTTATTGACTGGTAAACATGGGTTTGACCCCTAGTCTCTTTCTCAAGTACTCAAATGTATCCTTGGGCAGTGGCTTGGTGAAGATATCAGCCAATTGTTCTTTTGATTGCACATATTTAAGTATCACCTCTTTTTCTTGAACTTGTTCTCTTAAATAATGATACTTGATGGCAATGTGTTTATTCTTTGCATGCATGACTGGATTCTTGGAAATGTTTATTGCACTGGTGTTATCACAAATTATAATCACTGGTTTTGAGATCTTCATATGCATACCTTCCAACAACTATTTGATCCATGCAATATTTGAGCATTTTGTAGCAGCAACAACATATTCTATTTCTGTAGTAGACTAAGAGATGCATCCTTGCTTTTTGCTAATCTATGTAACAAGTCTGTCACCCATAAAGAAAGATCCTCCAGTTGTGCTCTTTTGGTCATCAAGATTTCTAGCCCAATCAGTGTCGGTAAACACTTTTAGTTCAAATTTTCTTTCTCTTCTATACCATAAGCCAAATTCCTTAGTATTCTTCACATATCTTAGAATTCTTTTCACAATAGTCATATGTGATTCCTTGGGGTTAGCAAAAAATCTAGCAACAATTCCTACTGCATGTGCAATATCTAGTCTAGTGTGTACAACATACATGAGTTTTCCTATCATTGATTCTGTACAAAGTCTGATTTACCTCTGTTGTCTTGTCTTCCTTTGTTAATTTGCATCCAGTAGCCATCGGTGTTCCAACAGGTTGGGAATCTTCCATTTTGAATATTTTCAGGACCTCTTTGATGTATTTGGATTGTGTAATGAAAATAGCTTCACTTTGTTGAATGATCTATAGAACAAGAAAGAACTTGATCTCTCCAAACATAGACATCTCAAATGCTTTTCTCATTTCATCAGAAAATGATTCACATAACATATCATTGCTTCCAAATATGATTTCATCAACAAATATTTCAGCAATCAAAGTGTTAGCATCAGTATCTTCTTTCAAATAAAGATTACTGTTTTCACTAGTCCTTATGAATCCAATACTTATTAGATAGGAATGAAGTCATTCATACCAGACTCTAGGAGCTTGTTTTAATCCATACAAGGCTTTGTGAAGTCTATATACCATGTTCCTCTTGTCTGGATCCACAAACCCTTCTGGTTGTTCAATGTATACCTCTTCTTCAAGTATTCTATTTAAGAATGCTGATTTGACATCCATTTGATATAATTTGAATCCTTTATATGCAGCAAAAGCAAGTATTATTCTTACTCCTTCTAGCCTAGAAACAGGTGAAAAAGTTTCTCCATAGTCTATACCTTCCTCTTGTGCATACCCCTTGCATACTAGTCTTTCTTTGTTCCTTGTGACTTCTTCATTCTCGTTTAGCTTATTCCTGAATATCCATTTAGTACCGATGAAATTATTGTCATCTAGTCTTGGAACAAGTGACCATTTCTTGTTCTTCTCAATCTATTCAATCTCATCATTCATAGCACTTATCTATTCTTCATTATCTAGTGCAGCATTGACAGATTTTGACTCAAACTCACAAATTAAACAATTTGAGTTTAAAGACTTACTTCTTGTTCTTGTACCAACTTTCTTATCTCCTTTGATCTGATCCTCTAGATGGTTCCTTCTTACATATCTTGCAAGTACAGGTATAGCTCTTTGGTATCAGCTTGATCTTCATTACCTTGCACATTATCTTGATCATTATCCTGATCGTAGGTAACATCATTCTGACTGTCGATAGGAACATTCTGTTGTTCTGGAATTAAGCTCTATTGCTCGGGTAGAGTTATGGGTTCTTCACAATACACAAAATTTTTGTAGTCTTCTATTTCTTTTGTACTTTTTAACTCATTCTTTTTTACAAATTCATCAATCTTCACATTTGCACTTTCAACTATTTTGTTAGAAGCCTTGATTAGACATTTAAAAGCTTTGCTCTTGGTAGAATACCCTAGAAAAATACCTTCATCACTTTTGGAATCAAGCTTTCTATTTCTATCATCCTTTAAGACATAACATTGACTACTAAGTATTTTGAAGTAACTTACATTGGGTGTTTTACCATACCATAGCTCATAAGGAGTCTTCTTTGTGTCTTTCATCAATTGTACTCTGTTGAGTGTATAAACAGTAGTGCTAATAGCTTCCCTCCAGAAGATTTGGGTGATGTCCTTTTCTATCGTCAGTGTTCTTGCACAATCAACTATTGATCTATTTCTTCTCTCAGCAATCCCATTTTGCTAAGGTGTTCTTGGTGCAGAAACCTATCTTTTTAAACTATGCTCATTACAAAAATTAGTGAATTCATCTAATATAAATTCTCCTCCTCTATCTGATCTTAAACATTTTAGATCATTACCACTTTGTTTTTCTACCATAGCCTTATACCATTGAAACATCTTGAATGCTTCAGATTTTTCTTTTAGAAACATGACTGTCATCATTCTAGAATAATCATCAACAATGAGAATAAAATATCTATCTCCATAATAACTCTTTGTCCTCATAGGTCCACATAAATCAGTATGGACTAATTCTAGAATATCATTAGATGTATGGGCTTTGCTTTTGAAACTAGACTTTGCCATTTTACCTTTTTGACAATTTTTGCACATGATGTTGTCTGGCTTTGTCATTGTCGGTAAGCCTCTTACACTTCTTTTTATGCTTATTTTCATCATGTTGTCAAAATTCACATGAAACAATCTTTTGTGCCACAACCATATGTCTTCGTTTCTAGTCATTAAGCAAGTGGAATTAGTATCATTCAGATAGAATAAGTTACCTTTAGTCTGTTCACCGGTACCAATCAGTTTTCCTGATTCATTGAAGATCTTTGCCTTTTTATATTCAAATGCTACTCTGTGACCTAAATTATTCAACTGAGAAACACTCAATAGATTATAATTCAATCCTTTTACCCAATAAGTATTTTCACATTTAATCAGGTTATTCAACATTATTGTTCCTTTACCTTCAACTGGACAAGGTGTATCATTTCCCATTCTTACTATACCACCATTATAATACTCAAAAGTATTAAATTTTTCTTTGTCATTGGTCATATGGTGAGTGCAGCCACTATCTATAATATAGATATCATTCTTACTAACCTTAGATATGAGTGCAGTTTCTTCATACCTTTCATCTTCATCTGAATCATCCTTCACAGCTATAAATACTATCTCGATGTCATCATCCGGTTCGGTGTCAGTATCTTCATCTTTGCAAGCAGCTAGGTAGCTAGCCTTCTTGCCTTTATCCTTGTAGTCTCAGGTATCCTTTCTTTCTGATTGTTGGTAACCTCTGTAATATTTTTTATCACCTCTGTCAGATTTCTTCTCAAAATATCTGTCATCACTTCTGTCATCTTTTCTTCTGTTAGGAAATCTTGCATCAAAGTGTCCAATCTCTTTACAATTAAAGCATACAAGTGGTAACTTGCCTTTGTATTTACCTTTGCCTCTTTGTATTCTTCTGTCCATAAGTGCTTCTATTTCATCTAGATCTTCTTCTTCACTTTCACTTTCACTTTCACTATCCCTTCTAGATGAGCATCTATGATTGGATTTGCTTATTTTCATAGAAGACTTAAATGCAGATTCTAAACTTGGTAAGACACTATTGTCAAAGTTATTCATTTCAAATGAAATCAGTCTACCAATTAGGCTATCAAGAGTAACTATATTGTTTTATACTACTCCCATTTATTGAATAGTAGAAACTCTAATAGCATATACACGCAATAAGGTTCTTAAGATTTTACTTACCACTATCTCCTCTTCAAGTGTACCTCCAACACCTCGTATAACATTGACTACTTTTATTCTTGTGTTGTATTGTGTGGTGTTTTCACCTTCTTTCATTCTAAGACCATCAAAATTTCCTCTAAGGATTTTTGCCTTGGCTCTCAGAATGTTTGTATCACCTCCATGTACAAGCTTCAGTTTGTCCTACATTTTCTTTGCAGTTGTGCAATCCTTGACATCTTCAAATTCAACATCAGAGAGTGAGGAAGAAATCTCTATAACCATGCAATTATGCTCATGCTTCTCTCTCAATTGATCTACTATCAATGGTCCTGTAGGAAAAACATATTCAGTATCTAAGTATTGAGTAACATCATTACCAATACCTAATAAGTGGAGTCTTATCTTGCTTTTCCATGAAGCAAAGTTGTCTTTGTTCAACTTGGGCACATCTCGTCTGTTCATCTTGTGATCTTTACTTAGGTCTTGAAACCTTCCTTCTAAGAACACAAGCTTTGATACCAATTGTTAGTAATAACTGAGAGGGGGGGGGGTGAATCAGTGGCCTCAAAAGTTTATCCTTTAATCTTTAACCACCATTCAATACACCTCAGATTATTAAGTACCTACAAGATGCATGCTATGAAATACTTATAATAACTAATTGTCTGTCGGTTTACCTTGTCTGTCCTTATTCTCCTTGATAACTGATAAGCAGTAAAACTATTTATTGATACTCAGTAAATATGCAGAGTATACTAATCAATCCAGAAATGCATATGTGAAATGTAAAACAATAAAGTAATAAACCATACACACATAACACATGGATTTTAACATGGAAACCCTGTTTAGGGAAAAACCACTGGGACTAGTACCCCAAATTTTCACTCTTCTAAAGTGAGCCCTATTAGGAGCCAACCCTATTAAAGGTTACAAACACACTGTTAAGTGCGACCTTGTTAGAGGATTTTATACATATAGGTTGTCACTTAGTATCT
>MU224910.1:6604501-6617883 GCA_018584345.1 Thuja plicata | reverse complement strand
AATCAAATCCATGACATAAAGCATAAGGTCCATAATATCTAATAATGCATCAAAAGTAAAATATCATATGCTGAGTCTATCATAAGCAAGAACTAGAAAACTATGATGGGGTCCGGGATGGGCCTCAAAAAAGTGAACCCCGGATGAAACAGGCCCTCACCGAAGTTGGAAGGGTCAATGAAGTCCTTTTCTCCGAGGTTTCTCCGGGGGTATACCACCCTCTTGAAGTCTTAACATTTGATTTCATCCCCAGAGATGATCCCGTAGTGTTGCAAAGAACACAAGACTTGGACGAAAATGTGAGAGTTGAAGTTAACTCTCAGGGCCCCACAGCGACCCTTGGCACACTCCTGTCTGGCACTTGGTGCCGAGTACATTACCAAAAACATTCGGAGCTTGAGTGTGAACCATGTCTCTTGATTGCTAACCGACACCTTGATACCCTCCGGAACAAACATCATGCAACTGATTCCCTGGGATCCAGTGTTCCTGTGGGGTGTGCTCCCTTGGCGCCATCCCCTAAAGAATCCCGAACACCTCCGGAGGTGAATCCTGTTGCCACGTCGATAATCTGGGAGAAAATCCCCAAGTCTCCCGACGATAATCCAAAGAAACCCCCCTTTTCCAAGCCCTAGATTACAAACAATGACTTGTGGACCCTGAAGTTCGATGGGTCCTGATCCACACAAGGCTGTGGGGCTGGGGTAGAACTAATCAACCCGCGAGGGAAATCCTTCCTCGCATCCTACAGGCTATAGTTCAACTGTATGAACAATGTCACGGAGTACGAGGCTTTGGTCCTTGGACTCCTATTCACGCTAAGGAAAGGTATCACCCACCTCTGGGCTTTGGGAGATTCAGAGTTGGTTGTTAAACAAGTCTGGAGTCGATACACATGTCACGAAAAAAGGCTGGCCGCTTACTGCAACCAGGCTTGGAGCCTTATCGAAGACTTTGATGCCTTTAGCATTGATCTCATTCCCCAGCGCCGGAACTACGTCCCGGACGCCCTGGCCGTTTCTGCTAGCACACTCGAGCCGATGGCCGGCTCGCGACTCCAAAGATTTTCAGTTGAGATGGTCCCCACCCCCTCCATTCTAGATAATGTCACTCACTTTCAGGTTTTTGAGGATGATCAACATATCTTGGCCTTCATGGTGAATGTTGGTGTCTTTGAAGATCAGATAGTGGAAGAACGAGATCACGATAATACTGGGCAGGGTGATGAAGATGATGGGATCATGGATTTTCCTACCAACACCATCCCTAAGGGGATGGTTGCATTAGAGAAAATCTTTGACTCAGACCCTCGGGCCCATGAGAAGGTGTCATCTTCCCCCGAGGGAGGAAAATTTGAAAAGGTTAACATCAGGCAGCCTGGCGAAGAGAAGATCATCCACATAGGCACCTCCTGCTCCCCTAAAGAAAAGGAGAAGATTCTCATAGTTCTCTGAGAATACATCGACGTAATTTCCTGGGGTTATGAAGACTTAAAGACATATGACACATCCATCATGACCCATACCATCCCCTTGAAACCTGACGCTAAGCCCTTTCGGCAAAAGAAAAGACCAGTCAACCCCCTGATAGAGCCTCTAATCCGTCAAGAGGTAGAAAAACTATTGTCAGCCCGGATAATCTTTCCAATTCGGCATACTACATGGGTTGCCAACCTGGTCCCAGTCAGGAAGAAGAACGGTGAGACCCGCCTTTGCGTGGATTTCTAAAATTTGAATAAGGCCTCCAAGAAAGATAATCACCCTCTTCCCTCGTTGGACGAGGTGTTGCAAATAGTGAATGGATCCCAGATGATGTCTTTCTTGGATGGATATTCAGGATACAACCAGTTCATGGTCAAGTATGAGGATAGAGAGAAAATAGCGTTTACCACTAAGTGGGGGACGTTTGCATACAGAAGAATGCCCTTCGGCTTAATCAATGCAGGGGCTACATTTTAGAAGGCCATGGACATTGCGTTCGAGGGCCTTCTAAACCGATGCATAATCATCTATATAGATGATTTGACCGTCTTCTCCCGGGACAGATGTGATCATCCCGCCCACCTCGCTCAGATCTGCGAGAGATGTTGCCGGTACGGAATATCCCTCAACCCTAAGAAGTGCATATTCGGGGTCACCGAGGGGAAATTGTTAGGGCATATCATCTCTGAGAAGGGAATATCCATAGACCCTGATAGAGTCGAAGCATTGCTAAACTTACAGATGCCCGGTAGCAAGAAAGAAATGTGATCCTTCTTTGGAAAAATCAACTTTGTGTGACGATTCATCACAGGATTTGCAGAAATCATCAAACCACTCAACGAGATGATGAAAAAGGATACCAAAATTGAGTGGAGTCCTGAAGCAAAGCGGGCGTTCGCCCAAATTAAATAGACTATAACGGACGCTCCTGTCCTGGCTAGTCTGAACTACTCCCTCCTATTTTACATTTACTCGTTCGCTTCACCGCATTCTGCCGCAGCAGTGTTGACCCAAAAGGTTGAAGGGGAAGAACGACCAATAGCTTTCATGAGTTCCCCCTTTAAGAACACTAAAGTACGGTATTCACCACTAGAAAAATAGGCCTTTTCTCTAGTTCAAGCCATGAAGAAATTCTGGCATTATATTCTCTGGAGTAAAGTACATGCTATCATTCTGGACCAGGCTGTTAAATCTCTGCTGATGCAGAGTGAATTGGGCAAGAGACGGGAGAAATGGATGGCCATCCTCCAGGAATATGACTTAGAGATGCAGCCCATGAAAATAGTCTGAGGCCAGAGACTAAGTCGGGCAATGGCAGAAGAGACTCCCCACATAGAATGTCAGACTTATACTATAGAGTCCATTACTCAAGACCAGTGGTATACCGATCTGGTGTACTTGCTGCTAAATAAAAAGTGCCCAGAGGGATTACCTCCCCACAAATGTCACGCCTTGTGGATGAAAAGCGACAATTTCATGATCAAAAATTTCACGCTTTACCGTCAAAACTACGAGGGAGTATACCTCCGGTGCATCGATAGAGACCAAGCTGTGAAAGTAATTAATGAATTCCACGGACAGTTTAGAACGGGGCATGGGTCAGCTGATGCCACTGCCCATCAGATACTTTAGGCCAGATATTATTGGCCCTGCATATTCAAAGATGTTTACGCTCATGTCAGAAAATGCCATACTTGCCAAACTGCAGCCCATCGTGAGCGTAACCCCGCCATGCCTCTTCAACCAGTCTACGAGGCTAGACCCTTTGCCCAGTGGGAATTTGACTTCATTAGAGAAATCAACCCCAACTCATCTGCCAACCACCGATATATCCTCACTGTGACTGATTACTGCACTCGGTGGTCTGAAGCTATACCTTGCAAAAATAACACGGCAGACGTAGTTATCAAGTTTTTGGAGGAAAACATCGTCACAAAGTTTGGAATGCCCTTTGCTTTAGTATGTGACAATGGTCTGACATTTTCTTCTGCACAATTACTCAAATGGACCTACAATCGAAAGGTCACACTAAAGCTCTCCAGCAATTATTACCCCCAGGGGAATGGCGTTGCTAAATCGACAAATAAGAATCTACTTGAGGTGATCAAACATCTGTTAGAACAAAATCCCCAGGATTGGTATCAAAAGTTGAAATTCGCCGTCTGGGTGGATCACATTCGCATCAAGGCCACCCTAGGGACATCCCCATTTCACCTGGTTTACGGTTAGAACCCGGTATTCCCAGTCAACTTACAGATCCCAGTTTTACAGTTTATGTAGGAATTCAACAACAGGGACAACATCGTGGAGGTTCGGCTCTTAAACTTGGTGAGAATGGAGGAACAGCGAGACGCAGCCCTTGAACATTTTGCACGTCATCAAGCAGTGGTAAAATGATGGTTCGATAGAAGAGCCCAATACAAGGGTTTTCAGATCTCGGATCTGGTCCTGTTGTGGGATAAGGCCCAGGAGAAGAAAGGAAAGCATACCAAGTTCTAACGACTCTGGCTCAGACCGTACTTAATTTCAGAAATCTGCAGGGCCAACACTTACGACCTTAACACCTTGACTGGAGAACCTGTTGCATTTCCTGTTAATGGAAAGTTTCTCAAACACTACTTCGAGTAAGGGTAAGTTTGTCCAAAGTTATATTATATGTAAATATCCCCTTGTAAATAGTCCTGTCGGCTATCCTCTGGGACAGTCTTTGTTTTTTCTTTCGGTCTTCTTTTGGTCCCGGTGTTTATGCTCTGTCTTGCAGGAATTGGGATGCTTCGCATAACTTTGGCCTCTAGCGTAAATGCCTCCAGCATGGTGAACTTTAGAATCTATCTTTAGCATGGTGGAATCTACCCGGTCTCCAGGTTTTTTTTGCGGATCACGACACATTTTTGAGCAATCTCCATTGGGTGGTCTCTGGGGGTCTGGCAATCAGTGAATAAAAATAATATAAGGAACAAGTAATTGGACACGCCGGGGGTAGATCAGTTGTACTGGTTGGTTGATCCACGTCTGAAAATCTAAAGAATTTCTTCCTGGGTCCGGAGTTCTATCCTCTTCGAGTATCTAAATATAGGTGGACAGGTGAAAGAAGTACCGCCATTTGAATTTAGCTAAGCTTAAGCTCAATGGTGAAAGAAGTACCGCCTTCCCCACCTGGAAATAAATAAAATAATAAGAGGAAGCGGGACATAACTCTGGTCTCCAGGGGAAACGAGAAAATCAACGACTGGTTCGGTGTAATTAGTACCTCCTCTCTATTCCTCCCCGAGGTCATCAGCTTGATTTCTTTCCAAAGAACACACGACACCACTGATGAAAAGTTATGGACCGACTCCTGTGTGGTTGGGTTCTCTCAAATATGCTGCTCTTGGCCTGTTAAACACTTCGGGAGGAGGATTGATTCCAGTTGTGCTAACCAGAGATTCTATGGTTCTCAAATGCGCTAAGGCATTTGTCCCAGATAGTCGCCATTTGTTATGCCCTGCATCCCCGTCCCTACATTTTGTGTGCAAAATGTTGGGTCCCCCTTTTTTTTCCCTTGTTTTGCTTTTTGCTGCGGCTTTGCCTTCTTCCCTTTCCCTTCTTTTTCTTTTGCTTTATTTCTCTGGGGTTTTCTTCTCGGTGTGTGTTGTCTTCATGGTTTGGTTTTCCCCTCCGGGATTTTGGTCCCAGAGGTCGTCTTTTGTCGGTAGCCAGATTCCAGACTCTGAGATTGTTTGCCATGATTTTCTTAGGAATATCATCATAAGGAATCCCGGGCCCCGGAGTCCGGAGGTTTTTCCTAACCCAAAATCCCCGGAAGGAGGAGGATTACCTTTTTTTACCGCGGGTATAAATAGACTCACCTGTCATTTTCACATTTACCGCGATTAAAACCTTCGAGCACTTAGAGAAAAATAGAGCAATTTCAAAGCGATTAGCAGAGCAGTTACAGATAAATTTGTAATAATCAAAGCTTAACACCTTCTGCTATTCTCAGACGTACGCTAGCGCTCTGTGGTGGTGATCTCAACAGCCTGATGATTCAAAGTTGTTACAGAGTCCTCGTGGTAATCTTTCCTTTCCTCCACCTTCTGCGCTTTCAGGTTGGTGCTTCGGCTTCCCTCTTCTCTGTTTTGCTTTCATCTTTTTTGGTTCTCTTGGTCTGCCTGGTTTTGTTTTTGTTTGCTTCATTTCTCTGTCGTGTCTTTCTTTTGTCTTCTGGTTTTGCTGCCCATTGGTGGGTCGGCTCTGCTAGAAGGTTGTCTGCCTTCTATGCAGGGGTTGTAAATAGTCTGTAAATAATTTGTAAATAGTCTATAAATAGCATGAATATAATGTGAAATATTGTATATATCTGTTTCTGCTGTGTCTGGTTTTTTTTCCCGCGGGAGTCATCCCGCATGTATATTAGTTGTATATATGTGATTTATGTAGATATCCCTTGTATATCTCCCCCCTCCTTTCCATGTATATATCCTTTGACTCTGTGTGTATCCTTTCGGGTGGCTTGACAAGCTGGTTGAGTCACCTTTGCTTCTGGTTTTTGCCTCCAAGTTTGCTTCGAGGTAGAAAACCACCTGTTTGAAATTTGGCTCGTGGCCGATTTCAAATAGGAGGTTTTCTCTCTCCTCCATCAAGGCTGTCAGAGCCTCATTTATTTCCCATACACGTAATTACTTCCAGCCAAGTGGCTTTCCCTTTTCACGCGTTCGAATAGTCGGCTTCACCGTCGTCGCCATCGCATCCAATTAATGCCAACATACATGGCACCCATGTGGACTTACCTTTGCATTCTTCATTGTTAACGGTCATTTCTCTGAGCCTCGGGCCCCTTTACCAACCCTCATCCTATGTCTTCACCAAGTGTGATAAGATTTCCCAGACCAGGAGATATGATGATAATCTTAAGTTCATATGTTTTGCTTTTCGGATATCTTTATCCAAAACTAACTTTTCAGGAAAAGCAAATGACGCGGTGGTGAGAACTCCGAACCCAAGAGTAATTGTTTCATTCTGATAAAATATTCTGAGGGTCGCTTTGTCTTGCAGGTCCAGACTTCAACTTCCAACCATGTCTGAAGCATCTACATCATCTCCTCCTGGAAGCCCAGAATTACCAATGACAACAGAGACCAGGGCAGCTGCAAAGTCAAAGATAGAGAAGGCCCTGGCAAAGCTACCCCTCACCATAAAATTTGTGCAAGACAATGAGATAGTGGGCTCAAAGGTTGAGTCCAAAGTGAAACTAATGACCGACGCCAGCGTCAAAACTTGGGCGGAAATGCAGGCCCTGGTGAAAGTAATGCACATCCAGCAACAGGCTGGAGATAAACTTGAAACCAATGTCGGGGGTTCCAGAATCCTCTGGGCAGCTTGCTTCCCGTGCTCCGTGCAGTCCCCGGAGCTTGTCTTAGCATTGACAGCCAACTACAATCCTTCTGTCTAGGCTCTCATGCTCGCAGCCGCAGAACCCACGGGGTTCCCCACTCCACTGGTGTCCCTCAACTCAGTTACTTTCCAAGCAGGCCTGGGAATCCCACAGTTTGATAGGGCCACAGTGGTAACAAGGACTGATGCTTTGAAACAATTTTCTCAACTGGAAGATTCCGCCCAGGTGTATATAAACACCAACTGGCTCAAGGTTATGAAGAGGGACCCAAAAAGAATGAAGATCGACATCCCCCGCTCTGAATTCAAGGAGAGCATCTAGATGGGGATGATAGCATTGGCCCGGGTCTTCGGGAAACCCTCTGCCCAAGAATTTGCAAAATGGATGTATTACTTCCTCCCGGCATCTCCACTAAGGGGGAATTCTTTGACTAGGTGACCATAATCTCCAATCACGTCGACTCCCAGTTCTGGCAGTTGAACAAGAAGAAGAAGTTCTATATGACTTCTTATGTTTTCTGGGCCTTGGCCCAATAGAGGCCCCACTCCAATGGCCTGCTTACAGACGGTGTCCTCAGATTTGGCCCGGGACAAAAAACACCATAAGATTATTTCCCATAGATTCAATGGGAAGCCAGCTTCCCTAGCTTCTGCCGGGTAAACAATTCGTTCATTTACTACCATCTGCTCATACCCACTCGGGACGCCGGATACCGCCTGTCTACTGAGGCGATGAAATTGGTTAGTAGTTATGGGCACTACTATATTCAGTTCCACCAGCATACCAACATTAGGGTCGTCGGCTTCTCCGGGAAACCCTATTTGTTGCCCAAGCATTGTGGGGACAAGATCGTGCTGCTGGAGTATTGCAGGCAAATGATGGAGCTGCATGCCTTCTTGGCCCACAAGAAGGTCCCTAATGTTTCGTTCCCAATCTCCTGTGGGAACTACACCTACAGTCTGGCCACCGTGAAGGAGGCAGACAATGAACTAAAGTGTTATAACTTGCAAGAATTTTATCTGGTGCAGAGAAACTTTGATCCGCATGGCCGAATTGCAACAGCACTGCCCCAGGCTTCGGAGCCCCACCTCGCACACATGGAAGACTTCTGGGTCGATTGCCAAGATGACGTGGATGTGCGAAGCTGGCATTATGACAGAATGACGGCCAGAATGATGCAGGAGCTAAAGCTCCAGAGGTTCTCGGTGGGCTTTTCAGACACCGCCCCGACCACAGATCCCCAGTACAAGGAGAAGGGGATAGATAAAATGGCATTGCCAGCAATAAACTGGGCCACTCAGGAAGAGCATACAATTGAGGACTTCACTCAGGAAATTGTCGAGTGAAGTCACGCCTATTTCAAAAAGGCGTGCCCCGGGAGTATTGCCTAGCCTCCAGATCAGTACCAAAAGTGACACCACCACTGGCACCAAAGTTGACTCCGGGGGCCGGGACTTCTGCGTAAGGCGTAGACAAAGGAAAGGGGATAGAAACAACTCCCCCCGTGCAGTAAGTCCCCATTCAGGAATAGATTAGGAAATCTATAGCAGCCTCCCAACAAATGAGGGAGCAGTTGATCACAAGGCTCGCCACTCCCCCACTAATGGCCGGAACAATTTGTCCCCCTTCCTCCCCGTCACTAGCAGCCTTAATGATGAAGGCGACTGGGGTAGATCCTATGGAAGCGATGGCAATAGCCGATGTGGGGCCGCCTCTGATCACCAGGAGGAAGAGAAAGCACATCCAACAGCCAAAGTCAGAACTGGCGCCAAGGGCATCCCTCCCCAAAGAAGTAGAGATCCTCTCTTCCAGTTCCCCAGAATCGGAGAGAGAAACAGAACAGGCGGAGGTCCCAGCCAGTCCCCCTCCAGAAGAAGAGTTTGATTTATTTGCAGCCGATGAATTCAGAAACCTGCAAGGAGGTGACACACAAGCAGGGACGGAGGTCCCAGAGAAAGAATAAGAGGCTATGGACCTACAGGACCTGGAACAAGAAGCTGCAGAACAAGAAGAGTAGCAGACAGAAGAAGCAAGGCCAGAGATTGCCTCCGGGGCTCAGGCAGTACAAGGTCCAGGAGTGGACCAACAACAACTGAGTGAACAAAAGGCATCCGCTGGGGAACCCGGACCTGGACCTTCAGGATCAACCGTAACCCCAGCCGCCGCGTTTCCGAGGCCACTCCTTGGGGAAACCTTTGGGCAGGTCATCACAGCGGCCCAAACTCTAAATCTCAGCCTGATACCTCCCTTACTGCCGACAGATGAGGAAGAAGAAGAAGAGAAACATGAAGAAATCCCCAAGGAAGCTGACCAGGGTCCAGACTCGCCAATTGACATCCGAGACCAGGCTGAGGATCTAGAAATTGAGGATGTTGCTACAGAAGAGGTTCCGGCAGGGAGAGAAATGGAGGAAGCATATGTAGAAAAGGAGCAGCCACCACCGGATACCGGGGGATGGTCTAAAGAACAAACTCTGGCGGGAAGGCCACCTCTCCCACCTCCGTGGCTGGTGGAGAGAAAGAAAAGGAAAGCCCAGTCTACTCTGGTGATCCCTCTCTCCCTGGTTGAGATGATGGCCTTGGCACAGGCCCCGCCAAAAGCAAAGAAGGCCCGAACAGTTCATACCCTACAAACTAGGCCGAGCGGAGAAGCAATTACAGTAGTGGCAACCCATCCCCCAGATGCCGATGAAGCAACCGTAGATCCCGCAGACTACAATATCGCAGAGGTATCCTTGGACAAGAGAGGAAAGTAGGGTGAAGTGGACCTGCTGAAGGAGGCATCAAGGGCAGTGGAGGCCCGATATGAAAAAGAGGCCCAAAGGCTCAAGGCGGAGAAAGAGAAGAATGCAAACCTTATGGGATTGCTTGCTGAGCTGGCTAGACCCATCAACACCACTCCTCCACAGGCCTCCACATCAGAGGAATTACCACAGAGTGACATAGACTCCCTGCGAGTAATGAAAAAGAAGGCCCAAGTAGTAGATGAATGGGTCACTTCGCAGATAGGAAACACCCAGAGTTTCCTAGTGTCCACTCTCCCAGATCTATATACGGCCCGACAGGTTATTCTCCAGGCAGAAGCACTGATTGAGCAATGGGAGAGTGATGCCGAGAATGACCGGGCATGGAAGGTAGAGCTTGAAGAGCTCCTCACCCTGGGAGAAGATATAATTTCTGAATCCGAAATTTTGGGTGAGGAATCATTTGATTTTGTAAGGACTCAGCACTCCAGACTGGACCTCACATTGGAGGTAACCAAGCAACTGGTAGAGTCCTTACAAGTAAAGGTGAATACAGTGAAGATTTCTTCTAATTTATACAAGTCTTTTGTAATAAAGGCTTCCGGGGTTGATCCCCTTAGTACAAATACTTATACCCCTGAGGGGACAGTTTTGGGAAATTTTGATGAGATGATGAACTCTCGGTATCAATCCCCAGAGGGGATGGACGGGGCCCAGATGGTAAAATTGACCAAAATGGTGCTAAAGGGCCATGACACCACAAAAATGGTGGATGAATTCAGAAATAATGTTCCGGACCTGGGGGAACAAGTTGAAGTGGCCAGATATAGAAGGGCCAGCCTAAAGAAGATTGATGAAGACGACATTTTCCGCCTCCTTCAGGCCTTTAGTGATAATAAACAACCTTGAGTTTTCTCTGGGAACCGGGGAAACTTAAATATTGAACATTCTTTATTCTTTGTGGGACGTAAGTTCCCAGACCCCGGAGTCCCGGATCCAAAATTTTGTATTCTTTAAAGTGACCTGTGTTCCGGCCCCCGAGGCCGACCGGTCACTTTCAGAGGCGGTTAATAAAGACTGTCAGAGGGTAGTTGGGCGCATCAAGAGGCATTGGCTCGGCAGTTGGTTTCTGACAAGGTGGTCTTCTCAAGGCGCAGTTAAGGTACACCTGGCATGTTGGAGATAGGGCACCGCATTTCCCATTTATGAGGCATGTAGCCTCGGTCCTTGAAGGACCTACTTTCTTCTTTCTCCCCTCTGGCTCTCTTCTCAAGACCGATTCTTCTGATGTATATTCTTATCTTATTCTTCTGACATGACAGACTTATTTCATCTCTAGGTCTTTTGTAGGGTGGCGCAGGTAGTACCGGCCCCCAGATATTGTATTTTATTAAAGCACAGTAAAATAGGGTTAGGGTTAGAGAGTTGTATAAATAGGCAGATCAACCCATTTCCAGGGGTCGGCAAAATTGATGATTTTGTTGTCCATAAGAAATAGAAAAGTGATTTCTAGTTTTAGTTGTAGAGCTCAATGCTCCATTGTTCTGTTCTTGGTAGTTGAATGCTCCCTTGGAGCCACCATTGTGTCACGCACCAGTGCTTGCTAGAAAGAATATTAATGAAGAAGGAAGGATTCATGGCAATGATGTTGTTAACGTCCCTGCTTTTGAGTTGATGGTATTTTATGTTTTAATGTTCTGCATGTCCTTTACTCTGATATGTTAAAGTAGATTAACGACCTCTTTATTCCCGCTACTGATAAAATGCTAATTGATGGTTGCGTATTTCTTCGGTATTTAGTGTAGTTTTTCAGAGTATTGTTGATGTTCCAGATATTTCAGCATGACTGTAGTTAGATGAAACGTTTCTAACCCTGCAGGATCTTTTTCATTTTATTTGCTAAGTGTGGAATACCCCGGGAAACCCCCTTTACCGTTTTGAATCTCTGAGAGAATGAGTTGAAGTAACCAGCTATCCCCCTCGAAAATAGTCACCTCTCCCAATCGAGCCCCGCACCATCGTGACCTGACACCCAGGTGCTTGAAGGCCCAGAGAATTTATTTCCTCGGACAACCTTTGCAGGTGGAGTTGGCCAATTTCCCCGAAACCTGGTGACAAATTATGACTGTTGGCGGACCCGGTCAGCAAAACCCCGTCAACAGATTCTCTCCTTGAAATTTATCTACGCATCAGAGAAGGATACCATGAAAATTTATTTTGCACAAATTACCTTCTATTAGAGCATAACCTACATTTTCCAATCTATAAAACCTTTTCTTCTATTATAGAAGATGTTGTAAGTACTTACCTTTCCGCATGAACTAAATTCTATCAGATATCCATGTATTTGCTTCTTTTATCTAGTTTATCAATACATTTTCTGACATTGCTTTCTATTTAGGAACAATTATAATAATCGTTTCTTCCATCTAGAGCTCATCACCTTTTGTGATATATTCACAAATAAATTTTCTATAAATTAATTTGGTAGATTAGTGTTAAACAAGCCGAATAACTAAGAGGGGGGTGAATAAGTTATTCCCACACACTTTATAAAAAATTTACTTTGTGGTGAACTCATAAACAAAAGCAATATAAACCCACACACTTTATAAAAAAATTACTTTGTAGTGAACTGATAAACAACAACAATATCAACTTCTAATGTATCAGTTAACCACATTAAGCATTCATAACAGATATGAACATGAAATCACAAAAAGCACTGACATTAAGAACACCAATATTTACATAGAAACCCAAAATGGAAAAAACCATGGAAAAGCTAATTCTCATGAAATGAAACACCAGTTAAGGTGATTTTTATAGAGGCTCACTGCAGGTTGTGCTCACTACAGGTTGGGATAACTACCCTTAAAAATGAATATAGCTAACTGCCACTATAAATAGCCTCACTTCCAAAATATATGAAAAGAGTTTGAATCCACCACTAAAATTGTTGTTAGAAACACACTGCAATACAAAATGATATATCTGTCTTCTACTGATTGCATCAACACACACAATCACCAATGCACAAGTCTTCTGCAAACATATTCATAATCACTTCTCATACAAGCATCACACATGCCACACAAACAACTAAATGTTAGAGTAATAGTCAATTTACCTTTATAATTAAGTCTATCTGATTTAATTATTAAAGGTCGCTATTATTCTATTTACACTTAAGCTTGTCATTTAGGTGCATAATAATTAATATGTTTATTAATTATTAAATGCACAAACCTAGCTTTCTCCGGCTTTAGGGTTTCTCACCTTATAAGCCGCTTTTTTGTAATTATTGTTCATTCTTTTGAGAAATAACATTTTAGCTCTCACTCCGCTGAGATTCTCAAAACCCTAACTCTTTCTCTCTCACAGGTTGTTCTACAGCTTTCGGTATTTTGCTTGCAGGTGATCTTGGTTTTTCTATGGATTTGCACATTTGTGAAATCCTACATGGTATGAGAGCCTCCCTGCCGCTGCCGAGGTTGAAGTTCTTGAAGCCTAGATTCGAAGATGACAGCCACAGCTTGTTTCTGGGGTTTTCTGTCACTTTGAAGGAGGCACGAGCTTCTGGAGCAGATTGAGCAGAATCTGACACCGCCATTGCGTCCAGAAGGCCCGGGAGAGTCAAAATCATATAAAACTCGACTATATTCGGCCTCCGTGACCCAGGGGAAAAATATCGAGCCTACGAGGGCCGTACGGCTCGAAAATCGAGAAAAAAAATCTCGAAAAACTCAAAAAAACATGTTTTTGGGGGGTTTTTAGGCGCAGC
>MU224910.1:6565233-6579565 GCA_018584345.1 Thuja plicata | reverse complement strand
ATCATTGATAATTTTGATCAAGATCAACGGTTTGTATGCGTCATGCTTGTCCAATTTGTTCAACTTGATTATTGGAGTGAAGTGAGTAACAATGCTTCAAGTTGATGATTTCCATTCTTAAAGTGGTAAGAAAATTATCAATGTGGTAGTATCTTATTGGTTTGAATGTCTAAACAACTAACCAACTATTATGCACTCAATGTTCAAATTATGTTATGCTTGCATTTACAACTTCAATTATGATATTATTAAATTTTGACTATGTTGTAGTATTAGTTGATATAATGCATAAGCCCTGTATTATTTTCTTTGTAAGGCCATCTTCCACAAAGGGCAACTAAATACATCTTATTGTACAAAGAATTTAAGGCAGCAAGGTTCACATCTGACTATTATGTAGTGGATATCATTTCATATGTAGTGTGTTGGTGATAGTGAAGTGATATTCCTTCAAGTATTATTTGTGCATTACTGATTAATGTTTATGTCTTATTTGTATCTATTTATTATTGAATTTCTTCTTGATGAATTGGTTTCTAGGTTGGGAGTCCACTGGCAGATCCATATCTTGCATTCGCAGCTGGTATGAATTGGTTTCTAGGTTGGGAGTCCATTGGTAGATCCATATCTCATTTCTGGTCACATTTTTTTTTAACCAAAAGTTAGTATTGGTCACTTTTTTGACCAAGACACATTAGTACATTCGATGAGAATGTTATGCATTCGATGGACATTTCAACAAACTTTGGTGGATATTTCTACTAACCAATGGTATTAATTTTGACCTTTCCATTAGCGTGTGTGATGAGAATTCTATGCATTCAACGGACACTTCGACGGACTTTGGTCGATATTTCTACTAAACAATGGTATCAATTTCAACCTTTCCATTAGCGAGCTCGATGAGAATGCTATGCATTCGATGGAAGTTTCGACAAACTTTGGTGGATATTTCTACTAGCCAATGGTATCAATTTTGACCTTTCCATTAGTGAGCTTGACGAGAATGCTATGCATTCGATGACCATTTCGATGAACATTAGTGGATATTTCTACTGGTTAATGGTCTCAATTTTGACCTTCACTTTAGTATGTTTGACGAGAATGCTATGCATTTGATGACTTATTCTTCCAATTCCAACAGATTGATTTTGTGGATAATTCGAGCACTGTTACGGTCAAAATTTTGACTATATCTTGTCTCGTCGATTAATCGATGAAAAAAGAGCGATGATAGTTTTGGTCTCCTGTTTGATCATTTTGTGTAGAAAATTTGACTATTTCTAGTCGAAAAATAGGGTGAAATTTACTAGTGTTATTCTGCAGATACAAGGGCTGGATAGATTCCTTTAATTTCCCCAAAGCTCCTCCTAGGCCATGTTTGGCCATTTAGGTTGAAGTAGAAACATCAAGCGATAGTTTAGTAACATCTACTAAATCTCCTTAAACCTTAGACTCACTCTATTCCTTTTCTTTCCATACTTTACCACTTTCCTTATCTCCTTCCTTCTTAAATTGATTGTCAAACTCATTCATATATTCTACTAAACTTTTTCCAACATCACCAACATTTTTCTTCACAACCATAGGTGTTGGTCTTCTGTTGCTTGTAGCTCCATTATACCTGCAAAACTTCACTATATGTCCTTTATTGTTACATTTATAACATGTAGGAGATGATTTTTTTTTATTGATATGTAATCTATAGCTTCTTGTGATGTTTCCAAAGTTGTTGCATTTGTAACATGTAATCATAGCTATTGTTTCTTCTCTGATGTAATATTTTTTAGTGCTGGACTGATTAAGTTTTCTACATTCTGCCTTCTTGTGTCCATATTCATAGCAATTGAAACAATAACTAGAAAAGATCCTATAAGGAGTCTTACCTCTGCGATCCCTCTTATGTGACCAAATTTCTTACATCCAAAGCATCTTCCTCTAAAAGGTCTGTACTGTTCTCTAGGTTCCTCTTGTTGTATAAGATCTTCCTATTGATTAGGTATCTCAACTTATTTTCCTTCATACTGTCTTTCTTGAAATTTTGATCATTCTGCTTTTTCCAAGCCAATTCCTGTCATGTCACCTTTGGGATTTTGTCTTTCCATCTGTTCTTCAATCTTGTCACTACTTGCATGAAGTTTTTCAATGTGATTCTTTTCTTCAACAAGTTCTCCCTTAATGATTTGGTTGTATTTCTCTAATTCAGTATACTTGATTATGTAATCATCAAGTTCAAACTGGATCTTTCCTATTTGAACATTTTCATTCTTCAAGATCTCTTCAATTTTTTTTTTTCATCTTTCCCTTGTTCAATTTCTTTAGCCATCTGAATAGTGGTAGATTCACATTCATGCTTCAATGCCTCTTTTTCTTTTTCAAGCTACTTAATCTGATCAGATGTATTATTATCAGATTCATCCTGCATCTTATCCATAAGATCTTGTCTTTGGTTCCTAGAAATTTCAAGTTGTTCCTTAATATTCTTTATGAATCCCTCAGCTCTCCTCAATTTGAATTTCAACTCAACATTATCAGATTTTTCCTTATCAAGGTCTTCAAGTGATGCCTCAAAGTTTTCTTCCAAACTACTTGAATCCATCTGGATCTCCCTCAAGTTGTTAGGATTTCTCTAAAAGGGCCACATGCTAGGATACCAATTGTGAAGATTAAGTAATACTGAGAGGGGGTGAATCAGTATTACAACACTTTAATTTCAAACTTAACAAATTCAAGCTTAAAAATGCAATTACTGAAATAAGAATAACATACATATACAGTAAACAACCCATAACACCATGATTTATTCATGAGAAAACCCTAGCCGAGGGAAAACCCTAGTGGGGATGATACCCACAAATGATGCACTAAAAATTATAGCATCCTTGTTAGGAGACCTAGCCCTATTAGGAGATGAATATTACATTTAGTACATATCCATGTTAAATGATAAAAACCCTGTCAAGGGTGTACAAGAAGCTGACTGCTCTTACAAAACAAAACTGTCTGTTACAAATATTTATCAATATGAACTATTACAATCATTTTTTATGCTTAAGTAGTTCTAGTTAAAGCTTGCAAAATTTTTTGTCTGATTCTAAAATTACAATGCATCTACGCACTTTACACATATCTTCACATCGTAAAACAACTTTACTTGTATACTTGATCTCAAAAGTTTCTTCCAGTAGACTCACTAGAACATCACAAAATGTGTCCAACTCTTAACCAAATAGAAAATACATAGTCGACGATCATACATCAACAAAAATAGGGTAGGACCCAATCCAAATCCAAAGTAGCACTTTTGGATTCAAAACAATACTCCCTTAATCATCACGACCATTCATCTGCCCTCTATCACTATTGTACTATCTTCACATCACTTCAACATGCTATAACTCTATCCATTCAACTCCAAAATGAAAGTGACCTTAGCTAAAGGTTTATTACATCCCATGGTACACTCCTATAAGCTCATATGACTTAGTTCAATGCATATTGTGCTCGCTGATAAAAACTATGTGATTGTACACTGTTAACTGCATCCTGGACTTAGTCATTTTACAAAATTAAATATCCAAAACTGGATTGTACTTCAAGCGACCATGCTAATGAGTAGTGTTTCTGTAAATGAAAACCTCTATTCTATGTTGATCAAGCCACTTGCCAACAATATATATATACATTATCATCTTGGCTCCTCTATTTACCTACAATAACAAAAGGAACAAAAACAAAATCAAGAGAGAAGACAGAAGAGGAGGGAAGGAAAATAAAAGAAAATAAGGGTAAAATCCTCCTTAAACCCTAATTTTGGGTTAGGGTTAGGGTTGAGAAAGAGGGAGAGAGATAAAATGAGAAATGAAACTCATTACTCTCCCTTTTGTGTGGAAACCCTATTAGGGTTTTTTTTTTTTAAACTTTATTATATTGAAGAGTTGAAATTTAAAAATTTGGGTGGGGAGTCTTTTTGTGGGAATTTATTTTCCCCACATTCTTATTGAATGCGACTTTTTGATTATAGCTAATTGTTTTAAAATGAACTTTAAGTATAAAATGTAGATATATTTTAATTGAATAATAATACTATTTACAGGGAAAATCATATAGTAATTTAATTTAATGGAAGTTTTATGATAATTTAATATAATAATTTAATGGGATTATTTAGGATAAATATTTTAATTAACTTTATTGATCGAAATAATTAGTAATGGTATTAGGGTGGATAACAATATTAAATTATTTTATTAGATTGAACATTGTCGGATTATTATACCAGGTTGTAATAACCAAATGACTTCAAATAAAGTTATTGGAGTGTAACGAGTTTCTAATAAAATAAATTATGACATTGTTTTATATAGGTTAATTAATTATAATGACAACAATAACATGGTGTAATTAAAATGATTAGTCTATATGTACATTAGGTTAAAGGTTGAATCAACATAAGGGTTCAACTTAACTTAATTAGGTATGGTAGGTTTAATGTATCTCATTAAACTCTATTAAATGAGATTTAAAAACTAAATTTTTAATGGAGATATTTAAGTGCAATGATTTTAATAACTTGTTATAATAGAGTTTCATTTATCATTCTAATCTAACGTTTAATTTATTTCAAGTCTAGGAGAAGACACTAATTAAATTTTATTGAAGGGGTCATTAAAGGTTATATATTTTAATCTATTATTAAAGTTTATTTTTTAGAATTATAAAAGTGAAGTCATAATGGAGAAGTGACATAATTAATTAAATTGATGTCGCAACGAAGATCAAATCTCGAATATGAATTAAATACTACACTACTAAGGGTAAGATGGGATTATGAAAGATTGATAATTTAAGAATATTAATTGAACATGATTTTGGTAAGGGCATTAACCAATCTATTTTATTAAATTGTAATTAATTAGGTTTAATTAATTAAACCTAGCTAAGGTGGGCATCTTAGTTGAACTGGACTATTAGACTAAATCGAGGGATGTTAACAAGTCAGCCTTCACATATCATGATTTCCCTCGACCTTCCAAGTCAACTCTACCTAGTATTTCTTGGAATTAGATATAACCAAATTCATCATGACCACTTCAGTAAACTTAGTAACCACTTAAACCATGTTACGTGCAAACTTATTTAATTTAACTTATTTGGAAAAAAATGTTAGTGTGTTTTTGGTTGCAAAACTAGGGCATGACATTTTGGTATCAGAGAAAAGGTTCAACACTAGGAACCTTAAAACCGTTACACTTCACTTAGCACTAATACATTATACCCTAAAAATTGACCAAAATTTCCCACAAATCATTATAATGCTTTTGCTTTGTCGGTTTATTGAAGGAAAATTTTGATTTTTTTAATCCATGCCTGTGTTCGTCGAAATTCCGACAAACCTAGACATATAACTAAAAAATAGGGGTGATTTATTTCATTGTTTTATAATTTCATTTTATTTTAATTGCGCATTGCAGAGTGGAGGCCGAAAGGATTAGGGCATCATTGTGCAGAGGGGAGGCCGAAAGGATTTTATTGCGAAAAGAGGCCTCAAAAATTTTGGAACCTAAGTGTTGGATGCTCTTCAATCCAGTGTACAACATCTAATTCTTATTGGGGATCATTACAAGTTATCACCCAGTGGCATGTCATGAGCTAGAGCGCTGGTATGTATGCACACTCATATATGTATATTAAAATGCACATCTCTGGGTTTAGTAATAGTAATTTATGGACATCCATCAACACACACAGGTATAGAGGGTTTCTAAACCAAGGAAATGACTAGGTAGAGAGATGCACAGACCATGGATTTGTTGAATAATATCTAGAAACTTCTAGGCCAATGCAATTTGTAGGTGAAATCACTGCATCAAAACAATGGATGCCATGGCAGTGATATATACAAAACATGGAAGCTTAGGCCCGACATGTTAACTGTCTAACTCATGAAATGTTTTGTTTGACACAACCCCTCAATAAAATGTGGTCTCAAGCATTTCCATAATTGCAACATGCATTCAAAATGGATGATTTGAAACATCTTTGGAGTCTTTCAAACAAATTGCAATCTCCAAACTAAAAGCCAGAAACCACAGATTTTACAAATGAATCTCATCAATGAGGGAGTTTCCCTAATTTATGGTAAAATAAATGATAGAGAAAGTCGATAAAATTATTAGAGGCTTAGCAATGTAGGCAGGGAAGCATGATTGACAAATGCAAGATCTAGGGCATATTATGTATCATTTTGATTGTCTGTCTTTTTCTTCTTTTGTATGGTGGAAACATAATGAATACCTAATTGCATAATTTTCTCTCATGGAGTTATGTGGAGAAGGAGGGCCAAAACCAAGCTTTAATTTCTCCATAATCTGGAGAAGTAGGGTCAAAACCAACATATGCATGCATTTTCACCTTTTCATCCACACATAAGGTGGAGGGATGCACTCCTATCCAACAACTCCCTATGTGTACATCCATTACAAGGCACCACTAATGACTGTGGCCCTTCATTGTCCCCTCTCTGTCTACAGGCCAGTATGATATAAAATTAGAATAATTTAACTCAAGCAAGCCCATTTTTCATATCAGATGGCATCTACATGGAGAAAAATACTTATAAAAAATTCTTAGTTCTGTCCCCACACAAAAGAAGAAATTATTCACCTAGCCTAGAAATTTTTTGGCTCCATCTCTTCCCCAATAACTGTGCCTCACAGGGATGACAGAAAGATAGGACAAAATTCAAGGCCCCTCTAATAGTTTTTTGCACTTCATGCCCAACCCAACATGCCCTAGTCCCCTCTAGTTTGTTTCTTCATTCCCATCCTATGGTGTTTTTTCACATGGGAAAAAATTACCAAAAATACCCCTTGGAAATTCCATATCTTCTACCTTCTCTCCATGGCTCTCCAAGCGTCGCTATGTGCTATTTTCCTCATGGAAAGCCTTAATGAGTGACATATCTTCAAAAAAAGATAGAGAAATGACCATCACAATCACAAATAGAATCACCAACATCTAAATGACCAACACTCCTATTATATTTGACATAGCTTACACACTCATCAAACCATACTGCGCAACAATCCTTAAAGAATATTTCAAATTCCTCTACCACCATTTACCATGGTCCTCTACTATAGCATTTTATTGAGTTATGATGTTTGAATCCTTTTTCTCTCCTACAAAATGGGAAGAAATTTGTGTGCAGTAAATGAGAGAGAAAATGCCTGGAAATCCCATTTACCAACTTGTAGCCTGTAGGTAACTAAATTAAGCCAAGCCCATCTCTGAAAATGCATAATCCTCACCTTCCAACTACATAGATGCTTTTCAACCATTTCATAGAGTCCTTGGTGACTTAGCTACTAAAACTTATAAAGTTGATTTCAGATGAGTCTCTAATTCTTTTTATTTAAGTTTCATATACATCTTTGATCAATAGAGATGTCATAAAATAGATTGAATGATGATTAAATATGAATATAGATGTAGAGAAAAAATGATTCCAAAAATATATGACAATAGTTACAAAGTAAGAATTTTTTACCTTCCATTTTTTCTCCACTCGATGAGTGTATGCACTTATCTCACATCCAAATCTAGTTAATATAGACTCTTTTTGTGTCTCATTCAAGTTGATCATGAAAACTAATATCAAGAATTCAAATTGAACAAACATTAAGATCTAAAAAACTAATTGAAAAATAGATGACCAGAAAATCCATTTGAAACAAAGGGAATACAATTACTCTTATTGAAAGAAAATAAACCAAAATTGTAGTTGCACACTAATTGATATCTCACTGTGTCCTTGTTTTGAATCAAAGAATTTTGGACCAGTGTGTTGAAGGCAGTTGGAACTATTCAGTCCTCCATTATCATCAGTGCTCATCAGTAAGATAATTGTAAGAATTACAATAATTTATTATATGTTTTAGCAGCCATAGTGAATAAGCATGACATCCTTTTCAGATTCGGACAAGTAATTCTTTGATTTAGACTCTATCCATGCATTTTTTTGTAGGTGTTTATCTAATATTTCTTTGATTAGTTTGGATTTTAAGTACAAATTCTTCATATTATGGTATATATATTTTTTCCTATTTTCTTATTTTTGTTATGAATACTGTGTTAAGTTTGATGAACATATGCATCAGTTTCTATTAAATTAAAAATATATGCACATCAGTTTCATTTATTATTTACCTTATTGTGATTGTCCTCTAAATATTATCACCCATAATTTATGGATAATGGCTTGAATGCAGGTGTAGATTTCAAGTTAAAGTTTCTGACTATAGGAGGGAAAAGGATTAAGCTAACAATTTGGGACATAGGTTGGTGTTTACTAAAAAATATTACACACTGTCATACCAGTAGTAGGAGTTTTCTTGACCATTAAATGATCATTTTTCCTTTCATACATAATTATAATATGCTTCACTGTTGTGCTCTTTATAAAAATAACTTAATCACATAAATCTTCCAATTGATCTTCTGACTTTGATGGGGCCTTCCCTTCCTCTGGTCTTCACTGAATGTCTTCATACCTTGGTTGATGATCCTTGGTGCCCTTGCACCATACTCCCCTCCTCCAAGGAAACTCTTGTCCCAAGAGTTAGGCTTATTGGTCCTCCTTAGTGTCCTTGAGAAGAATCTTTCATGATACAACTTTAATTAAAGTCAACAATACATTTCAATGTTAGACATTTAAATTGGATTGAGGGGTCTCTAACATCGATACAACCAACAATATTAGATTGTAATGCAGGGAAGATTTTTAAGTCATTCCCGTTGTCCCTTGTCACTTGAATAGATAGAATTATGTATAATGTTTTGAAAAAAATTGATATATAATTAGATTTAATACACAATCGACAATAAGAATAAAATATTTTGAGGTTTAGTAGATCATAACCAAATCAAAGAAAACATCCCAAGAGGAGGAACAAGGGTGAAGTAAATTTGGAAAAGTGATATTTAGTCTGTATGCAACAGAATAGGAGGAGTTGAGAGGAAAAATTTCTTAACAACATAAATTTTATATGGAAATAGGGGAAGTTGAATACCCTCATTTGAGTTGTTTATGTATCATCCAGTGAAGGAATTTGAAGAATAGATGTTTGATCTTATTCAAGCTGTCATGTTAATATCTATATTGTAATATCCCTATTGAGACTAAATAATATAAGTATATGATTTTAATGCTCTAGTACTGTTGTAATGCCCCCTTGAGGAATTGCTTATGGTTTTTTCTATGGTTTAAATGGTAATGGACTCCTTTCTATATGGATTGAAGGTTGATTCCGTTATTTGATTTGAATGGTAAGTGTGAATTAAATGGGTTATGTCAAGATATATCAATTCTTTCTAATATTACTACCCTTTTTATTGATTACTATTAAGTCTATTTCCATTTTGATCTGAATTTGATAGGGGTTTTTTGATTCAATCAAATATATTTGATAATGGTATTCAAATTTATATGACCAAAAGATCTACAACTTCTGATTATAGTACCAATCTGATAAGAGAGCTAATATTTCTTATGGAGTGTTCCAGAGATGGATGCAAGTATATATATAAGATGTATTTGGTATTTCATAAGATTGGGGACATCCTTGGTATGACATAATGGAATTTGTGATGGAGTAGGGCCTGATATAGTATTCAATATAGAGGTTCTTGTCTATTTCTAAATCAATCCTTGGAACTCTAATGGGAGCTAAGTCTGATTGGTGTATATCTTTTCTCTAACAATTCATGAACAGTTTCTTTGATCGATTTTGTGATTCTGACCTTGCAACCAAACTTGAGACCCATTCTTATTTGGCTATCTAGGATAATATAGGAATGGTAATGAAGAAATATTTTTGTTTGATATTGTGTCTGTAGTTATGATGTTATATCTGATATAGTGATGACTTCTAGCTCATGTTCAATCAGTCTCAAATATGTTGTATAATCTATTTTTTTTCCATGATATATATATCCTATTCCTTATTCCATGCCAATGTAGAGATCATATTATTGTTACCCATCCCATGCCATCATGTATATATGTTTCGAGCAACAGTATTCCTTCTGTTGCAGGAATCATCTTTGGCTTGACTATGTATTATATGATACATTATGCTTCTAGTGACTTCCCATGATTCCCAATACAATGGTACAAAAGCACAAGTATTTAAAAAAGTATAATAAAGTCATGTTAAGATTTTGGCATTAAGAAAATTCAAATTATTATAGAAAAATAAATATAGAATATAGAATGAAATTTCAAGGGTATATAGAATACAGAATGAAATTATTATAGAATAAAAAATATAGAATATAGAATATAGAATGAAATATAAATATAGAATATAGATTGTAATGAAAAGTAAAATTTATTAGTTAAAAGATTTATAGTTAGGAAATTATGTAGAAAAAAGAGTTTTTTTTTGTTCAGCAAGCTCTGCCTAGGGGTCAGTACTTGTTATATTCCATAAAAAATAAACTACATAGGTAGCAAGAATTGCAATTTGAACAACCAACATAGATCAATGGTATAAATACATTATAACCTGGCCAATCTTGAACACCCTAACTCCTATTTCCTTGGGAAAAAGGTCCCCGTTTTCCTGAACAAAGGTTTCAAACTTAGCCAAGTCATATGCCTTCAAGGCCTATTTTGAAAAGTGACCATGCTTTCTTCATCAATGTATTTTTGCCTTCTACCTCCAGCAAGAAAAAGCCCAACAAACCACCACTTGAAAGCTACTTGTCAATGCTATCCATCACAACTTCCACTTCTGAATACACATCATCCACTACAATCCTATAGGCTAAACCAACTACATGCAGGGGGTGGCCAAAAATCTATATGACAGGTTGAAACAAGTTTTTAATCAACCCGCCGTCATGCACATGGTTCTAGCCTAGTAGTCATCTCCTAGAAGTAAAATCATAGTAACTTTTTCCTTCTCATTGGCCTAGCTGAAGATTCTTTCAATCTGTTCTTCTGGGGATTCTAACAATGCCTCCACCTTCCCGCATTTGCAATTGATGCCTAGATAATTTACCATCTTCTTTGCAAAGATCCCGAATGTAGAGAGACCATAAATAGTGAGTTTTAGCACTCCAATTATGGGACTCTACGTGAAAAAGAGTAGCCTATAGATGCCTGTCTGCAACAAGGACTTATTCATGAGACCCATCCAGTGAAGACCATCGACAAATCCTGGTAGGAGGACTCTGTAGCTATCACGCACACTGGCAAATACATCTCGACCCCCTACCAACACCAGAATAATTCCTGACTCTATCCTATTCCCTTCCTTTTGAAGGAATCTAGATCAGTGGATAAGATATGTTGAAGATTTCCTGGAATTAGTTAATTTCAAGTTTTTATATTAGGTAAAATTTCTAGAATATAATGAGCTATTAGTTAAGTATTTATCGTAAGGTGTTTGTGCATTTTAAATCAAGGATTTTTAAGATTTCAGTAATCAATTGTTTAGTAGTTATTTGTTTATATGGAGAAAAAATTAATTACATCTGGAAAGGAGAAACAAAATTAATATGTAATGACTAAGGCTAAGTTTCCCATTGGGTATTGTTTTTTTACCCCAAGTTGGATACAACTATCTAACATTGCCTTTGTTGAACTCAAAAAGAGAACTTATATAGTCACAAATAGTTGGTTATAAATCCTTTGGCGTCTTACTGCTACTTTTTATTTCAGTTTAAAGTTTTCAAGATTTACCTTATTGTGATTGTGCTCTAAATATTATCACCCATAATTTATGGACAATGGCTTGAATGTAGGTGTGGATTTCATGTTGAAGTTTCTGACTATAGGAGGGAAAAGAATTAAGCTAACAATTTGGGTCACAGGTTGGTGTTTACTAAAAAATATTACCCACTTTCATACCAGTAGTAGGAGTTTTCTTGATCATTAAATGGTCATTTTTCCTTTCATACATAATTATAACATGCTTCACTGTTGTGCTCTTTATAACAATAACTTAATCACATAATCACATAAACCTTTCAATTGATCTTCTGACTTTGATGGGGCCTTCCCTTCCTCTAGTCTTCAATGAATGTCTTCATACCTTGATTGATGATCCTGGGTGCCCCTACACCATACTCGCCTCCTCCAAGGAAACTCTTGTACCAAGAGTTAGGCTTATTGGTCCTCCTTACTGTCCTGAGATCAATCTGAAACTTAGGGATCAAAAAGTCCCCCAATGTAGCCTTCTTTCTCACACCCTTCCAAACTACATTCACACACAAATCACTAGAAGAAAAGTGTCCATGGGCTAACTATATTTGTGGATGAAAGTGTTGTCTTGACAATACCTGTCCTTGTGACTCCTTGTGTGAGTCATATGGACCCTGCCTACTAAGCAGCGATTGACAATTTCATTCAATGTTGAAATTACTAAAGTGTAGTAAAGGTATAAAAAAGAATATGGTAAGGCATCACATGTCTTTAAGATATTCATTGAAACAATAATTTCATGAAAAGGTCAGAAAATTGAGAAAATAGAAGCTAAGAGACAATGAGAATACATCAAAGCACAATAGCAGGTCATTGTTAAAATAACATATACTATCAATAAAAAAAGAGTCCAATGAAATTCACAATGATTGATGTTATAAGATGTATATATAAATGAAGAGATCTTGTATAGGATAGTGATAAGGTTTTACTTCATAGTCTATTCAGGCCCACCATACGTACAAGGTGGAACATCATATGTTAACTAACCCTATCCCACTGCTTTGATTTCATATAATTGCTAGAATATTTTTCCTTTCATCTATTTATTGTACTATATTCAAGGTACGCAAATTCAATTAATTTTTTTAGATAATAAATTTGTTTTTTCTTAAAAGGTGGAATTTATAGGATTAAAAATTAAAAAAACCAGCTCATAAAATCTTTAGAGGAGCTCTTTGGATGTAACATTTTTTACAGTGACAATATTCTTCAAAGAGCTTGCAAACATCTAAAGACTGCGAGGGATGCATATAGAAGGAATCTAGTGAGAAACCCAAAGTATGAGCATCCTCTTGGGATTCCAGAGAAGGTGTGGAAGGAATTCATTTTGGATGCAAAGGAGAAAGTGCAAAGCCAAATAGGAATTGCACCAGTATATGACAATAGAAGGTATGCGATCTAGTATTAACTAGTAGAATGTAATTATGCACTAAGTAGTGATCTTTATATTTATATAATCTAACATATTTGACAATTTTAATAGACTGTAGGACACATCAAAGGCTACAAAGGCTAGAATAGAAAAGATTGGCCAACACAAACTTGGCTCTGGTGGTTATCTGAAACTTCAAGCAAGAATTGTAAGTAGTAGTAAATGAAATTTTGAATCAATTTTTTTATAAATTGCAAAAAATTTTGTTTAATCAAATAATACTTGTAGAATTGACGATATTAAGCCAAAAATGCAGGGCTCAGATTTTAATGTAGTGCCCATGAAAGAAGATAGAAATATTGGCTTAAAGAAAGGTTATAAAGCCGTGGCTGAATGCATACACCAAAGCCAACAGTCTGTTGCATTGGTTGACACACAGGTAAGTAGGCCAAATTAAAATTATTTTAAATTGAATACTTAAGCGATAATCTATTTATTTTAAATTGAATACCCCTTTAGCACATGACATTGCAATACAACCTTCTAATCCTAGCACAGATTCTCCACATGATGAAGACCTTGATGTGCATCAAAGTGATGGAGGTATTCATTTGCTATTGAACATTAGTTGTGTAATTTTTAATACAAGTTAACATTTTAAATTGAAATTGGTGTAACCTTTCTTGTGTACATTTTAGAGCATGCAGAACGTCATGGTGAATGAGTGGAGGATGATCTGAGTGATCACCATATTCAAGATGATGTGGCATTGTCAGGTAAAGAAAATCTATGTTTTTTTATTTTAAATTTTTTGATCGGTTGTTATCTTCTTTTAATTAATGAAATACTTGTAACGCTAATATAAAATGGTGTGCATCTAACCCATTTAGTTGTTATTGCAGCGGACCCCCCTTTGGCACATCAGCATCCTTGTACATCATAGAGGAGGAGGCATTTGTTGGGTTCACAAGAAGAGGGGAATGACAAAGATCTTGATGCTCCGCTTAGCCATTTCATGCAAAAACCAAATAAGCAACCAAATAAAAAGAAAAGATTACAATAAACCTTTTTTGATAATATATTTATGTTGTCTTAATGAATGTAATTTTGTGCTACTAAATGTTGATGAATTATTGATGAATGTCCAATTGTTAATTAATTTTAGGTGTTATTGAATGTTATGT
>MU224910.1:6521001-6565172 GCA_018584345.1 Thuja plicata | reverse complement strand
GGGGGGGGTGGGGATAAATGAGCTTTGACCTTCACATGGTTGGCCTTATTAAGTAGAGAATATTAAACTATTCTTGAAACCAAGTGAAGCTCGAGCTAAAATGATGCAGAGCCCTAGTCTTGTTAGCTCTTTTTCTTGTAGAATCGATTATAACAGAAATAAATGCCAGACTCTCTTGTACCCAAGTTATATTCTCAGAGGGAAAAGACTAATTAAAAAGGATGAAAAATACTTCTACACTTTGAGCTCCACATACCCAGGTGGGTGCACCTTTGACAGAATGTTATCTTTCAATAGTTTTTCAATAGTGGATTAAGGATTGGTGATCCTTCTTTTTTTTATGCCATTAGGCTTAGGAAGGCTAACCTACCGATTCACTCTTTAAGGAATCACTAAGATGAACTGTACTAAATACAATTAGCTAGACATGTACTTGAAATAACAAAAATATAAAGATTGATTAAATTTGAGTTGATGATAACAACCACTTGTCAACATTTTGACCAGTGCCTAATCATGGGTGATAGAGTCAAAACAGAGCATACATACATTAAAGATAATCAATGGAAATACAAATGAACCCCATATAGGATGCCTTACAAACTATCCTCTCATCCTCACACCCCTATATCAAATCCTTTCATGAACCCTAACCCTCTGCAATTATCTGCAAGATTTAAAACTCTCCTTGAAAGCAACTTACATACAAGAACATGGCTATCTTATAACCAGTACACTCAAAATGCCTTACAAATTGAACATACAAGAATTAATAGAAAATACAAGAATACATCATTGATATCAAAATGGAGATTCCATTGTATTTTATTGATGTAAATTCAATATCAGTACATTCAAAGACTCAAAAAACCAACATTCAGACACAATTTAGTAATCTGCCTCGTAGTCTTATTTTTTACCATCTTGTTACAATACTAGAATTTGATACTTATAGACAACCACAGTCATCTTGGAATCCTTTTGGAAAATAAGGATGCAAGAAGCTACGGATGACTGGACTAAATGACAAAATATAGTTCCAAGAAGAGACAAAATTTTAGGCAGATGGGAGTAACAAATTTTGCTATTAGCCATGTAATCTTTTGTCCTGTGACTGCCTAAATGCTTGAAGTTGCTCTGAGGTGGCTGGGTCCTTGTCATCTATAAATTGTTCTCTTGTTGGTGTGGAGGCCCCAATATTTGATTTTTTCAAACTTCTCAACCTCTTATGTGTTAGCTGTCCCCTTTATGTTTATTGTATTATGCTACTGGGGTGACTATTCCATACTTGCTAACCCATGTGGTGAACACCTCATCACTTGGCCAACTGAAGCTAAGGACCTCATCTCTCTAGCTATTGAACTCTTCCCAGTCACCATTATCCTTCTCAACTTCTACCTCCCAGGATTCAAAGAATGCCTTGGCTTTATTCAAAATATCAATAGTCAACACAAACCAGCCAGTATTTGCCAATATAATAATACTTTTTGTCCTGCTGGTTAGTGCTTCATTCAATTGTCTCATCCATAAGGCTTCATTATTTATGTTCCCATCTTCTTTGAACATATTGGGATACATATCATACCTATCCTTGGAAAACTCCTCTCTCAGAATAGTGACCCTCTTTATGACCATGTTCTTCTTAATGTCCAAATTGACCATCAATTTGAGACATTTATGGGTGCTTGTGAGGATGATATCAATATTATTCTGTTCCTTTGAGAGAGAGTAAAAGGATTTGACATGGGCTGCCTTCCCTCTCAAGTTATTAATTATCAAATCCCGCTGCTTCTTTTCATCATCATGCTTTCTCATGATGCCTGCAATCTTCTTTCCCAGTAGATAGAGGTTAGAAAGGTTGACCTCACTGGCACACCTTTTGAGGTTGGAAAATATTTGATCAGAATATTTTTGTTTTACCAACTCCTCAGCCTCTTTGTATGTAGGGGAATCTTCAAGATCCCTTTTACCCTCTTCTTCTAACCTTGATCTCTCACTGATTAATATGTTCTTCTCAGCCTCTAACTCTGCTCTTTTGGCATCAATGACTTCTTGGGTAGTGGGACTTAAAGGTGTAGGGGATGGGGGATATGTTACAAATGGACTAGAGGAGGAGGGTTGGTGAGGGTCCTGAGCAATTACCCCTTGGGGTACAAATTGAATCTTTTGTTTACCCTCCAGCTCTGCTATTCTGTTGTCTTTCATCAAGGATTTGACCCTTTCCTCATTATAAGCCTTAAGTACAAACTCATATTTCTCATTTAAGCTGGCATAGGCCTCCTTTTATCTCTTAGCTACCTTCATGCTTAAATTATCTATTTGGACAACAAGGTTTGCAGCTTCAGTACCTAAAGTGTCAGCAACCCTCTTTACAATTAAGCTGCCTGTATCTTCAACATCATCATCTTCCTTTATTTTCCTCTTGTCTTTTTTCTTTAATGACCAGATTGCTAGAGATACATGATCCTCACTAAAATAGGCACCAATTGATGTCCTAACAGTGCTCATAGGTTTAGCTTGCTTTCTTACAGCATCAAAGACCACTGCATCCGCTAGATCCCATTGTGGCAATATGAGAACTCCCTGCCTTTTAACCATTTGTCTACCCTCTTCAGGGGTAAGCTTATAAATTTTTTATATCATTTCCTCCTTAAATTCTTTCTCTACATCCTCCTTGGTAGAGTTTGGTTGAGCTTCTAGCATCTTTTGGCACTTGTGGTTGTATTCATCAATATGGTACCTCCATAGAAATTGAATGAAAGACCTGGTTTTGATGAAATTGTCATCAAACAAGAATTCATCACTGGCCTGTTTGGTCACAGGATCTAACTCCTTACCAGCAAACTCTACTATTGTGAGGTCAGTTGTTGTATGTCTAGGTGCCTCTGGCATCCCTTCTTGCAGCTATTGAGTGGTAACAACTACTTCACCAGCATTCCTCAATTGTACTAGTTGTTCAACAATGGCCTGATCATCATACTGCATGGGGGATTGGGAAGGAGAGTATAATTCACTCTCCTATTCTTTGGTTTCCACCCTTTTCCTTTTGGGAGAGGGCACCTATTGAACATTGATATCTGCTGGTCTTTTTCCCTTATGCTGAAGAGGCTGGTCAACTTTGGGAGCAATAGTAGCGTATCCTCTCCTTTTATATACTACATAATTCCCTGGTGGGACTATTCTACTCTGTGGAAATCTATTCAAGACAGCAAGAGCCCTTTCTGGATCATTTTCAACTACTCTCTGCCTCTTCTCATTTAGGGTTTGCATAATTCCCTCAAAAAGATTCATTAGGGAATCAATTTTGTAAGACCATGGGAAAAAATCCTTTAAAGGATCATAAGTCTTGTTAAAATTTCATACAAAGTCCAAAGACTTCTTGTACGCCATCCATTTCTCTTTCCTAATTTATTGAACATCAAGGTCAAAAATATTTGTGATGATATCCTCTGGATAATTGAATTGATGTTCTAACATCATACATTTAGTCCTCTTCCTGAACATACCCACAATAAAATCTTCATTGTCTGCACATCTAGATACTGAAGTGGATAAATGATAGTGCTCAAAATACTTATCAAACTGCGTCCACCCAATTTTGGTTATGATAAATTTATGGGCTCTGGTGAGGGTAGGAAAGATGTTTCCCTTCATCTTTCCAGTTAAGGCTTCTTCCTGTAGCCCACCCAATTTCCTTATAATTTCTGCTACTCCAATCTTGAGTGGGACTCTATAGGGTAGCACATAAGGAGTACCTCTGAAACCATAAACCCTAATTACTATGGAAAAAGGGTATAAAATTAAATCTCCCCAATTGTGAGCAATTTTGAACTCTGGGGCATATTCCATAGGCCTTAAAAGCCTCATCATTTCATTGTGAACCCTAGCATTCTTGTTACTCAGTAGTGACTTGAGTCTAGTTGCAAAGACCTTATCAAAATATACATAACTAGCATTTTTCCTGTCCCATGACCAATCTGCACTCCATATTTGAACATGGAATTCTTTACCATCTTGGAATTTCTCCAGTTCCATTTCTTCCTCAAAGAATTCTACACTGTTGAACAAGAACATATGCATCATAAGAGAATACCAACCCATTGGTTTATGTATGTTGCCATCTTGAATTCCTGACAGACCCTCATGCATCTCTTGAGCAATATAAGATGCATAATCAAATACTACTGACAAGTGGGGATGGAGGATTTGAACAACCATCAACATTATATGGACAGGCATTGCCACATCTTCATCTAACCCCAAAATATTGCACAGAGCACTGTACATCTTTCTGGCCTTGCCATTAAAAAGATCCAACTTGAAGGGTTCTGGGGTTCTAGGCCCTACCACAACCAAGTTCCCTATTTTGTTGACATACCCTTCACTACTTCACCCCTATAATAATCTCTTTGGTTTTGGTATACTTCTTTAAAGTACTTGAGATCAATATCATCTATATGTTGAGAGGTGTCAGTTAGCTTGAAAATCCTTCTGATTTCATCAGCTGATACAGTCAATAGTATATTTCCCTAGGTATCCCTAACAACCCTAGCCACCTTATCATAAGTGTTTGCAATCAAGGTGAACAAATCAATGTCCATGAACACACTAGGTGCTATCAGTTTTCCCACATCTAATTCCCAAAAATTACAGTCTGGGGTAGGGGCATTCCTCTGGCTATAGGCCATTCTAAACAGAGTGAGGCCATCAAAACTGGTATTGGCATCTTTCACCCATCTACCAAAATCATATAAACCTTCTCCAATTTTGAAGTGGGGATGTGGTGGAACTACCCTTTTAATTTGTGTGGCATCCCCTGAGGACAGTGGTAATTGTTGCAACAAATATTCCCTAACATTTCTCTTTTGGTAATCAACCTCTCTAGAAACTTCAACTCTAGGGGCCATTCTAAGGTTTCTTCTCTTGATACTAGACTCAGATTCTAAAACAAAGCACTAAAACCTTTCTAAACTGCAAATTCCACCACAATTTGAATGCTAGTGAATCAGTAAGCTTACCCATTCTGCACAGAAGTCGCGTGAAGCCAAGTTTCTCTGCAATCTCATTTTTGCTTGAATGATTTTGATGAATCATTGTGACTGCAAGTCAACTTAATCAGTTCTACGACCTTAATCAAATCAATATTTCAAATTTAATTCGACTGGAGATGTCACACGTTCTATAATTAATTCAAAGGCTTTAATTTCATGGCTTAACAACTCTCTACAACTTATTTTATCAACTTTGAATTTGAGCTGTTGATTCTTTACATCATTCTCTACATCGGATGACTATCTTATTTTCCCAAAAACAACTGTCCATTGAGGACACGCGTCGCCGCCGCTTAATCACTTACTCGCTAGATGTCAAGAACTTTCCCTTTAAGTGATTAAGTGAGCCATCAGATTTAAAATAGCTTAACTATGGTTTAACTCTCGCCAGCTTTGAATTTCCAGGCCCACCAGCTGCCAGATGTCATCGCCGCTTAATGACTTGCTCGTTAGATGTCGAGAATCTTGGGTATAAGCCATTAAGCCAATCGTCTGATCTTTCCAAGCTTTAACACCTTTTATACTTGTCTGCGACTGGACCCACATTCTTTCTTGGACTGGTGTCACCTCCGCTTAATCGCTTGCCCGTTAGATACCCTGCACTTTTCCTTTAAGCCATTAAGCGGGATGTTCAATATTTCCAAACTTGCCCACTTTTTAACAAAGCACCTTTATGACTATTCGGCCCCACCAAAGACATGTGTCACCTCTACTTAATCGCTTTCTTGATAGATGTCGTGCATCTTTTGATTAAGCCATTAAGTCGACCATTGGATATGAAACAAATTAACTAAAGTTTAAGCTTTCGCCACCTCTAAATGTCTGGGCCCACTAGCTACCAGATGTCATCACCACTTAATGGCTTGCTCGTTAGATGTCGAGCATCTTGGGCATAAGCCATTAAACTGGCCATTAGATCAAAAGCGACTTGCTCACTGCATAAGGTAATGACGTAAAAGGGATTTTTCATGGCAAGACTTAGGAATTAATAAAGTGGTTAGGATGACATAGTCTTTTTGCAAAAAGCAACCCATTTAACATGAACACATGACTTAAGGTGACTTAAGTGACCGAAAAAGTAACGTGAAAATAGAATCAGCGAAGACAATTATGGTTTTTAGTCATTTTCCACCATTTTCAACTAGGTTAATGGTTTTAACAAACTTTGCAGAGGTGTAAGGACAATTTTGATCTTGATTTTGAGGCCTTAGACACTACTAATGACAAGGGACCCTAGGAAAATTGCAAAGCACAGTCTAAATAGGAACTAGCACCAACAAGTCTAATATCCCCTTAAGGAACCCAACTCAACTCAAGGATTCTACAAGTGTCTTGGAACTCACTCAAGGAACCCAACTCAACTCAAAGATTGTACAAGTGTTCTTGTTCAAAACATGATTTCCTTTCCCATGGTCAACCAAATGCAACAATCTAAAAATGAAAATATGTTAGTTCAATGTAGTAACATACCCAATCAAAGAGATCTTAAAACGATAGAATTTAGAGACTACCTTTGCTACCTATGCTACATAGTTAGCAATCATAAGATCAACTACCATTATTATTCTAGTCAAATTGTTTTATACTCATGATGAATTCTCCATTGTAATTCTGCTTTACTTGATTCAACGTGTTCTAAAAATTTTTCCCAGTTCAATCCATGCCAATGAGTTTGGCATCTTTTCATCAATATAGATTATGCTCTTGAAGTCAATGAGCTTCTTCAACTAGACCTTTAGACAAAAACATCTTAGAAGTAAAAAAACATGTAGTAATAATAAGAATTAATGATAGTTATTATTTCTAAGTAGGTCACATGATTTCTATGCTCAAAGGTCACCCTATGCTCGTGACACCATGAGCATGTTTCTTGTAGTCAAATGGACATGAAAATTATTCAAATTTATTGTTTCCTAATATGTCACCACAAGACTCTTGTCATCATGGAAAATATTTTAAGAATGAAGATAGGGAAAAAGATATAGCTTGTAGGTTCATTGGTTCAAAATCAATATTGTTTCTACATATCAAATCCAAGTGATAATGTATTCAATGAGAATATAGAAAGAGTAGATCATTTTCCTAAGTTCAAACTCTAACTTGTGAGTGTTATTAGTTCCTGCTATAGGCAGGTAACTATTGCAATCGTTCGATACAAACATATTTATTATTGGTTCAATCAGATTTCAGTATTTTTGAATTTGTTTTTATATTATATAGTTTGATATTTTTAATATATTTAAGAGAGTTGAATAATACTATTTATTTATAATTTGATTGGACCTCACATAAAATATCAATGAGAAAAATAATATTCTACAACTTTAATTATGAAAAAATATATCACTGTCACTTTATACCACATTTAATACAAAATGAAGAATATCATTTATTTCATTGAAGGTTAATAAATAAAACAACTGTCTATCTTCTTGTTATCTGCATTTAGCACAGATTGCACATATTAGCATGTGATTCCCAATGACAGATTGCCAAGAGCCAATAGGGTTTGTGCATCCCGGGTACAATATTACAACTATTGTGAACAACTTATTTGAGTTGGATCAGACAACTTACGAGGAAAGTGGCCAGATATATTTGAGCCTATTTTTTCTTTGAGCTATGGATTTGGTTTTTCAACCATAGCTTCCACAATTACCCATGTTTCTCTTTTCTATGTAAGGTAGGTTTTATATAAGAGGGTTTAATGGTTTTGTCTTTAGGATACCCTATATTTTGCTTTCAATTTTTTACAAAAAAATGTTTATTATGTTGTAATGTCCTCTGTTCAGGAGAATATGGCAACGGGAAACAACATCTAGAAGTAGTCCACCTGATATCCATACTAAATTGATGCACAAGTATGAAGACATCCCACAATGGTGGTTCTATACTCTCCTTGCTGCTACTTTTGCTGTTTCATTTGCATTGTGTGAGTTTTACAAGGAACAGGTGCAACTTCCATGGTGGGGTTTAATCCTAGCTTGTGCTTTAGCATCCGTTTTCACTTTACCCATCAGTGTTATAACTGCCACCACTAATCAGGTAAAAACTGAAACATATAAATGAAAAATGATTATGGTTGCTAATTTATTCTATCAATTCATGGAAGATTCTAATTTTAGTTATTGTGCAGACACCAGGGCTGAACATCATTATAAAGTACATAATGGGATACATCCTTCATGGAAAGCCCATTGCCAACGTTTGCTTTAAGGTTTATGGGTACATGAGTATGAGTTAGGTAGTTTGATTCTTGCCAGGCTTCAAGCTAGGGCATTATATAAAAATCCCACCTCACTCCATGTCTCTTGTGTAGGTACATTCTGTAATACCCTCTCCTTTACAGCTAGGAAATATTTCATGTTCACCAAATAGTAGATCCAATGAAACCGATCACTTCTCAAATTAACAAAACCACATCTTTTGGTTTTACTTTTTAATAGTAGATTCTCTTTTTGGGTATCTCATCATTATGATTTGAAATGAAAAATATTTAAAAATTTCACAAAATCTAATTCAGAAATTTGTGATAACTTCATATTATACTATGGCATGCTTTTTAAAAGATAAGGCTTATGCTTGACCCTATAAAAAAATTTCAAACATTTATCATAAAAGTGAAATCCTCTATTTTTGGAGTGAAGTAAGCCATCATCCATTATTAGAGTGAAGTAAGCCATTGTCGACTACCTATGGCACTTCTATATTCCTATGCCACTTAGACAATTTTCTTGACCTATCTATAATGGATGGAGTCAAAACTCATCAATCAGATTAACTACTGTTACCATCAAATAAAGTTTAAGCTCTCTTACTTTATAAGTGAATTATTCACCATGACCACTTAATCTCTAAAAGTGACAAACAAGTAGTTTCAGAGCATGGATTTTAGTAATGATGGAATCCTAACATGCTTGTTTGTTAAAATATAGTTTATTGGCACAATAGTGGCTGGAACTGTCAACTTGGGAGTTGCATGGTGGTTGTTGTAGTCCATGGAGAACATATGCCAAGAGTCTCTTCCCCCTTCAAACAACCCTTGGAAATTTCCAGATGATTGCATATTTTTTGATGCTTTAGTCATATGGGGGCTAGTAAGTCCCAAGAGATAGCTTTATCCTACATTTCACATGACCAACTACGATGGTAAAAGAGCACTCATTTTTTGATTATCCATAGTTTATTTTCCTTGCCTATCGAGCACTCATTTTTTGATTATTCATAGTTTGTTTTCCCTGCCTATCATTTTGATCAGAAGGGTCACCTTCAGGGTATTTCCTATGTAAAACTCAGAAATAAAAAGCTTAGTTTTGGTAAGACAACTAAATTAGGAAAAATCTTACAAGCATGTTCCCCAAATGTAAATTGTTTATTGCTGCTATACTTACCAAATTATGTTAGAATTTGTGTTTCCTTGATCATGATGCAAGCTTGTAGAGAACGCCTAAACCAAATTATTGATACCTACAAATAGAAACTTCCCCTTTCCTACCTTCTACTTCCCAATTTTGGAAGCTTCCGCAGGAATGTTCTTCTCAACCTCCTCATCATTCTTGCTCTTATTTTCTTTGGATTTTCTAATTTTTCTTGTCTTCTATAGAACAGGGGATTCAACATAGCAGTCGCTGCTTCCCTCTTTTGACATCTTATTGTAGAACAGGGGATTCAACATAGCATTCGCAAATATATGAAACAGAACAACAATTATTTCCAAACGAAGGATTTTAGCGAATGTAAAGTTTTTGCAAAATGGAAAGACCTAAGAAATTTTAGTGTAGCATAGATTCAACATCATATTTCTCTCCTACTGATACAATTCATGCATGTATGATACATGTCCTTTGTATGAAGAAAATATTCCACATGTCTCAATTATTTACAATTTCCATTTACCATGCAAAAACATACAAGAAAAGGAAGCAAACGTGGCAGATCTGATGATACACTGAAGCCACGTAAACAGTTTTATGGTAATGTGCATTTCACACATGTGGTTCCCACCTTCACAAATCTTGACTAATAATGCAATTGATTAATCATTAACTATTTTTTGTATAGAACACAACGTCTGTTTTTATTAGAAAATTGATCGATCAAAATAAGTTATGATGTTTGCATATTTTCTATTAAGGAATTTAAATAATACTATGTCTTTACATTTCTATTGGTTGTTAGCAGAACAAGGCAAGGATAAAAATTTTGTCAAATATCAGTGGACCAAAAACAACTAAAAAAGCTTAAATTTTGAAAGGAGACAAGTATGAAATAGTAAGGCTGCTTCAAGATAGAAAGCACATCTGTAGAATGACTGAGGATGGATTTAATGATGCTCTAGCTCTCAAGAAGGAAAACATAGGAATAGCTGTGGCTAATGCCATAGATACTGCAAGGAGTGCTTCTGATATTTTTCTCATAGATCCCGGTCTTAGTGTAATCATCAGTGTTGTTCTAACAAGTCGAGCTATTTTCCAAAGAATGAATAATTATACTAGAAGTATAGTCTTTCTCAGAATAATACAAGAATCAATTTTTCTTTTCCATAATTGTCCAAGTAAATATTTGATCTTATGGTTTGAAATTTTCTTGTCATGTCATTCTTGGCTCAGATATATGCAGTTGCTATCACTATTCGTATTGTGGTAAGCATCATCATCAGCATTACAATAAGGTTTTTGAATTTCTTCGATCAAAACAATGAAGAGAATCTATTTAAGATGTAAACAAATATAGAAACAATCTTCTCACCAAGTAAATATTTCAAAATAAGCATAATAGCTTCAAACCATGCAAAGCAGTTTTGACCAAAGTAATGGTATTTATATTGATGTTTTCCTTGTCTTTCTTATTCACTTGGAAAAATTAATAAATATTAGATAACATGTTCTTCCAAAATTACATTTCTGTAATTATATTTTTTTTTTCTAGACACTAAGATTCTTACAAATCATATATAATTTTATAACTAATGAAATTGGGACAACTTGTATTCTTTGTCTCATGTGATACAAATTTGCATTAATTATGTTCAAAATGTTAACCTTCTGAAAGAAGCCGTTAAGGCTTGCCTCAATAATTACAGATGCTTCTTTGCATTGTTTTACTTGTCCTCTCTCCATATTATTGAATGCCGATTAATAATCTACATGTTATTTCCACATAATATCATGTTTTCTTTGTTTTTTCAATACTTTCATTCTAATGTACTTTACACTTTTTACATCTATTGCATCACACACATATGTTCACTATATTTTTTTAAATAAATAATTCTTCTAAACATCTAGTCCATTCACAAGCATCCATTTACATTTATAACCATATCTAGCCCCTTAAAGCATTCTACTATAGGCAGGTACTTTGACCCTTGCGTCTCTTGTTAATTTAGTAGAACAATGCCTTGATCACCCACAATAAAGAATAAGATGTTGCTATATTTCTTCAAGTCTTCAAGTATTTGATATGTTGAATTGGTGGCAGATATCCTTCACACCCCATATCCTATATGTGGAGGATGAAGCTTTGTTACTGATATGTATTGTATCCCTTAGATATCTATTTGAAACAGAGAATATGGTATAAAACATTAATTGCTCTGCCATTGTGAAATTTTTTTTAAAAAATAAAATAAAATAGTTCATCATTTTTATGACCTTACTAACAGTTGAAAATGATGAGGATTCTATATGAACGAAGAACTGATTGACAAAATTTTGTAGATATATTTGTCATTGACAACCTTCCTAACAATTAGAAATGATGGGGTTTCTATAAGAACGATGAATATATCAATGATAGTTTGTCGATCAGTTCATCATTCATATAGAATCCTCATCGTTTATGACTGTTAGTAAGGTCATACAAATGATGAACTGTGCAAAGGGCTTAGAGATGAAAGGTGCATCACAACATCTTTCAAAAATCCTTTTTTTGACCTTTTAATCATCATTTTTATGACTACTAGGCCAGTCATGGAAAGTTTTGACAAAAAAACTTCCATGACACATTTGGTCGATTAACCTACATTTTCTAGTCAAACAATCGACCTATTCTCATTGAAAAATGGGAAAATTTTTATTAAGGTAGAAATATTTCACACTTGGGTAAGAAATCCCTAGTTATGTAACTAATGTGTAGAAAGTGAACATGAATGAGGATGTGTTATCATGAGGTCGAGGTTTCCAGAGGGGATCAAGGACCCCATCCTTAACAACCTTCTACCCGAATCCCAAGTTTTATAGATGGCTCTTATGAGACATGTAATTGATAGAGATCGTGTTCATATGTTGGGATTGCGATGTTATGTTTCCTGAATACAATATGTCATAGATGCAAATGGCCACATTTGTATTATATTGTGAACTTGAGATGACCTAATGTATGGGTGCCCTATTGTGGCAATTTTGAGTACCTTTTGGGACCGACCTAAGTAGCACCTTCTTGGGTTAGATAATTCCCAGATATGAGAATCCCTTCCAAGTCCTTCAGACTGCTTGGTTGTTGTGTTTCCCTAGGTTTTTGAGTGTTTAGTGACCCTTTCGTAGTCACTGGTGTGAATGTGTTAATAATTGTGGTAGTGAGGCCACTTGTTTTAGCTCGATGGCTTGTATATTTATGTTGATCCCTTGTTGGTTGTAGTGTTTAGAAGCCAATGAGTGGCTTTCTTACTTATGTGTTTGTGTATGGTTAGTATTGTTTATTGGTGTCCATGCATGGCTGGAGGGTCTACCAATTTAATATTAATGGGCTATGATGGACTACACTTACTTTGTTATTGCATCAGTGTGAGTGGAATAAGACGAAATCAGGTTATACTTGGGAACCTTAAATTTTTGCACTTTATGCTTTCCTCTTATAGAGTGATGCATGTACACTTTAGGAAATAATAGAAATAGATACCCATTAATGATGGAAAAGTGTTTATCTATGGTGGTAGGTCATTTGGGTTAGTGATGATTGTCTCTAAAATGCCTGGTAGGCTTAATCTATGGAGAAAGGGTTTGTTAATGTTGCAAGTGTGCAACATCCTTATAGATTACTCCTATTTGTGGCATCATGTGTTCCTAGCATCCTTTCCTTGTGACCTCACTTTTATCATGCACCAAGTACAATGAGGCCCTTGTGTAAGTTATAACTATCCTTCATTGTATGGATTAGAGTCCTCTACCAAAACCCTAGAGTTCTACATGGTGTCAAACTATTGTATCTGATTTGGGGTTTGTATAATAAGTTGTATCTCAGTGGTGGGAAGAACCCTTGTGATTATTAGTCAAACTTTCTATGAGGATGACAATTACCCCCTCTAAGAGTTTGTGTCTTATGTTGAAACCTTGTGATGATCCTTGAGTATACTTTTTGAGGTGGTAATATCTTGCTTAATGGAAAGTATTGCATTGCATGAGCGAGATAAAGGAAACTTGTACTGATCTTTATATTGCTTCAGGTATTGGAAGTATAGCAATGTGGAGGTGAGGTACATATTGTATCGCTTCTTGAGAATTTAGTATTTGGTATGTTCCTTAAGGTTACTAAGAAGTGGTTCCCTCAAAATCTTGTGGTGGATACTCCCTCTTATGTGTCTGATTTTAGTTGTATTGTTCTGTGAATGAATTTCTTGATTTATTTATTTTCTTGTTGGAACTTTCCACATGTTGTATGGGATATCATCTTTTGGGTATTTCTTATGATTGGAATTAGTCACCAACTTATATATCTATTTCTTTATGGAAATTGTCACATTTGATTTATTTTTGAATGAACTCACTTTGAAATTTACTGTTGAAATTTATAATTTCCTCATTTGGGCTTTTACCTTTTTTTTAAAATCATGGTGACTATTCTGAATGTTTTCTTTTGTTGACAAGTCCTATTTTTTTTGACTCTATCATGTCCAATGTGGGCCACTGATAGTATGTATAAGGGAGAAAACCAAGGAGAACATACTATTTTGTCTTATTAGGTAATACTAAAATTATGGGATAGGATCTCAACTCCATTTAAATAGTGTAGAAAGATTGATAATTCTTTTAAACTTGGAAGGGAGTTCCAGTCGATAATAATGTTAATGCATGGTGGCATAAGCTATTGGAAACATACAAATTGAAATTTGGCCTTGTATGGGTGTTTATACTATATTATGTGTTTTTTGGTAAGTATGTACCATGAAAGAAGGACTCTAGTAACATGATTATTATTTTGAATAGCTAAAGGATAACTGTATGTTTCAACAACCTCTTTTTGTGTAAAAATTAGAATTGGTACATAAATATTACTCCATTTGATGACCTTGCATATCTTATTCGGTATTGGTCAAGCATTGAAATCTGGCATTAAGCTCCAGCATGCATGCTCAATGTAATTCCTTCTTTCCCTTGATGTGAGTTAGGACTTGTGACGTTCCGTTTTCTTAACAATTCTATGATGAATAGTTAGGAATGATTTAGTCCACTGGTGAGTTTTGGTCCATGTTGTGGGCCTTGATGACCCTCTAATAATACAATGATTACAAATTTATATTCATATATAAATATGATAAAGTGTTGGTTAAGTTTATCCCTCTTTGCGAGACTCCATGTTAGAGATTTGGGGTTACTCGAGGATGGAATGTTAAGCAACATTCCTAGCTATGGGATGGTGGGACATGAAAATTATTACGCATAACTTACCCTCTAATGAGTCGGTGTGAAGATGGGAGTAAGAGGATGTATGATTTATGGTTTCATTTCCACCTAGAGAAAGGTAAGACTAGGGTCCAATAGGTAAGTGGTCCTAGTTCCCTAGAATGAATTTTTTGTTAGGAATAATAGTCCACCAACACAAATGAGGGGGGGGGGGGGGGAANGAGGGGGGGGGGGGGTGAATCAGTTGTGAGACAAATTATTAAACATTAAACTTTATAAACCAAAACTTTAATCCAAATGATAACACAGTAAATTCCAATACAATAACACAATCCTTTATTGTCGAGGAAACCTTGTTAAAGGTAAAACACCGGTGGGAATTAGCACCCACAAATAATATACAGAGAGTATAGTATCCCTATTAGGAGCTTATTACAACATTACAATACATAGTTCCTATCAAAGGATAGACCCTATTAGGAGTCAAGAACAATAGTGGGCTCACATCCCAGGCACACTACCTAAAGAAGGTTAATGCCACCCTCAAGGACTTACAATCTGAAACACAAGTGTATATAGAAAATATACAATCCAGTGAACTGTCTAATAGCAACTATCTTTGCTTGGTCAGTTCTAATGAAGTACAATAATAATATCCTTTGCTCTACATCTAGAATATAATCAATCTCGTAGGTTCCAGACCTCTTTGTCTCTATCAATCACCTTCTCTTCATACATACATCTTTTTAAAAGAAAAGATCTCTCATATATACCCTATTACAATAATTGGTTAGGTCGGCCAATTAAGCTTTCCCAATATATAAATAATTATTAAACCCCTTACTAAGATACACATGGTAACTATAACAAGTATATATCAATTAAAATACATAAGATATAATCCAAGATCCATAATCCGTGCTTGCAATCCATAATACATGCTACATCTCTGAAGTCGGCCCCAAATAGGTCTCCTCTAGAATACACACCACATTTGATGTCATCAACAATCATAAAAATTGTGACCCATAAAAAAAATTCCTTAACATGTCTTATATCATCCCTTAAGCTTGCATAATCTGAATCATTATCACCTGTAAGATATACTCAAAACATAGAGACTCGCTCTGTCAATCATCACTGTCATAGTCCAGTAACTAGTCTTCACCAAAACATTTGTAACTTATTCAATATGAAATATTAAGCCAAGAAACCTTAGAAATAAGATCAACATACATCATTCTACATATCCCCATCTTTTCTCATTTTGATTCATCTGTACAATATCTGCACACTTCTGTCAGTCATCATACAACAATAATAACCATTAAGTTCTTCCTCCACATAAACATATGCTAACATCAGTGACAAAAAATGAATGCAAACAAAATCATTAGTAGAAAATTCCAACATCATTCAACAATCTCCCCCTTTGGAATTGATGGCAACATATGGGAAAACCTTCAACCCAAAATTTAAAGTACTCTCTCTCAATACAGTCTTCTCAATATTCTCAACACAGCTCTCCCTAAAATAGTAGGGATTTTCTCATAGAATGTCTCCCCCTTTGAAAAAAATGGAAAATGGTGCCATAGCACTTCTTCATTATTCTGTAAGGTGTAGCTTTTTCAAATCTTCATGTCTATAAAAATCAGGTGCAATATCACCCAAATATGTTTTGTAGTGTTCCTGCGATCACCCCCCTGAGGAGTAGATCCATACATCAAGTCTAGAAATTGATATAGCTTTGAATCCATTGGACTAATTCATTCCTGCATCAATTAATTACCATAGGGAGGGGCTCTCACCCCAAGCATACTTCTAAGATACAAAAAAGAATCTTTTGGAAAAGGTTTTGTAAATATTTCTGCTATTTGTTCCTTTGTGCGAACACACTCCAATCTGATCTCCTTCTCTTCTACCTTGTCTCTTAAGAAATTATACTTAATATAAATATGTTTATTATTTGAATTCATTATATAATAATTTAACACATTCACTATGCTAGTGTTATCACAATGGATAACCACTGGCTCTTCAAAAATTATTCTAATGTCCTTCAACATTTGTTTCATCCAAACAATCTGTGTATAGTTTATAGCAGCATCAACATACTCAAATTTAGTAGTAGACTGAGCTATATAATCCTACTTCTTACTTAACCATGAAACCAACCTTTTTCTAAGGAAAATTTCTCCTCCACTTGTACTCTTTCTATCATCCACACTACTTGCCCAATCAAAATTTGTATAAGCATGTAAAATAAAGTCATCAAATTTTTTGTACCATAATCCATACTCTATTGTTCCTTTCAAGTATCTAAAAATTATTTTCACAACAAAAAGGTGTGTCTCTTTAGGATCTACTTGATATCTTTCCACAATTGCATTTGCATTGGAAATATCTGGTTTGGTGTGAGTTACATATTGTATACCTCCAATCATTGATATGTACTTTTTTCTAAAAAATACTTTGAGTTTCATCATTGTTAGTAAGTTTATAACAAGTCACCATGGGTGTCCCAAGAGGTGTATGATCTTCCATTCCAAATTTCTTCAACATTTCCTTAATATACTTGGTTTGAGATATAGAAAATACCACTCTTATTCTGATTAATTTTTAAACCAAGGAAAAATTTCATCTCACCAATCATTGACATTTCAAATTCATTTTCCATCTCTTTAGAGAACATTTTTCTCATTTCATCATTACCTCCAAAAATGATATCACCAACAAAAACTTCTATGATTAGAATTCCATCTTCACCAGTTCTTAAGTATAAATTACTGTCTGTATTACCTTTTCTAAAAGCACAAAAAAGTAGATACCTATCTAGTCTTGCATACCATGCTTTTGGTGCTTGTTTAAGTCCATACAATGCTTTCTTCAACTTACAAACCATGTCATCATCTTCTGTTAAAGGAAATCCATCAGGTTGCTCTATGTATACCTCTTCCTTCAGATTTCCATTCAAAAATGCAGATTTCACATCCATCTTATATACATGAAAGTCTTTATGTGTAGCATAAGAAAGAAATAATCTCACTACGTCCAACCTAGCAACATGAGAAAATGTCTCTTCAAAGTCTATGCCTTCTTGTTGCGAGTAGCCTTTACAAACCAGTATAGCCTTATTTCTTACCATTGTTCCTTCCTCATCCATTTTGTTTCTAAAAACCCACTTAGTTCCTATAACATTCTTGTTTTTAGGCCTTGGAACCAATTCCCTAGTGTTGTTCTTCTTTATATGTTCTAATTCTTCTTGCATAGCTTTAGTCCAAGATTTATCTCTACACACCTCGTCAATAGATTTTGGTTCAACTTGAGAAATAAAATGAATTTCATCTCTTACCTTTTATCTTGTCACCATTCCTCTATTTTCATCATGAATGATTTGATCTTCAGGATGGTTCTTCTTAACATACCTCAAATTCATAGGAGTTTCAATAAGCTCATTTGATTCATCTTGACAAATTTCAATCTCATTATCAATATCCAAAGGTTCTTCAGGATCACCAATGACCTCCTTAATCTCTGCAATCTAACCAAAATCATACATTCTCTCTTGAATCTAAAACCTTTCATCTATCCTCACATTAGTAATTTCAATCATGTTCCTCAATCTTAGATTAAAACATTTATAAGCTTTTCTCTTAGTAGAATAACCAAGGAAGATACCTTCATCACTTCTAGCATCAAACTTCCCTATCTCATCATCTCTTTTGATATAGCATTTACTTCTAAATATTATGAAATACTTTATAGGAGTGCAATTAAAACATAATTCATAAGGAGTCTTACTTGTACCTTCTCTGATCTGAATTCTATTCAAGGTGTACATAGTAGTACCAACAACTTCTCTCCAGTGAACATGTGATACATTTCCTTCCAGCAACATAGTTCTGGAAGCATATAATATTGTTCTATTCCTTTGATCTGCTATCCCATTCTATTGTGGTATCTAAGGAGTATATGTATTTATGTATATTCTATGCTCTTTGCAGTAGGTATTAAACAAGTCTGAATTAAACTCACCACCTCTATCTGATCTCAAACATTTTATCTTCAAGCTTGATTCATTTTCAACTTTTACTTTGAATATATTAAATTTGTCAAATGCCTCAGATTTCTCTCTCTTAGATATGTAACCCACATCATCCTCAAAAATTCATCAACAAAAAGTATAAAATACCTTTCACCATAGTAAGATCTTGTTCTTGTAGGACCACATAGATCTGTATGTACCAGATCCAACTTCCCTTTCATAGAGTAAGATTTTCTTTTAAAACTACTTCTAGTCTACTTTCCCATAACACACTCTCTACACATAGTGTTATATGGTTTCACAATATTAGGTATATCTCTTACTGCATTAGTCATACTTGCCTTCACAATATTATCAAAGTTAACATGAAAAAATATTCTATGCCATAACCAACTATCTTCAACCTTCGCAATAAAACAAGAAGCCTCATATGTATTCAATTCAAATACATTACCTCTAGATTTAGTACTAGATGCGATCAAGTCCCCTAACTTACTTCTAATAGAACATTTACAAACAATTAATTTCAATTGATAACCCTTGTCCACTAGCTGTCCAACACTCAACAAATTATGCTTAAGTCCATAAAAAAGAAACACATTGTCAGTATTAGTTTTTCCATCCAGAGAAATAGATCCAAATCCAATGATAAGTTTAGGAGTATTGTCACCAAATCTTACAAAACCACCATAATATCTTTTCAAATTAACAAACTTATTTTTATCTCAGTCATATGATGTGAACAACCACTATCTATAACCCATTCATAATTTTTTCAACACGAGATACTAAGGCTCTTTCTTTATGTGTAGGTTCATCATCCTTAATAGCAATAAATCCAATCTCATCATAGTCAATAGCTTCATCATCAGAAACACCTTCACTAGCATAATAACATTCCTTGTAATTTAAATACTTGGATTTATAAAACTTAGGTTTATGCTTTGGAACCCTTGTAGGACATCGAGATGCAAAATGACCTATCTTGTTGCATGAAAAACATTTCAAAGGTAACTTTCCTTCAAATTTACCCTTACCTCTCTTTTTTATTCTATCAATCAGGGCCACAACTTCATTTATCTTTCTTTCTTCTTCCTGTATCCATTCCCTTTCATTAGCATATTCTCCAAGTTCTTCTCTCAAGTCACTATTGCTGGTGCTCGCAATTCCTAATAAGGTCTTTTTGTTTCTATGCACAGTCTCCTTGAATGCTGACTCAACTTTAGGTAGAGAATCTCCTAGTTCTGTGGCCTCAAAGGTACTTAGTTTCCCAATCAAAATCTCTCTCTTTAAGTTCACTGTCAAAGGTATAATCTCTTCTGTAGCTTGTACTTTAGCTCTGTATACAGGTGCCAGGGATCTGAGAATAGTTGTTATCACTTCTTCGTCACTGTAAGTACCTCCAGAGTTCCTGATGCCAATAAAAACTTTAGTAACTCTCTCTATGAATATGCTATAATGCTCTCATCATCTCTCATTTTCAATGTTTCCATATTTTCCTTCTAGTTCTGTAAATTCACCTTCTTTGTAAACTTATCTCCTTCATACAGTGCTTCCAATCTTGTCCAAAATTCCATGTGCAGAATCTAAATATTTTACCTCTGTAAATTTTCCTTCAGAAAGTGTGCTGATCAATGCTTCACTTGTGACCATGTTACATGAAAATAAATTATTTTCATCTTCAGTATCTTTATCTAGTTCATCCTCAACTTTTAGCTGTTCCTTTCTTTTAGTAATCATCCAGTAGTCAATTCCCAAACATAGAAAATGTGTTCTCATCTTTTTCTTCCAATTGTCAAACTTTTTAGGATCAAATTTTAGACTATCCTTCCTATAGTAAGCCATCTTTAGGATCACCTCAAGATGTTAATATTTCTCTCTAAGGACCAGTAGCTTTGATACCAATTGTTAGGAATAAAATTCCACCAACATAGCTAAGAGGGGGGTGAATCAGTTGTGAGATAGATTATTAAACATTAAAATTTATAAAAAAAATTTTAAATCCAAATGATAACACAGTAAATGCCAATACAATATTGCAGTCCTTTGTTGTCAAGAAAACCCTGTTAAGGGAATTAGCACCCACAAATAATAATTGAGAGTATAGTATCCATGTTAAAAGATTTAGCCCTGTTAGGAGCTTATTACAACATTACAATACATAGTTTGTGTTAAAGGATAGACCCTGTTAGGAGTAAAGAAAAATAGTGGGCTCACTGCCCTACCATAGTTCCTATAGAAGGTTAATGCCACCCTTAAGGACTTATAGTTCAAAATACAAGTGTATATAGAAAATATACAATCTAGTGAACCGTCTGATAGCAACTGTCTTTGCTTGGTCGGTTCCAATGAAGTACAATAATCATATCCTCTTCTCTACATCCAATAGATAATCAAGCTCACAACTTCCACACTTCTTTGTCTCTATCAATCACCTTCTCTTCACACATACATCTTTTCAAAAGAAAAGATCTCTCATATATATCCTATTACAATAATTGATTAGGTCAACCAATTAAGATTTCCCAATATAAAAATACTTATTTATCCCCTTGCTAAGATACATACGGTACTTATAACAAGTATAAATCAATTACAATACATTATATATAATCCAAGATTTGTAATCCACACTCGCAATCCACAATACATGTTACATCTCTGAAGTCAACCCCAAATAGGTCTCCTCCAGAATACACACCACAACTGACGTCATCAACAATCATACGACTTGTGACCCATAAAAAAAATTCCTTAACATTTCTTTTGTCATCCCTTAAGCTTGCATAAGCTGAATCATCATCGTCTGTAAGATATACTCAAAAAATAGAGACTCACTCTATCAATCATCACTATCATAGTCCAGTAACCAGTCTTCACCAAAACATCTGTAACTCATCCAATCTGCAATATTAAACCAAGAGACATTAGAAATAAGATCATAATACATCCTTCTTTATATCCCCATATTCTCTCATTCTAATTCATTCGTATAGTATCTATACACTTTTTTCAGTCATCATACAATAGTAATAACCAGTTTGTTCTTCCTCCAGAGAAACATATGTTGATAGCAGTGACAAAAAATGAATGCCAACAAAATCATTAGTAGCCAATTCCATCATCATCCAACATGATCTCTCACTGGTATAAGATCCTATTTCTCCTATGCAGGGAAATTCAGTTGTGCTCTAATTATCTCTTTGAATGGAAGGAGTATATTTTTGGCCTCTATTTTGGTAAGTACTTTTTTATTTTGAGAGGAAACCTTATGTGTGTGTATTTTTTTGGCACACTTGAGTTGGGGATGGTATCCCTTTGAAGAGTGCAATTTGGATAGAGAATCTTCACCCTTTCCAAGGGTTTGGGTGAGTTAGTGATATTCTAGTTGGATGTAAGGGTTCTCCAAGCGAGCATGGTAGTGCCTTACTATTAATTGAGATAATTTTTCACAGGTTTCCTGAGTTGATAACTTGAAAGTTGTTGGCACTGTGATCAAAGAAGGAACTTGAAGGGTACTATTTGCTATTGGATTCCTAGTGGTAGAGTATTGAGGTTTGTGATGTGTCTTAGGTGGAAGAGACCTTGGTGGATGTATTTTTCTAGCTTGCATTGTGTCCATGATTAAATGACCTTGTAAGAGTGTTGACACTCTTTTGGTGTGTGATAAATTCCTCCAGTAGATATCAAGTTGGGTGGTTAGGAACGGATATGTTTTGCATTGACGTGAAGAAAAACCCAATATGTGTACTCACATTTGGATTAGATATTGATCCAACACCTTGATGTGCTACCTTTTGTTTGATGCATCAACTTCCAGGAATAAGTGTAGTCCTTAGGGGGATGATGTAGAGCCTCCCTCATTTCCCTTCTATGTTTGACATCCTGAGGGGTGTGGATTGGATTTATTCTTATATTCATGACCATGTTGAACCCTTGTGAAATTTTACCCTTGGGGTGATCTGTTGTCTACTTAATTATGTGACCTGCCTTGGACTTGAGATGCGAGGTGGGGTCCTGTTATGTTATGATATGACTCGATGAGATGATCTTTTGATGCTGTGATATTCTTGTGAAAGTCTTTTATGTGATCCAATTGGTTTGATTTATCCTTGAAGGGAAATGTCTCTCCTAGCCTATTTCATAATATAAATGAAAGAGAGATTGTTGCATTTGGAAAACACATACCATATACAATCTAGGTTGTGCTATTACATTTGTAGCGTTATTAAAATCTCAACATGGTATTAGAGCCAGACTGCAAATGTAAGGGAGTAGTTTGTTGATGGTGAATGTGTGTCTATCTTAGAAAACACAATCTCAGTAGTAAAGGGACCATATCTCACAAGTACATTGTTGGCTTTTTCTGAATTTTGGATATGTTGGTGAAATTTTTTTTTTGAATAATCTCACCTGAGTGATTGGAGAGAAAGTGTGGAGTTCAAAAGTTATGATGGACTATGTACGAGTCTATGTGAAATTATAGAAAGTGGATTTCATTAAATAGATATTAATTACTTATGATCGTGGTTAATCATTAACAAAGAAGAATGTATTCAATGAAGGGTGTCTCTTTCTATAAAGAAAGAATTAATTATAGAGTGTCACCTCTCTTGGAGCAATCGATTCATTTCAAAAGAAGATATGAGAATTGTTCAACGATATAAGAGTTGGAATTGTACATTGTAGGGGGAATAATAACCAATGTTACATTCCCATTTGAACCATCCTTAGTGGGGAGATGATTCAAAGGGGATATGTCTCTAAAATAACTTGAGGTGTTTTCTGATTTGATGTATATGGACCTTCATTGAAGAAGCTTGTGTAAAGGATGTTGATGTGCAAATAAGTATCTATTATCCTTGAATGTTACATTTGTCTACTCATTGTAGTCTCTCTGTCATTTGTAATTCTATACATACTATAAGAGATATAGTACATAAGTATGCTATTCAAGGTACATTATCACTATAGAACATATGGATGATATTCTCACCAAGTTTCTTGCCAGAGATAAGGTTGTGTACTTTTGAGATAAAATTGGTATGTTGGAGAATGAAGCCTTAAATGAAAAGGAGTTTCAACATCTGTGATCTATTATTTTGTATGTTATTTCATTATTCTCTTTGAGAGAGAAGTCTAAGGTGAAATCCCTTGTTTCCACCTTCTGGGATGAGCCATGGTAGATCCACCCTCTGAGATGAGTCAAGGTGGATGTTATGTGTGTGAATCCATGACTTATAGGCCCTCCTATGAACATTGGAGAAAGGTGACAACTTTTTGACAATGAACACCTGTATTTGATTGATGTTGTGAGATGACAAATTTGAAACATCTTTGTCATGATGGATATCATGTGACTTGATATCTGTGAACATGTCATGATGGTTAGGATCTCTTAGACACAATGGTAGATATCAGAAGGCTGATATCATTAAATAAACCATAGATGATTTAGAGATCTTCATGGTGGATATTATGTGATGTAATATCTGTGGACATGCCATGATACAATATCCATATGGTAGACATTGTGTGACTTAATGTCAGTGTACATACCATAACTGGGATATATAAGGAGAATGTAATGTTCTTGAGTATATTATATCCTTTAGTATCATGAGATAGGTGAAAATTCATATCACAAGTTTATGACATGTAACTGATTGAATGTTTGATAATGTTAAGTTGAAGATGATGCAAGACATTAAAATAGTTAATGGTTTGTATTTTCATTGATGTCAACTTGATATCATCTATATGGTCATGTACATAATGCCAAAGACTTTAGAGAATCAATGGAACAATGATTATGCTTTCAACAATGCATAAAAGTCAAGTATTCACTAAGTGACAGACTACACTGAAGAAGTACACACCATTGGTAAAGGCAGAGAAAAAAGTCATAGTGATGCCCAATGAGCAGAAGACAATGTTTCCCGAAGAAGTAGAATCACAAGATTCCCAAAGAACTAAAAACAAAGTTTCCCGACGGATGGAGATCCCGAAGCTAACTAAAGTTACACCGACGGAACTGGCAGTTGTCATAGACGACGAACTGTAGAATTGACCGACGGAACAGAGAGTTCAGAAAATGACAAAATATCTAGCTGGTAGAGCTTAAGGATAGACTTAACTAGTTTTTTTATTTGTTTTATTTGACCATAGTTAAGTAATTGATTTAAAGAAGATTGATACAGTTGGCAAGAAGATAACTATGAGATAAATCAGGAGTTAAAGTCGTAAATCAGATTGGCTAGATTGTTGTCACGCCAAGAATCAAGAATCAAGAATTAAGGAATATCATGTCTATATAAGAGACAAGCATAATTCATTTCTAAAAGAAATCAGATACATAGAAGGGGAGTGAGTAGAAAGAAGATGCTGAAGAGAAACTGGTGAAGGATAAACTTCATACAGTCCTAATCAATCAAGCTAAGGGAGAGCTAAAAAATTCTGTAGACACTGACGAACAATGAAGAATAACATTACAGAGCAGAAAGTGTGGAGCACAAAGGAATTAAATTGATACATTGATCAAAGAGGTATTGTACTTAAATAGATCTAAAAATTTGCAATTCAAGTTGCATTAGAAATAGGTCATTGTGTTTCAGTTTAACCATTGAAGCGTTAAGTCTCTTAACAGAGAAGGACTTAATCATCTTCTATAATTAAGGTATATCCTAACAGATTGCCAAAAAGGTTGATTCATGAAAGTAGCATTGAATTTGCATAAAGCCTATGACAACCTAAGAAGAAGGTTGATTCAAGGATGGTAGCAAGATTTTCCTAAAGCCTATTAACAGTCTGAGAAGAAGGCTGATTCAAGGATGGTAGCAAAATAGATGCCAGATACTAAGTGACAACCTATATATAAAAATCCTCTAACAAGGTTGCACTTAATAGTGTATTTGTAACCTTTAATAGGGTTGGCTCCTAATAGGGCTCACTTCAGAAGAGTGAAAATTTGGGGTACCGGTCCTAGTGGTTTTTCCCTTAACAAGGTTTCCACATTAAAATCCATGTGTTATGTGTGTATGGTTTATTACTTTATTGTTTTACATTTCACATATGCATTTTTGGATTGATTGGTATACTCTGCATATTTACTGAGTATCGGTAAATAAGTTTTACTACTTATCGGTAATAGAGGAGCATAAGTCCAGACAAGGTAAACCGACAGATAGTTAATTATTTCAAAGTATTTCAAGGCATGCATCTTGTAGGGATTTAATAATTTAAGGTGTATTGATTGGTGGATTAAAGTTTAAAGGATAAATTTTTGAGGCCACTGATTCAACCCCCCCTCTCAGTTATTACTAACAATTGGTATCAGAGCTTGTTTTCTTAGAAGGAAGGTTTCAAGACCTAAGTAAAGATCACAAGATGAACATACGAGATGTGCCTAAGTTGAACAAAGACAACTTTGCTTCATGAAAAAATAGGCTAAGACTCCACTTATCAGGTATTAGCAATGATATTACTCAATACTTAGATACTGAATATGTGTTTCCTACAGGACCATTGACAGTAGATCAATTAAGAGTGAAGCATGAGCATAACTGCATGGTTATAGAGATTTCTTCCTCACTCTCTGATGCTGAATTTGAAGATGTCAAAGATTGAAAAATTGCAAAGACAATGTGGGACAAACTGAAGCTTGTACATGTAGGTGATACAAATGTTCTGAGAGCCAAGGCAGAAAGCCTTAGAGGAAAGTTTGATGATCTCAAAATGAAAGAAGGTGAAAATATCACACAATACAACACAAGAATAAAAGAAGTAGTCAATGCTATACGAGGTGTTGGAGGTACACTTGAAGAGGAGATAGTGGTAAGTAAAATCTTAAGAACCTTATTGCCTGTATATGCTATTAGAGTCTCTGCTATTCAAGAAATGAGAGTAGTAGAAAATAATATAGTTACTCTTGATAGCCTAATTGGTAGACTGATTTCATTTGAGATGAATAATTTTGACAATAGTGTCTTACCAAGTTTAGAGTATGCATTTAAATCTAGTATGAGAATAAGCAAATCTAGTTAGAGACACTCATCTAGAAGAGACAATGAAAGTGAAAGTGAAGAAGATCTAGATGAAATAGAAGCACTCATGCCAAGAAGAATGCAGAGAGGCAAAGGTAAATACAAAGGAAAGTTACTACTTGTATGCTTTAATTGTAAAGAGATTAGACACTTTGATGCAAGATGTCCTAACAGAAGAAAATATGACAAAAGTGATGATAGATCTTTTGAGAAGAAATCTGACAGAGGTGACAACAAATATTAGAGAAGTAACTAATGATAAGAAAGAAAGGATACCCGAGACTACAAGGATAAAGGCAAGAAGGCTATCTATTTAGCAGCTTGCAAAGATGAAGATACTAACACTGAACCGGATGATGACATCGAGATAGTATTTGTAGTTGTGAAGGATGATTCAGATGAAGATGAAAGGTATGAAGAAAATGCACTCATATCTAAGGTTAGTAAGAACAATGTTTGGATTATAGATAGTGGATGCACTCACCATATGACTAGTGACAAAGAAGAATTTAATTCTTTTGAGTATTATAATGGTGGTACAGTAAGAATGGGAAATGATACACCTTGTCCAATTGAAGGTAAAGGAGCAATAATGCTAAATAACTTGATTAAATGTGAAAATACTTATTGGGTAAAAGGATTGAATTGTAATCTGTTGAGTGTTTCTCAGCTGAATAATTCAGGTCACAGAGTAGCATTTGGGAACAAGAAGGCAAAAATCTTCAATGAATCAGGAAAACTAATTGGTACCAGTGAATAGACCAAAGGCAACTTATTCTATCTGAATGACACTAACTCCACTTGCTTGATGACTAGAAATGAAGACATATGGTTGTGGCACAAAAGATTGTGTCATGTGAATTTTGACAACATGATGAAAATAAACAGGAAAAGAAGTGTAAGAGGCTTACCGACAATGACAAAGCCAGACAACATCATGTGCAAAAATTGTCAAAAAGGTAAAATAACAAAGTCTAGTTTCAAAAGTAAAACCCATACATCTGATAATATTCTAGAATTAGTCCATACTAATTTATGTGGACCTGTGAGGACAAAGAGCTATTATGGAGATAGGTATTTTATTCTCTTTGTTGATGATTACTCTAGAATGATGACAATCATGTTTTTAAAAGAAAAATATGAAGCATTCAAGATGTTTAAATGATATAAGGCTATGGTAGAAAAAAAAAATTCTAAGGATCTAAAATGTTTGAGATCAGATAGAGGAGGAGAATTTAAATTAGATGAATTCACTAATTTTTGTAATGAGCATGGTATAAAAAGACAGGTTTCTGTACCAAGAACACCACATCAAAATGGAATTGCTAAGAGAAGGAATAGATCAATAGTTGATTGTGCAAGAACACTAATGATAGAGAAGGACATCACCCAGATCTTTTGGATATAAGCTGTCAGCACTGCTATTTATACACTTAACAGAGTACAATTGAAGAAAGACACAAAGAAGACTCCTTATGAGCTATGGTATGGTAAAAAACCTAATGTAAGTTACTTCAAGATCTTTGGTAGTCAATTTTATGTCTTAAAAGATGATAGAAATAGAAACCTTGATGCCAAAAGTGATGAAGGTATTTTTCTGGGGTATTCTACCAAGAGCAAAGCTTTTAAATGTCTAATCAAGGCTTCTAACAAAATAGTTGAAAGTGAAAATGTGAGGATTGATGAATTTATAGAAAAGAATGAGCTGGAAAGAACAAAAGAACTAGAGGACTACAGCAAGTTTGTATACTATGAAGAACCCATAACTCTACCCAAGAAACAATGCTTAAATCCATAACAACAGAATGTTGCAACTGACGGTCAGAATGTTGTTACCGACGGTCAGGATAATAATTAAAATAATGTGCAAGGTAATGAAGATCAAGCTGATACACAAAGAACTATACCTGTACTTGCAAGATATGTAAGAAGGAACCATCCAGAGGTCCAGATCATAGGAGATAAGAAAGCTGGTACAAGAACAAGAAGTAAGTCCTTAAACTCAAATTATTTAATTTGTGACTTTGAGCCAAATCTATCAATACTGCACAAGATAATGAAGAATGGATAAGTGCTATGAATGATGAGATTGAATAGATTGAGAAGAACAAGACATGGTCACTTGTGCCAATACCAAATGATAAGAATGTCATCGGTACAAAATGGATATTCAGGAATAAGCTGAATGAGAATGGAAAAGTCACAAGGAACAAAGCAAGACTAGTTTGCAAGGGGTATGCACAAGAGGAAGGTATAGAATATGAAGAGACCTTTGCACCCATTGCTAGGCTAGAAGGAGTAAGAATACTACTTGCTTATGCTACATACAGAGGATTCAAAGTATATCAAATGGATGTCAAGTCAGCATTCCTAAATGGAATACTTGAAGAAGATGTATACATTGAGCAACCAGAAGGGTTTGTAGATCCAGACAAGAGGAACACGGTATGTAGAATTCAAAAAGCCTTGTATGGATTGAAACAATATCCCAGAGATTGGTATGAACGACTTCATTCCTATCAATAAGTATTGGATTCATAAGGGCTAGTGAAAACAATAATCTTTATTTGAAAGAAGATATTGATGCTAACACTTTGATTGCTGAAATATTTGTTAATGACATCATATTTGGAGGCAATGATATGCTATGCAAATCATTTGCTGATGAGATGAGAAAAGAGTTTGAGATGTCTATGTTTGGAGAGATCAAGTTCTTTCTTGGTCTACAGATCATTCAACAAAGTGAAGGAATTTTCATTACACAGTCCAAATACATCAAAGAGGTCCTGAAAATATTCAAGATGGAAGATTCAAAACCAGTTGAAACACCGATGGCTACTAGATGAAAATTAACAAAGGAAGACAAGAAAATAGAGGTAAATCATACTTTGTATAGATCAATGATAGGAAAACTCATGTATGTTGTACACACTAGACCAGATATTACACATACAGTAGGAATTGTTGCTAGATTTTTTGCTAACCCCAGGGAATCACATATGACTATTGTGAAAAGAATTCTAAGATATCTAAAGAATACTGAGGAATTTGGCTTATGGTATAGAAGAGAAGGCAAATTTGAACTTAAGGTGTTTACCAACACTGATTGGGCTGGAAATCTTGATGACTAGAAGAGCACAACTCGAGGAGCATTCTTTATGGGTGAAAGACTTGTCACATGGATTAGAAAGAAGCAAGGATGCATCTCTCAATCTACTGCAAAAGTAGAATATGTTTTTGCTACTGCAAATTGCTCAAATATTGCATGGATCAAATAGTTGCTGGAAGGTATGCATATGAAGATCACAGAACCAGTGATTATCTATTGTGATAACACCAGTGCAATAAACATTTCCAATAATCCAGTCATGCATGCAAAGACTAAACACATAGCCATCAAGTATCATTATTTAAGAGAACAAGTTCAAGAAAAATAGGTGATACTTGAATATGTGCAATCAAAAGAAAAATTGGCTGATATATTCACCAAGCCATTGCCCAAGGATACATTTGAGTACCTGAGAAAGAGACTAGGGGTCAAACCCATGTCTAGAAATTAGTAAAGGACTGAAGGCTTCATCAGCCATATATTATTAGAATATCATTCATGATTGATGCAAGCAAAAGATGAACTTCAAAGCTACATCTATATACAGAAAGGTATATATCAGAACTGAGCACCAGAGCATATTGTTGTATTAATGATGGATAAGGGAAATTCAAGGAATATATTATGGAGAGAAGAAAATAGTTGTTTGACATTAATGTTAGATATTTGTAAAATATTTGTTTGGCATTGTTGTCAAAGGGAGAGAATGTATCCATATTATCATCAAAAACTATTGATTATTAGATTACTCCAAAAAGGGAGAGATCATATCCATAGGGAGAGAATTTGTATAAAATTTGCAAACAAAAGATAGTGACCTCAAAGAAAAAGAACAGTCAAAAGAGAGGAATTGACACAAACAAAGGACACAACACATCAGAAGAAGAAACACAGAAAGCTACAAGAATCAAATCTAAGCTAACACAGAGCTTACCGACGGTCAGACATCTTTATCAATTATCAAAATAAACTGTTTGGTAATTTGATGAATCTCAACAATTGTATTTCATATTAAATTAGAAATAGTATAGTGTGATAATATAGTATGTTTCCATCAATGCCAAAGGGAGAGATTGATGACATGTAACTGATTGAATATTTGATAATGTTAAGTTGAAGATGATGCAAGACATTAAAATAGTTAATTATTTGTATTTTTATTGATGTTAAATTGATATCATCTGTATGGTCATGTACATAATGCCAAAGACTTCAGAGAATCAATGGAACAATGATTATGCTTTCAACAATGTATAAAAGTCAAGTATTCACTAAGTGACAGACTACATCGATGAAGTGCACACCATCGGTAAAGGCAGAGAAAAAAGTCACAGTGATGCCTGATGAGCAGAAGATAGTGTTTCCTGATGAAGCAAAATCATAGGATGCCCAACAAACTAAAATAGAGTTTCCCAATGGATGGAGATCCTGAAGCTAACTGGAGTTACACTAACGGAACTGGCAGTTGTCACTGACGATGAATTGTAGAATTGACCGACGGAACATAGAGTTTAGAAAATGACAAAATATCTAGCTGGCAGAGCTTGAGGATAGACTTAACTAGTTTTATTCAACTAGAGTTAAGTAATTGATTTAAAGAATATTTATACAGTTGGAAAGAAGATAACTATGAGATAAATCAGGAGTTAAAGCCGTAAATCAGATTGGCTAGATTTTTGTTCACGCCAAGAATCAAGAATCAAGAATCAAGAATTAAGGAATATCATGTCTATATAAGAGACAAGCATAATTCATTTCTAAAAGCAATCTGATACATAGAAGGGGAGTGAATAAAAAGAAGATGCTGAAGAGAAACTGGTGAAGGATAAACTTCATACACACCTGATCAATCAAGCTAAGGGAGAGCTAAAGAACTCTATAGACACCGAAAAATAGTGAAGAAAAATATCACAAAGAAAAAAGTGTGGAGCACAAAGGAATTGAATTGATACATTGATCAGAGAGGTATTGTACTTAAATAGATCTAAAAATCTGCAATTCAAGTTGCATTAGAAATAGGTCATTGTGTTTCAGTTTAACCATTGAAGCATTAAGTCTCTTAACAGAGTAGGACTTAATCATCTTCTATAATTAAGGTATATCCTAACAAATTTCCAAAAAGGTTGATTCATGAAAGTAGCATTGAATTTGCATAAAGCCTATTGACAGCCTAAGAAGAAGGTTGATTCAAGGATGGTAGCAAGATTTGCCTAAAGCCTATTGACAGTCTGAGAAGAAGGTTGATTCAAGGATGGTAGAAAAATAGATGCTAGATACTAAGTGACAACCTATGTATAAAAATCCTCTAACAAGGTCGCACTTAATAGTTTGTTTTTAACCTTTAACAGGGTTGGCTCCTAACAGGGCTCACTTTAGAAGAGTGAAAATTTGGGGTACTGGTCCCAGTGGTTTTTCCCTCAACAGGGTTTCCACGTTAAGATCCATGTGTTATGTGTGTATGGTTTATTACTTTATTGTTTTACATTTCACATATGCATTTCTGGATTGATTGGTATACTCTACATATTTACTGAGTATCGATAAATAAGTTTTACTTCTTATCAGTAATCAAGGAGCATAAGGACAGACAAGGTAAACTGACAGATAGTTAATTATTTCAAAGTATTTCAAGGCATGCATCTTGTAGGGATTTAATAATCTAAGGTGTATTGATTGGTGGATTAAAGTTTAAAGGATAAATTTTTGAGGCCACTGATTCACCCCCCCTCTTAGTTATTACTAACAAAGTTATGTGATATGTGATTTCTTAGTATCCATATTGATCATATTAGGATCCTTTTGAACTTATTATTACATACTAATTAGACCGTATGAGACATGTCACATAGTGACATGTCTTTATGTAAACTTATTATCCATATGGAAGATATCATGAGACATAATGTCATTGCACATACCATAAATATTTATGAGCTATGGTGAATACCATGTGACTTGATATTCCTGCATATACCATGTCTCCTGATATCACTATGAGGCGATATCTCATCTCTTTAAAAATTAATGGATTTATTGTGACTTGCACCTTGATAAATTTTAACTTCTCTAGCTAAGAGGGAGTGTTGATGTTTTGTGTAGCTAGGGTGAGGGTCATAAGTGTTGACAAGGGAAACCACTACACATTTTGTTTGATCATCCTCCCTAGCTAAGAGGGAGTGTTAATGTTTGTAGCTTTAGTCAAATGATAATTTAGAATACATATAATACTTAGATATTGATTAATAATAATATATTATATATATATGTTATATATATATATGTGTGTGTGTGTGTGTGTGTATGTGTGTGTGCGTGTATATATATATATATATATATATATATATATATATATATATATATGTATGTATATATAATTAAATATATACTATGCGAACTTATGTTATTCTAATATATGATTGACTAATGAAACATTATAAAATTATAATGAATAGACATGTCTCATGAAGGGACATGTCTCTCCTAGCCTCTTTCCCAATATAAATGAAAGAGAGATTGTTGCATTTGGAAAACACATACCATTTACAATCTAGGCAGTGCTATTACATTTGTAGCGATCTTAAAATCTCAACAATATGCATTGTGGTTAGTGGAGTTAGATTATTATTATGATGAAGAAATTATATTAAACTATATTGGAATATGAATTGTGTTCTTAAGTAAAATTGATGTCAATTGGGTATTGTAGGATGATTCAATTTTTTATATGCTTTAATGTGTACCCATGTTTTCATGAGGAAATTGATTTGCAAATATTGTTTTGGATAATTGGTGAATTATATAAATGCAGTTGCAAAGGATATATGCTTGAATGTTTTCAATTATTTACATTTATTATATGTATGAATTTCCTTGGACTATTGATATTTGGATTTAGTGTGTAGGAAATTTGACCATGAAAATAAATCGGGGAACCAAGGTTAGACAATTGTGAAATCAGTGCATAGCCAAGGTTGCGTCTAATGAAGAGACACAACCTCATGGTTATGTATTTTAATTTGTAACCATGATGTGTATGATTGTATTTGTTATAAATTGTAAATTATAATTATGCGATTATCCTAATGCTCTTGCCATGTGTGTATGTGATGTGTAATTTTGTAGTGTCACTTGACACTTGTAAAATGTGTTGTGTTGGCATGACAAGACCATGTAAGTAGGATGGAGTGTTACACTTACCTGCCTAAGGTTATCTTGTAGTGTTCTCATGTTGACCCCTCTATTAGGAAGCCATTAATTGTGTCACATCTTGTGGAACCCGTAGGTAAACTTCAAGAGGGTTTTTGGAGGGTTAAATGAGCCCCTAGGGTGTAGTTTGGGTCAAGTTTAGCTATCCCACTTGGTGTACTATGGGTTGGGGGTTAGATTTTGGAAATAATAGAGCCCATAACTCATTTATGACCCATCTAAAATGTCTCTTCAGTCAAGTGAAAAAAATGGTATTGGGGAGAGAGGACAAGCCCATCCCCTTTTCCCCATTTTTGGTCTCCATCTCATTTAAGAGGGGAGACAAGAATGGAGGAATAAATTTCTTGAGCCATTCCCCCTTTATGACCATTGGTTGGGTAGATTGGTAGGGAGGCCTTTTAGTGGAGATTGGAGAAACTTGGGTTTTGATCACCCACTCTCTATCTTTAGAGACTTTCTATAATTAGTGAGGATTTTTGGGGGGGAAGATGAAGGAATTGGGCAAAAACTTCATTTCCATAAGCTTGGATTTAGGTTGGCGGATGCTCTCCATTCCTTTTGCTCTTACTTGTTGAAATGTGCATAAATGTTGATGTATTGTAGTGCAAGCTTGTGTGAGAGATTTTAATGTAATTTCATGGTTGAGTTCTTGTTGTATTATGATTTTTGTTTTGTGTTTGCAAACTTGTGAATGAGAGTTATTAAGGCACACTCACCCTTGGGAGGAAAGAGTACACTTGGGGGTGAAGGGTGATTTTGGAAAAAACTTTGAGTGTAGAGTCTCTCCTCATGGAGGAGATGGATAAAACAGATGAACTATAACTGATTAAATGTTTGAAGATGATAAGTTGATGATCACCGAACTGTAAAAGTGAATGCAAGAAATTAAATTAGTTAATGTATTGTATTTTCATTGATGTCAACTTGATATAATATGATTGGTCATACTCATATTGTCATAAACTTAAAAGAGTTAAAGGGACAAAGTTTATGTGGTCGGTAAAAAATAAAATTTTAGTATACACCGAGTGATAGTAAACATTGACAGACAGTGCACACCGATGGACTATAGTAACCGAGCAAGCGTTATCAAGAAAATATCACTGAGTAGTTCATAGTGTATATCGAGCACTGCAGTAACTGAGAAAGTGGTTACCAAGAAAGAGCTATTTACCGAGCATAACTGGAGTGGTCACCGAGTTAACTAAAGTTGTTACCGAGAGTAACTGAAGTCAATGATTGAGCTAACTGAAGTTGATCAATGATTAGAACTGAAGATAAATAATGAAAAAAACACTTAGCTAGCATGAGCTATATTTAGATTGACTAGTTGATTTCTTTATTCTTATTGATCAGTTGAATTAAAGAAAAGAAGATATTTAAAGAATGTTTTATTCACAGCTATCATGGAGAGATTTGTGGAATAAAATTTACAGATTAAAGAAAGCATGGCGAGCTTTATGGATTAAGAAGTGATCTACGAAAAAAACAAGGAGAATGCATAGATAAATAATGTCTATAAAGAGAGACAAGGAATTCATTATGACAAGAGGAATACTGAATATAATTCTAGTGAAGATAGAAGTCTTCAAGCAGATCTGATCATACAGGCTAAAGAATAGAGCCAAAGAATTCTGCAGACACTGAGCAATAGAGGACAAAGCATTCACCGAGAAAAATAGAAGAAATAAGAGAGAAAAGGAATTGAAGAGAACATTTATCAGAGAGGTATTATTTGAATAACAATAGATCTAAAAATCTACATGTTAAAGTAGTATTATTGAATAGATCATTTATTGTATCAGTTTAACCATTGATTCAGAAAATATCTTAACCGAGTGGGATTTAACCATCCTTATTGTATTGAGATACTCAAGAGTATCAAAAGGTTTTCTTTTTGAAAACATAGTGAATGCTATGTCAAAAGACAAACTGTTAGTTTTGAATCCTCTAACAAGGTCGCACTTAATAGTGTGTGTGTAACCTTTAACAGGGTTGGTTCTTCACCAAGCTCACTTTAGAAGAGTAAAAATTTTGGGTTACTAGTCCCAAGTGGTTTTTCCCTTAACAGGGCTTCCACATTAAAATCCATGTGTCAAATGTGTATTTCTTTCATTTCATTGATAGTTTACTTTACATATTACTAAAACTGGATTGGTCGGTAAACACTAAATTTAATTGCTGCTACTCAGTAAAGGCTAGAAAAGATAAGCAGTATATCTTACCAAAAATTATATATTTGATAAATCTATTTAAGGCATACATCTTAATGGACTGAAATATAAATGAGGATATTATATTTGAGATATAAATGTTTGGTTGAGTTTTGGAATAATTTTTAAGGCCACTTATTCACCCCCCTCTCTCAATTATTTTAACAATTGGTATCAGAGCTTTGGTGCTTGGAAGAGAGTTTAAAGACTCAAGTTAAAGATCATAAGATGAGTAAAAGGGATGTGCCTAAGTTGAACAAAGAAAACTTTGCATCATGGAAAAGTAGGATAAGACTTCACTTATCAGGTATTGGAAATGATGTCACACAATACTTGGATACTGAATATGCTACACCTACTAGACCTCTGACTGTTGTTCAATTGAGAGAGAAACATGAACACAATTCTATGATGATAGAACTTGCTTCTTCACTATCCGATGTTGAATTTGAAGATGTGAAATCATGCACCACTGGAAAGAAAATGTGGGACAAACTCAAGCTAGTACATGGAGGAGACACCAATGTGCTAAGAGATAAAGCTAAAATCCTAAGAGGAAAGTTTGATGAACTAAGAATGAAAGAAGGAGAGAACATCACTCAATACAGTAATAGAATCAAAGAATTTTTTAATGCTAACCAAGGAGTAGGAGGAGAACTTGAGGAAGAAACAATGGTAAGTATAATTCTAAGAACCTTACTACCCGTTTATGCTATTAGAGTATCTGAAATTCAAGAAATGAGAGCAGTAGAAAATAACAATATTACTCTTGATAGTTTGATTGGTAGAATTATTTCATTTGAGATGAACAACTATGAAAACAATGTCTTACCAACTATTAAGTCTACATTAAAATATTCTCTGAAAATAAGCAAATCTAGTCACTAACACACTATGAGAAATGATAGTGACAGTGATAGTGATGAACAATAAATTGATGAACTTGAAACACTAATGGCTAGAAGATTGCATAGAGGCAAAAGTAGATACAAAGGTAAATTACCATTGCTCTATTTTAATTGTAAAGAAATTAGGCATTTTGCTGCTAGATGCCCTAACAAGAGAAAGGATGAAAGAAAAAATGACAGATCTTATGAAAAGAAGTTTGAAAAAAGTGATGACCGAGACTACAGAAGCAAACAAAACTTTGAAAGAAGAGACAACTGAGACTACAAGGAAAAATACAAGAAGGATTGTTACCTGGTTGAAAAAAAAGCTAAAAATATTGACACCGATTCTGATGAAGATGTTGAGGTAGTATTTGTTGCTATGAAGGATGATTCAGATGAAGAAGAAAGGTATGTTGAAACTGCACTCATATCTAAAGTTAGCAAAAATGATGTCTAGATTATTGATAGTGGCTGTACTCATCACATGACTAGAGATAAATAAAAGTTTGAAACTTTTGAATATTATAATGGTGGATCAGTTAGGATGCATAATGAGTCACCTTGCCCAGTTGAAGGGAAAGTAACCATCATGTTGAATAATCTGATCATATGTAAAATGCATATTGGGTGAAAGGACTTAACTATAATCTATTAAGTGTTTCACAGCTAAACAAAACAGGTCACCGAGTTGAATTTGAGAACAAAAAGGCAAAGATCTATAATGGAACATGAAAGTTTATCGGTGCTGGTGAACAAACAAAAGGTAACCTATTCTATCTTGATAATATTGAGACCACTTTTTTATTGGCTAGAAATGAAGATATTTGGTTATGGAACAAAATTTTATGTCATGTAATTTTTGACAACATGGTTAGGATAAGCAAGAAAAGGAAAGTAAGAGGCTTACCGAGCATGTCAAAACTTGACCATGTTATGTGCAAGAATTGTTAAAAAGGAAAAATGACAAAGTCTAGTTTCAAGAGAAAAAAATATACATCTAATGCTATTTTGGAGTTAGTCCATATTGAATTATGTGGATCAATGAGAAAAAAGCTATTATGGTGATAGATACTTCATTATATTTGTTGATTACTAGTCTAGGATGATGACTGTCATGTTCTTAAAAGAGAAATCTGAAGCATTTAAGATGTTCAAATGGTATAAAGATAAAGTTGAAAAAAAAGTGGAAAAGAAATGAAATGTTTAAGATCAGATAGGGGAGGAGAATTTATTTCTGATGAATTCACTGACTTTTGTAATGAGCATAGGATTAAAAGACATGTTTTTGCACCAAGAACACTACAAGAAAATGGGATTTTTGAAAGAAGGAATAGATAAATTGTTGATTGTGCTAGAAAATTGATGATTGAACAAGGCATCACACAAACATTCTAGAGAGAAGCTATAAGTAAGTTGTTGTCTATACACTAAACTGAGTTCAATTGAAGAAAGACACCAATAAGACACCTTATGAGCTATGGTATGGATACACACCAAATGTGAGTTAATTTAAAATTTTTGGAAGTCAATTTTATATATTGAAAGATGATAGAAATGAGAAACTTGAATCTAAAAGTGATGAAGAAATATTTCTAGGATATTCTACCAAAAGAAAATCTTATAAATGTCTGAACAAATCTTCTAACAAAATAATTGTAAGTGCAAATGTTAAAGTGGATGAATTTTCTGAGAAAAATGATGAGGAAAGAAGAAAGAAACTAGAAGATTATAATAGATTTGTCTACATTGAAGAACCTGTCACTTTTCCCAAGCAATAGTGTAACGCTACCGAGCAACAAAACAATGCAACCGAGCAACATGCTACACACACCAAGAACCAGGAAAATGAGCACAATGCTGAACTGAGCGATGAAGACCAAAATGAAGGTCAATATGATGAACAAAGATCTAAACCTGTACTTTCTAAATATGTCAGAAGATACCATCCATAGGACTAGATCATTGGAGACAAAAGAGCTGGAATGAGAACAAGAAGTAAGTCATTTAACACTAGATGTTTGATTGGTAATTTTGAGCCTAAATTTGTTAATACTGCACTTGAGAATCAAGAATGGTTTAGTAAAAAGAATGAAGAGATTGAACAGATTGAGAAGAATAAAACATGGACATTAGTACCTAGATCGAGTGACAAAAATGTCATTGGTACCAAATGGATATTTAGAAACAAACTGAATGAGAATGGAGAAGTCACAAGAAACAAAGAAAGAATGGTATGCAAAGGGTATGCACAAGAATAAGGTATTGACTATGGAGAAACCTTTGAATCCATTGCTAGACTAGAAGGAGTAAGAATTCTACTTGCTTATGTTGCTTTCAAAGGATTCAAAGTATACCAAATGGATGTTAAATCTTTATTTCTGAATGGAATACTAGAAGAGGAGGTATACATTGAACAAACTGAAGGGTTTTTTGATCCTAACAAGAGGAACATGGTTTGTAGACTACAGAAAGCCTTGTATGGGTTGAAACAAGAACTGAGAGCATGGTATGAAAGACTTCACTCTTATCTCATTAGTATTGGATTTTTCAGAATAAGTGATAACAGTGTCTGTATTTGAAAGGAGATACTGATGATAAAGTTTTGATTGCTGAGATATTTGTTGATGATATCATATTTGGAGGTAATGATATGCCATGCAAGTCATTTGCTGATGAAATGAGAAAATAGTTTGAGATGTTAATGTTTGGAGAGATTAATTTTTTTCTTGGTCTACTGATTCTACAACAAGATGAAGGCATCTACATCACATAATCTAAATACATCAAAGAAGTTCTGAAGATATTCAGGATGGAGGAATCCAAACCAGTTGGAACACCTATGGAAACCAGATGCAAATTGACAGAGGAAGACAAGACAAATGAGGTAAATCAGACCTTATACAGATCTATGATTGGCAAACTAATGTATGTTTTATACACTAGACCAGATATAGAACATGCAGTTGGTATAGTTGCAAGATTCTCTGTTAATCCTAAGGAATCACACATGACTGTTGTTAAAAGAATTTTGAGATATCTAAAGAATACCGAAGACTATGGTTTGTGGTATAATAAAGAAGGAAAATTTGAGCTACAAGTTTATACCAATGGTGATTGGGCTGGAAACATAGATGATAGAAAGAGACTACAGGAGGAGCATTCTTTATGGGTGACAAACTTGTCACATGGATAAGTAAAAAACAAGGATGCATATCTCAATCAACTACAGAAGTAGAATATGTGGCTGCTGCTACAAATTGCTCTAACATTGCATGGAACAAGCAATTGCTGAAAGGTATGAATGAAGAAATTCTTGACCCAGTAATTATCTATTGTGATAATACAAGTGCTATCAACATTTAAAAGAACCCTTTGATGCATGCTAATACAAAGCACATAGCTATTAAGTATCATTACTTGTGGGAACAAGTATAATAGAAAGTGGTGATAATAGAATATGTACAATTCAAAGAACAATTAGCAGACATATTCACAAATCCATTGCCAAAAGATACATTTGAGTACCTGAGGAATAGAATAGGGGTTCGACCCTTGTCTAATGGTCACTAAACTGACTAGAAGGCTAAATCAGCCTACACTTTATCAGAACATTATTCATGTTGATGCAAGATAAGATATGGACTGCAATGACATATCAGTACAAGAAGGTAATTATCTGAACTGCACACCAGAGATATTGTTGGCTACTATAGAGCTGTATTGCTAATGGAGAGAGATATTAAATGATATATTTATGTTTGGCATTGCTGTCAAAGGGAGAGAAATATTTAATGAAATATCTATCATGATCATACAAAGGGAGAGAAGAGAAATATCCATCAGAGAGAAGAAAATTAGTCAAAGGGAGAGAAAAGATCAGATAAAGATCCAATGACGATGAAGAGAAAGATATTCAATGAAATAACCATCCATCAAAGGGAGAGAATTGGAGAAAGTTAACAATGCATATCTATCCAGAAAAGGGAGAAGAGATTCTACAACAAAGGGAGAGACAAAAGCAGAAGACAAAATTTCTACACCTATCCATTGAAGGGAATGAAGAAAGAGAAGGAACTCATCAAGAATAAAATATAAGCTAGAATAGCTTACCAAGAGTCAGATATTTGAATTGGTTATAAAACAATAAGTTTGGTATGATATGGTGTATTTCATATTGTGTTTCCATCAATGCCAAATGGAGAGATTGATGAACTATAACTGATAAAATGTTTGGAGATGATAAGTTGATGATCAACAAACTGCAAAAGTGAATGCAAGACATTAAATCAGTTAATGTATTATATTGTCATTGATGTCAACTTGATATGATTGGTCATACACATATTGTCATAAACTTAAAAGAGTTAAAGGGAAAAATTTTATGTGGTCAGTAAAAGATAAAATTTTAGTATACATCGAGTGACAGTAAACATCGACGGACAGTGCACACTGATGGACAGTAGTAACTGAGCAAGCGTTACCGAGAAATTGTTACCAAGCAGTTTGCAGTGTATACCGAGCACCGCAGTAACTAAGAAAGTGGTTACCAAGTAAGATATATTTACCGAGCATACCTAGAGTGGTCACCAAGTTAACTGAAGTTGTTACCAAGCGTAATTGAAGTCAATGACCAAGCTAATTGAAGTTGATCATCGATCAAAAATGAAGATAAAGAATGAAAAAAACACTTAGCTGGAAGGAGCTATATTTAGATTGACTGGTTGATTTCTTTATTCTTATTGATCAGTTGAACTAAAGAAAATAAGAAATTTAAAGCACATTTTATTCACAGCTATCATGGAGAGATTTTTGGAATAAAACTAAAGGAGATCTTTATGGATTAAAGAAAGCATGGCAAGCTTTACGGATCAAGAAGTGATCTAGGACAAAAACAAGGAGAATGAATGGCTAAATCATGTATATAAAGAGAGAGAAGGAATTCATTATGACGAGAGGAATGCTGAATATAATTATGGTGAAGATAGAAGTCTTCATACAGATATGATCATACAGGATGAAGAATAGAGCCAAAGAATTCTACAGATACCGAGCAACAAAGGACAGAGCATTCACCAAGAATAATAGAAGAAAGAAGGGAGCAAAGGAATTGAAGAGAAAATTGATTAGAGAGGTATTATTGGACTAACAATAGATCTGAAAATCTACAAGTTAAATTTTTATTATTGAATAAATCATTTACTGTATCAGTTTAACCATTGATTCAAAAAATCTCTTAACTGAGTGGGATTTAACCATCCTTATTGTATTGAGATACTCAAGAGTATCAAAAGGTTTTCTTATTGACAACACAGTGAATGCTAGGTCAAAAGAAAAACTATTAGTTTTGAATCCTCTAACAAGGTTGCACTTAACAGTGTGTTTGTAACCTTTAACATGGTTGGCTATTCACCGAGCTCACTTCAGAAGAGTGAAAATTTTGGGTTACCAGTCCCAAGTGGTTTTTCCCTTAACATGGTTTCCACGTTAAAATCCATGTGCCAAATGTGTATTTATTTCATTGCATGTATATTTTATTTTACACATTACTAAAACTAGATTGGTCGGTAAACACTAAATTTAATTGTTGCTACTCGGTAAACGCTAGAAAAGATAAATAGTATATCTTACCGAGCATTATATAGTTGATAAATCTATTTAAGGAATACATCTTAATGGACTGAAAGATAATTGAGGATATTATATTTGAGATATAAATATTTGGTTGAGTTTTGGAATTATTTTTTAAGGCTACTGATTCACCCCCCTCCCCCTCTTAGTTATTCTAACAAAAACATGGAGTATGGGCTCCATGATGCCATGTTTTTCTTTCTGCATTTGGGGGTCATAAGGGGAGTGTTTTGGATTGATGGATTGGGGGTCATAAGGGTTGTAGATGTGCAAATAAAGGGACTTGTTAAAAAAATTTTGGAAGCCTTGAGAAGGCATTTTGGTTTTATGTTTACTTGGCATTCTCCTCATAGGGTATTTGGTCCACCTTCACCCTATGTTTTGGGTCATTTTGAGACCCATTGTGAAGCCTTGGAAGGGAGTTATTTGTTGATTTTGTTATATTGTTGTTTCTAGTTTTTTTGAGTGTAACCCATCTATCCTTGGTTCCCTAAGATCAGGGGTGGTCTCTTAGAGGCCTAGTTTGGGAGGTGAGAGCTCCCATGGTCAAGTTAAAAAATTTATTGCAGGTGTATGCATATGGAAAAAGGATAAGAGAAAGGTGTTGAAGGGAAGCTTTCAAGTGTGTGTTTCATTGTGTGTTTAGCTTTCAAAATTATAATTTCATTGAGTAAGAAAATATTGTATATACAATTATGTAATAGAAAGATTATGAAAGTTTGGACACAATTTTGGGAAGAGTTAATTGTTGGATATGAAGTTGTATGTTTTAAGAAAAGTTGTATTGAAATCTTGCATAGAGAATACTATGGAAGTTTGTTTTCCCTTGAGTTCAAGTTGTCTATAAAGAGTTTAGTATACAAAGAAAATAAATTCTGTTATTGCAAAGAAAGAACTATATTGCTATTGTAAATCTTGGTGTAATTATTGAAAGAAATGGAAGGGAACATTTAATTTATTTCTAAGAAATTAGTGGTTGTTGTAAAGGTTAAAGGAAATAAATATATGAATGATGATAATCCATTAGAGAAAGGTGAATTAAACATGATATTGTTTAAAGTTTAAAATCTGAAAGTTTCAAATGTAAGGATGTATTAGTAAGTTGGTGTACATGTGTGTGAGTTTTCAAATTTGTATATATTCATTTTCTTAAATCTTAATGCTTAATTCATTGGTATATCATTTAGACTTAGTATGCATATGTTGCAATGCATTGTGATATTAAAATTAGCATATGTAAACTTATGTGTGCATGAAAGTATACATATACATATAATATATATGTGTATATACACAATATATATACATAATTTTTGTTATTATTTTAATCCTGATATTATCTTTTAACAAAAATGCTTTTATATATA